>OU862907.1:38494713-39094713 GCA_917880885.1 Limnephilus marmoratus | reverse complement strand
ATTGCACTATATATTGGACTATTTATTAAACTATATATAAGACTATATTTTAGACTATATATTGGACTATATATTGGTTTATATATTAGACTATACATTGGACTAGATATTGGACTATATATTGGACTAGATTTAATACTATATATTGGACTATATATTGGACTACATATTGGACTATGTATAGGACTTAATATTTTACTATATATTGGACTAAACATTGGACTATATATTGGAACATATATTGGACCAGATATTTGTGTGTATATTGGGCTAGATATTGTACTATATATTGGACTAGATATTTAACAATATATTGGACTAGATATTGGACTATATATTGTACTATATATTGGACTATATATTGGACTATATTTTGGACTAGATATTTGACTTGATATTGGACTATATATTAAACTATATATTGTACTATATATATTTTACAATTTATTGGACTAGACATTGGACAAGATATTGGACTTGATATTTGACTATATATTGGATTATATATTGGACTATATATTGGACTATTTATTGGACTATATATTGGCCTATATTTTAGACTGTTTATTGGACTATATATTGGTTTATATATTGGACTATACATTGGACTAGATATTGGACTATATATTGGACTAGATTTAATACTATATATTGGACTATATATTAGACTAGATATTGGACCATATATTAAACTAGATTTTATACTATATATTGGACTATATATTGGACTAGATATCTGACTAGATATTTGACTATATATTGGACTATATATTGGACTATATATTGGACTATATATTGGACTATATATTGAACTATGTATTGGACAATATATTGGACTGACTATATATTGGACTATATATTGGACTATATATTAAACTATATATTGGACTATATATTGGACAATATATTAGACAAGACATTGGACTAGATATTGGACTATATAGTGGACTATTTATTGGACTATATATTGGACTATATTTTAGACTATATATTGGACTATTTTTTAGACTATATATTGGACTTTATATTGGTTTATATATTGGACTATACATTGGACTAGATATTAGACTATTTATTGGACTAGAATTAATACTATATATTGGACTATATATTGGACTAGATATTGGACTATATATAGGACTTAATATTTGACTATATATTGGACTATACATTGGACTATATATAGGACTTAATATTTGACTATATATTGGACTATACATTGGACTAGATATTGGACTTGATATTTGACTATATACTGTACTATATATTGTACTATATATTGGACTATATATTGGACTATATTTTGGTCTATATATTGGACTATATATTTGACTAGATTTAATACTATATATTGGACTATATATTGGACTAGATATCTGACTATATATAGGACTTAATATTTGACAATATATTGGACTATACATTGAACTATATATTGGATCATATATTGGACCAGATATTGGACTGTATATTGGACTAGATATTTGACTATATATTGGACTATATATTGGACAATGTATTGGTCAATATATTGGACTAGACATTGGGCTAGATATTTGACTTTATATTTGACTATATATTGGACTATATATTGCACTATATATTGGACTATTTATTAAACTATATATAAGACTATATTTTAGACTATATATTGGACTATATATTGGTTTATATATTAGACAATACATTGGACTAGATATTGGACTATATATTGGACTAGATTTTATACTATATATTGGACTATATATTGTACTATATATTGGACTATATATTGGACTATATTTTGGACTAGATATTTGACTTGATATTGGACTATATATTAAACTATATATTGTACTATATATATTTTACAATTTATTGGACTAGACATTGGACAAGATATTGGACTTGATATTTGACTATATATTGGATTATATATTGGACTATATATTGGACTATTTATTGGACTATATATTGGCCTATATTTTAGACTGTTTATTGGACTATATATTGGTTTATATATTGGACTATACATTGGACTAGATATTGGACTATATATTGGACTAGATTTAATACTATATATTGGACTATATATTAGACTAGATATTAAACCATATATTAAACTAGATTTTATACTATATATTGGACTATATATTGGACTAGATATCTGACTAGATATTGGACTAAATATTGGACACTATATTGGACTAGACATTGGACTAGATATTTGACTTGATATTTGACTATATATTGAACTATATATTGGACTATATATTGGACTATATATTGGACTATATATTGAACTATGTATTGGACAATATATTGGACTAGACATTGGACTAGATATTTAACTTGATATTTGACTATATATTGGACTATATATTGGACTATATATTAAACTATATATTGGACTATATATTGGACAATATATTAGACAAGACATTGGACTAGATATTTTACTTAATATTTATCTATATATTGGACTATATATTGGACTATATATTAAACTATATATTGGACTATATATTGGACAATATATTAGACAAGACATTGGACTAGATATTGGACTATATAGTGGACTATTTATTGGACTATATATTGGACTATATTTTAGACTATATATTGGACTATTTTTTAGACTATATATTGGACTTTATATTGGTTTATATATTGGACTATACATTGGACTAGATATTAGACTATTTATTGGACTAGAATTAATACTATATATTGGACTATATATTGGACTAGATATTGGACTATATATAGGACTTAATATTTGACTATATATTGGACTATACATTGGACTATATATAGGACTTAATATTTGACTATATATTGGACTATACATTGGACTAGATATTGGACTTGATATTTGACTATATACTGTACTATATATTGTACTATATATTGGACTATATATTGGACTATATTTTAGTCTATATATTGGACTATATATTTGACTAAATTTAATACTATATATTGGACTATATATTGGACTAGATATCTGACTATATATAGGACTTAATATTTGACAATATATTGGACTATACATTGAACTATATATTGGATCATATATTGGACCAGATATTGGACTGTATATTGGACTAGATATTTGACTATATATTGGACTATATATTGGACAATGTATTGGTCAATATATTGGACTAGACATTGGGCTAGATATTTGACTTTATATTTGACTATATATTGGACTATATATTGCACTATATATTGGACTATTTATTAAACTATATATAAGACTATATTTTAGACTATATATTGGACTATATATTGGTTTATATATTAGACTATACATTGGACTAGATATTGGACTATATATTGGACTAGATTTTATACTATATATTGGACTATATATTGGACTAGATATTGGACTATATATAGGACTTAATATTTTACTATATATTGGACTAAACATTGGACTATATATTGGAACATATATTGGACCAGATATTTGTGTGTATATTGGACTAGATATTGGACTATATATTGGACTAGATATTTAACTATATATTGGACTAGATATTGGACTATATATTGTACTATATATTGGACTATATTTTGGACTAGATATTTGACTTGATATTTGACTATATATTGAACTATATATTGGACAATATATTGGACTAGACATTGGACTAGATATTGGACTTGATATTTGACTATATATTGGACTATATATTGGACTATATATTAAACTATATATTGGACTATATATTGGACAATATATTGGACTAGACATAGGACTAAATATTGGACTATATATTGGATTATATTTTAGACTATATTTTGGACTATTTTTTAGACTATATATTGGACTATATATTGGTTTATATATTGGACTATACATTGGACTAGATATTGGACTATATATTGGACTAGAATTAATACTATATATTGGACTATATATTGGACTAGATATTGGACTATATATAGGACTTAATATTTGACTTTATATTGGACTATACATTGGACTATATATTGGATCATTAATTGGACTAGATATTGGACTATATATAGGGCTTAATATTTGACTATATATTGGACTATACATTGGACTATATATTGGATCATTTATTGGACCAGATATTGGACTGTGTATTGGACTAGATATTGGACTATATATTGGACTAGATATTAAACTATATATTGGACTACATATTGGACTGTATATTGGACTAGATATTGGACTTTATATTGGACTATTTATTGGATTATATATTGGACAATATACTAGACTAATATTGGACTATATATTGGACAATATATTGGACTAGACATTGGACTAGATATTAATTCTAGTCCAATATATAGTCCAATATCTAGTCCAATGTATAGTCCAATATATAAACCAATATATAGTCCAATATATAGTCTTAAAAATAGTCCAATATATAGTCTAAAATATAGTCCAATATATAGTCCAATAAATAGTCCACTATATAGTCCAATATTTAGTTCTATGTCTAGTCCAATATATTGTCCAATATATAGTCCAATATATAGTTTAATATATAGTCCAATATATAGTCCAATATATAGTCAAATATCAAGACCAATATCTAGTCCAATGTCTAGTCCAATATATTGTCCAATATATAGTTCAATATATAGTCCAATATATAGTCCAATATATAGTCCAAAATATAGTCCAATATATATTCCAATATATAGTACAATATAAAGTCCAATATATAGTCAAATATCAAGTCAAATATCTAGTCCAATGTCTAATATATAATATCTGGTCCAATATATGATCCAATATATAGTCCAATGTATAGTTCAATATATAGTCAAATTTTGAGCCCTATATATAGTCCAATATCTAGTGCAATTTATAGTCCAATAAATAGTAGTATTACTAGTCCAATATATAGTCCAATATCTAGTCCAATGTATAGTCCAATATATAAACCAATATATAGTCCAATAAATAGTCTAAAATATAGTCCAATATATAGTCCAATAAATAGTCCAATATATAGTTTAATATATAGTCCAATATATAGACCAATATATAGTCAAATATCAAGTCCAATATCTAGTCCAATGTCTAGTCCAATATATTGTCCAATATATAGTCCAATATTAGTCTAGTATATTGTGAATATTTGACAATATATTGGACTATACATTGAACTATATATTGGATCATATATTGGACCAGATATTGGACTGTATATTGGACTAGATATTTGACTATATATTGGACTATATATTGGAAAATGTATTGGTCAATATATTGGACTAGACATTGGGCTAGATATTTGACTTTATATTTGACTATATATTGGACTATATATTGCACTATATATTGGACTTTTTATTAAACTATATATAAGACTATATTTTAGACTATATATTGGACTATATATTGGTTTATATATTGGACTATACATTGGACTAGATATTGGACTATATTTTGGACTAGATTTAATACTATATATTTGACTATATATTGGACTAGATATTGGACTATATATAGGACTTAATATTTTACTATATATTGGACTAAACATTGGACTATATATTGGAACATATATTGGACCAGATATTTGTGTGTATATTGGACTAGATATTGGACTATATATTGGACTAGATATTGGACTATATATTGGACTAGAATTAATACTATATATTGGACTAGATATTGGACTATATATTGGACTATATATTGGACTATATATTGGACAATATATTGGACTAGACAGTGGACTAGATATTTGACTTGATATTTGACTATATATTGGACTATATATTGTTTTATATATTGGACTATATATTGGACTATATTTTGGACTATACATTGGACTAGATAATGGACTATATATTGGACAATATATTGGTCTAGACATTGGACTAGATATTGGACTTGATTTTTGACTATATATAGGACTATATATTGGACTATATATTGGACTTTTTATTGGACTATATATTGGACTATTTTTTAGACTATATATTGGAGTATATATTGGTTTATATATTGGACTATACATTAGACTTGATATTGGACTATATATTGGACTAGATTAAATACTTTATATTGGACTATATATTGGACTAGATATTGGACTATATATAGGACTTAATATTTGACTATTTATTTTTTATTTTTTTTTTTATCTTATTTTATTTTACTTTATTTGGGAAAACAAACAGTTGTACATATTTTATTAAATAATTACATTTGACAAATTTGCATGAACCAGTGAAGTTTCCACATTTGAGAATATAGAATTTAAAGAAAAAACAAAAAACTCATTAATATAAGAAGTTATACATACATAATACCTAACTAGATTACAGAAAATCAGATGAAACCAACATAATAAACATAATAAAATCAGATGAAACCAACATAATAATTCATACGAAAATCAGATGAAACCAACATAATAAGAGAAAAACAATAAAATAAGGCACACAGCAGATTCACGATCAACAATCTGTTTTGATCTTCTCCGTTACATATTTTGTGAATTGAACTGAGGACAAATGGAAAATATCAGCGTCTGAAAGGATATTGTTATATTTTGTGCACGTTCTTTTCAGAAATGTATGTTGTGAGTAGTTAGTTTTTGATTGTGGGATGTGGAATAGTTTATTTGTTCTTGTATTACGTTCTGGACAGTGGAAATGGATGTTTTCCAGAAGATAGTTGCTGTCAACAGCGTTGTTGATGATTTTGTATAAAAATTTCTGGTCAGATATATTTCTTCTCTCTTCTAGTGATGTAATTTTATGGAATGCTAAGGAATCTTTTACATGTTCTGATATTCGGAACGATTTAAAGTCTAAGTATTTCAAAATTTTTTTTTGGATTCTTTCTAACCTATCAATATTGACTTTGTATTGGGGATTCCAAATCACTGATCCAAATTCTAGTATGGAGCGAACAAAAGAAAAATATAATATCTTGATTACATGTGGTGATCTGAATGGTTTAGTCACTCTTACAATGAATCCTAGGAGTTTGTAGGCCCTGTCACAAATGGAATTTATGTGTGATCGGAAAGACATTCCGGAGTCCATTATTATTCCTAAGTCCCTTACTTCACTACACCTTTTTAATTCAACTCCGTTTATTTTATATGGGAATGTTAGGGGGTTAGTGCTTTTGGTGAAAGATATTGTATTACATTTTTCTAGATTAAGGTACAGTTGGTTGTTCGCGCAATATAGTCCAAGCCTATTGATATCCTCTTGCAATTCTAGGCTGTCATTAATATTAATTACTTTTTTGTAAATTTTAATGTCATCAGCAAAAATTTGGATTTTAGAGTTTTTGAAGCAAGAGTCTATATCATTTATATACAAAATAAAAAGGAGAGGTCCGAGATGTGATCCTTGTGGAATTCCTGAGGGTATATTATAGAAACGTGAAGAGAAACCCTTAGCTCTAACTGCTTGACTCCTGTTAGTGACGTACGATTTGATCCATCTTAGAAGGTCCCCACTGATCCCGATTTTTAATAGCTTCTTCAGAAGCAGTTTGACGTTAATTTTATCAAAGGCTTTTGAAAAATCCGTGTATATAGAATCAATCTGAGTTTTACTACCCATAGAATTAAATATGAAATCTGTGTATTCCAGCAGGTTTGTCTCGACTGACCGTTTTCTAAAAAAGCCGTGCTGATTTTTTGATATGGTAGTTTGTACTGCTGGAAAAAGTTGGTCAAGAACCATGTTTTCCATAATCTTGCTGATAATTGGGAGTTTGGAGATGGGCCTGTAGTTAGTGATGTTGTTTTTGTCCCCGCTTTTATGGATTGGTGTAATGAGTGCTTGTTTCCAGACGTTGGGGAAGTTGCCTTCCTCAAATGACATTTTGAACAGCATGGAGATAGGATAAGCCAATTGGTCCCGGCATTTTACATAAAAAATGGATGGAATTAAATCAGATCCCGCGCTTTTGTTCGGATCGAGTTTTTTTAGATAATTAAGTACATGCGATTGATTAAAGTTAATTGTGTGAATATGAAGATAAGAGTTGTCGACATTGTTATCAGAGTTTATAGGATCGAGGCTGGGGTTGGGATTCTCTACAAAAACCGATCTAAAATAATCACTAAAATTGTCACAAATGGATTGTCCATCAGTGCAGGAGATATCGCCAAGATACATTTGATTTGGTAGATCAGAAGACAATTGCTTTGATTTTACGAACGACCAGAAGCGTTTACTACACTTTTTTATTGATTCTTCTGCCGTCCTAATGTAGTTATCATAACATTCAAGTGAGATCTTCTTTTGACGATTTCTCAGCACTGAAAAGGATTGATAGTCAGCTAGATTTTTGTATTTTTTCCATTTTTTGTGATATTTTAGTTTCTCTTTTACAATTTTAATAAGTGGGGAAGTATACCAGGGGGGAAACCTTTCCAAATTAACATAAATTTTTTTTTCGGGAATATGTTTACGTATGAGGTCATTTATGATATTATAAAAGTTTAATACGGCCCCTTCAGTATCCTTATTTTGAAATTCGTGTTCCCAATTTATTATGGATAATTCGTTTATGATTTGTCCGTAATCACCTCGGTGAAACATTTTGACTGTCCTTGACGAAACGAGGGGAGACGGTTTAATAACAGGGGATAACTCTATGTCTAATGCTCTGTGGTGTGTATCTTCAGGCGTCAGAGGCTGGGTACTGTGAGTTATGCTACATTCTGAAATATTTGTCATGATTAAGTCAAGAGTTCGTTTATTTGTATTGATCACAGAATTAAATTGCTGTAATTGCGTGAATGAAAGGAAGTCAACCAACGCACAACTAGCAGTATCTTCTGGAAAATTTGATTCTAAATAGTTTTGCCCTTCTGTTACCTTCCAATTTAGTTTGGGTATGTTATAGTCTCCAGCTAATAAAAACAATCCTTCCGGGTGATTTGTGTGCAGGTCCGATGTATTGTTTAAGTGATGAATTAGATTATGAATGTAGTTGGTGTTTTGTGGATGGTACGAGCAGCATATATATAATTTTTGGAGTTTATTATTGTTACCTAGTATTGGCACCGATATCCAAATGTCCTCAGTACACGTAGACCACGGTAGTTTCTGAGCATTAAGAGATTTGGAGGTTGCGATTAATACCCCCCCTCCCTGCTGCTGTCCAGATACTGAGTAGTCACGATCCTTTCTAAACACATCGTACCTGCTGTCAAACAATTCGCTATCATGGATTGAATCATTTAGCCAAGTTTCGCATAAAAGGTAAATGTCAAAATTGTTTAAAAGAACCTGATTTAAGAAATTATGTGTTTTTGTGCGAAGACCTCGCACATTTTGGAAATATATGTTAAGCATTTTTTAATATTTTGTGAATAAAATTTGTTGAAAAATATTTTAGGAATATAAAATAATTATGCTGTGATTGGGGACATTTTTGAACGTCAGGTTCTGTTTGTTTATGGTAGGTTGCATTGTTTATGGTTTCGATAGGCATTAGTTTTGACAGATTAAGAGGTACATCTATGGTCGAAATACAAATTGATTGTAAACATGCGAGTGTGAGAAAAATAATATTACGATGATACATTTCATAAGTTTTTGA
Source organism: Limnephilus marmoratus (assembly GCA_917880885.1). Taxonomy (NCBI): domain Eukaryota; kingdom Metazoa; phylum Arthropoda; class Insecta; order Trichoptera; family Limnephilidae; genus Limnephilus; species Limnephilus marmoratus. Next base: position 39,085,151 of record OU862907.1, on the reverse strand, counting down.
TACTATTTTGTAGTTAACAAGTGATGATAATTCGTGTGTTACAATTAGGGAGATAATGTGTGTGATATTAAGGTATTTACATACTTGAGAGAGATTTATAATGTTAGGTTTATGTTTGACAGTATTATATAATTTTAATTTCCTAAAGGGACAGTCGGCGAAACATCATGTGTTGTTTTTAATTTTGATAGTCTATCGACGTCATCTTGATCAGCGATTAGTATCATTGGGGTGGTGTCACTTACACGAATGAATATTTTTCCGTTACGTACCCAGCAGTAGAGTATTTTTTTTTCCATTTTTATCTCTCGGCATTGTTTCAAAAGATATTGATTTTTAGGGGTTAAATGGTCATTAATGTAGATTCTAGTGGATCCTGGAAGCTGTAATTCTGAGACGAACATACCCTTTCTCTTTCTTATTGCTGCTAACAAATCGTCTTTAATGTACCTGCGGGTGAATTTGACCACAATGTTCCTCGTTTTTTCCTTTATTACATTGCGATTTATTCTTGGGGAGATTCTGCTGGCGAAATCCACATCTTCACGGGTGATTTTGCATCCAGCCACAGTACCAATTTTGGATAGTATGTCATATACATTTTCGTTTTTATTTTCAGGAATTCCGCTTATAATAACATTATTGCAGCGGTTGTATTGATCGTTGTTATCAATTTGCCTCTCCAAAAGCATTACCTTGTTCTTGAGCTGTTCTATTTCGTCTTTAAACTCCTTTTTTATAACTTCAACAATTGTTTTTTTGAACTCCGCAAATGTTTTTTCAAGGAATTGAGTTTTGAAGTCATCGAACTTATTATCGAGAATTTGCATCAATTCCGGATTAAGCACACAGTTACTGGCAGACTTCGCGTTTGACCGAGTAGTCATTTTAATGTAATAAATATTGTATTTTTATTATTAATTTATAAAACAGAGGAAGAGCAAAAATTTGACAGTATTTACGAACAGTGTTATTGTTGTATGATATTACTATATATTGGACTATACATTGGACTATATATTGTATCATATATTGGACCAGATATTGGACTGTTCATTGGACTATATATTGGACTATATATTGGACTAGATATTAAACTATATATTGGACTAGATATTGGACTGTATATTGGACTAGATATTTGACATTATATTGGACTATATATTGGACTATATATTGGACTATATATTGGACTAGACATTGGACTAGATATTTGACTTGATATTTGACTATATATTGGACTATATATTGTACTATATATTGGACTATATATTCGACTATATTTTGGACTATACATTTGACTAGATATTGGACTATATATTGTACTAGATTTAATACTATATATTGGACTATATATTAGACTAAATATTGGACTATATATTGGACTGATATTTGACTATATATTGGACTATACATTGGACTATATATTGGATCATATATTTGACAACATATTGGACTATATATTTTACTAAATATTGGACAATATTTTGGAATAGACATTGAAACATTGACATAAAAATATTGGACATTGAGACATTGACATAAAAATATTGGACTTGATATTTGACTATATATTGGACTATATATTGGATTATAACCGACATCTGCCGGATCCGCTCTGATGATGGCCACTGCAACGCTGTCCGAAACGTTGGCTAAAGAAGGAGGTAGCGCAACACTGCATAATAGTGCGGAACGAAAATTTTTTTTTTCTAATTTTTATTTGGAATAGTTGTATTAAGTTGCCAATTGCCATCAATTACCTCAATTAAAAATATAAAAAATATCAGACAACGGTAAAAGCCCCCGCCAAGACCTTGAACATTTACAAAAACGACAGTTTTGGGGCTATTTGCGCATCCTACAAAACAGTACAGAATTTATTAAAATAGGTTTATTTTATTAAATGACGTATTTAAATATAGTTAACTAGCTGTTGCAATCAAATATTTCATTATTGGCGCTGTGATAAAGGAGTAAAGTGCGGGACGAAGCGGGGGGCGGCACGTGACAATCTAAGAAGTGCAGTGTTTTGTTTAAAGGATAATTGTCTCAAAGTGAAGGGTCGCGCGTCAATTATATTCACTAGTACTTGTTGATAAACGTTTTTTAAGTGATTTAACATGACTTCTACAAGACAAACGTTAAAATGTCCGATATTTGGTAAAAGTGCAGATTTGAAAGAGAATATCCTACCTACCTATGAAAATGTGATGGAATTCTATGAATAGGTTCGACAAGACTTAAAAGTAAGGAATAACACATCAAAAGAACCTACGTTTTTGGAAATTGCCGAAATAATTGGAACAAAAATTGAAGAATTGTGGATAAAATCTTCTATTCCAATTGTCACACACAAACGAGTCTTACAGTTACTAAAAAGTTATCACTCGAAAGTGTTATGAATTTGTAAGCTGTACTTGTTTGAGCAAAAAAGTGCCAAAAGAGGAACAAATGTTTTTAGAAGACCAACGCACTAACAGGCTAAAACTGTTTTAAAAGGATCAAAGAGGTTTAGAGTGATTGTACAAGAGGAACATATTTCGATTATAAAAGAACCAGGTTCTATTTATATTGGGTATGTGGTTCCAACATCGGGGAGTGCAAGAAAAATTGAAAGAGTTTTCAACAGCTCTTTAACGACTGAAAAGATATCACTAGAGGGTTTAATGGTTGTTGGCTGTGATGGAACAAACACAAATGCAGAGAAACAGACTATCTCGACCATTGCAATGGATAATTTGTCTCATACACGCTGAGTGTGTTACGATTGAGGCATTTGTTTATTTATTTGGATGGCCCTACTGCAGGACCTAAATCATTTGCAGGTCAAATTGGTAAAGCATTAGAGATATGCAAGACGCTGCCGTTGGACAACTTTGAGAAGATAGAAGGTGAACTACCTCCACAAATATCCAAAGATCTCAGTACAGACCAGAAATATTTACAAGAAATTACTACTGTTGTCATAAAGGGGTCCTGCTCTCCTGGTTTATTACAGAGAAGCCCAGGTAATCTATCCCATGCTCGCTGGTTGACGAGAGCTAATCGTATACTACGTTTGAATATTTCTATGGAAAATCTACAACAAAATCTTGTGACTTTAGCAAATCATACGCTCCTGACTGGTTTGCTATCAAAACACATTCATCCTGCAAAGATGGTTCAAATCATTTATGAAAGCTCGTGAACAGCACTCGATATTTGTCTAACTAGTTGTTAGCGATAGTGGACCCTGTTATAATTCGAAACACTTGCGTTGCTCATCCAGAAAACTTGTTGTTGAGTAAGATTCACGTAAGCACATTAGAGAACCCGCTGCAAGACGCATTTTAAAGGCTCGTCAAGTTAATAAAAAATCTGTTTGGCGCATGTTTGAGGTGCCAAAAGTGGACTTAAATGCACGTTCTTACATAGACATGATTGACTGGCAACAAAATATATACAAACCCCCAATACTGATGAATATTTCCGATAAGCAGTTACAAGATCTTATAGAAAATGGAGAAGATACAGTGTTGGAGTTTATGAGAATGCCTTGCCACACCCAGGCTGTGGAAAGATTTGTAAAAGTTGTGACAAAAGCAGCTCTAAGTGTAAGCGATAAGACAAGACAAGAGGGATTCGTGAAATCTAAATTAGCATCTCGAAAGCTCATACCAAGGTTTGAGACGAAAATGGATTTTTGTCATAAAAAATGATGTTATTCATACCTACATAACTTTCTGAACCTGTGTGTACTTTTGAAATAAATGATTTTATTGGTTAAAATCTACTTTAATTTTATCATTTAATTCATAAAATATTATATTTACTTATTATTTTTTTTATAGGGTGGATAATACAAAACGTCCATAAAAACTTAAAAAATTAAATTTCAAGCCTATGGCGGGGGCTCAAGCTGTCGAGCTAGAACTTTCAAATTGAAGAGTGTTATTTACAATTATATAAAGCAACTTTTCCATGGTATTCCAATTCGAAATTCGAAAAAAAAAATTTTTTCATACAAAAGTGTTCCACCCTACTGCATAACACCTCAAAAACTACTATGGATGTCGTCGTACACTAGACATTTAATGCTTCATTGATGTCGTTACATGCAACACATCACATTGTCACATTTATAATTCATAAAATATTTTTTCTTCTATGTCTCCCTTAAATTACTCCCAGCCACCCTCCATCCCTGCTCCCTTCCCTTCCCCACTCCACCCTCCCCGCTCCTCCCTTACCCGCTCCGACCCTTCCCTCTTCTCCCCTCCCCTCCCCAGCCCTCCCAAGCCCTTCGCACACGTCCCGTCACCGCCCCTCCCGTTACCGCACGTCCCGTTGCCGCACCTCCCGTTACCGCACCTCCCGTTACCGCACCTCCCATTACTCCCATTACGGCGTAACACCCCAAAAATAAATAACAAAAGTTCTTTTGGCCGAGAAAATCTAAAATTATACCATTTATATATATTTAAGGGAGACATAGAAGAAAAAATATTTTATGAATTATAAATGTGACAATGTGATGTGTTGCATGTAACGACATCAATGAAGCATTAAATGTCTAGTGTACGACGACATCCATAGTAGTTTTTGAGGTGTTATGCAGTGTTGCGCTATCTCCTTCTTTAGCCAACGTTTCGGACAGCGTTGCTGTGGCCATCATCAGGGCGGATCCGGCAGATGTCGGTTCAGGATACAAACCGATATGATAAAATAATATGCAATTATCACAACAGTCGTTTAGTGTCAAATACGCGTAAATTCCATAATAGATTGAATTCATGCCTGATGCCTTGATTTGTTTGCGTGTTCGATTTTTAGGAAAAAACCCTGTGATAAGCTTATCTGTAAAGCCCAATTTACCCAAAGGGGATTAACTGAGCTTACACCTTTATGTGTAGCGAACCATTTATAATTTTAAACTTTTTTTTGTTAAACACTAGATATAGTGCGCCATTTGTAAACAAAAATAAAAATACAATTAAACAATTTGTAAAAAACTGATTTCACCGAGTGTTGTCTTCAATTATTAATACCTTTTTCATCATGATAGGTCTTATTATCCGCTGGCAAGTAGAAGCAATCCAAATCGTGAATATATTTTAATAACAATTGTCTTTTTAACATTTTAAAAAATAGCCTATAATTTAAGGTTCAGCTAGTAGAACCATTTTATATAAATTAAGTTGAATTTAATTTTTAAATAAGTTAAGTTAAATTGAAAACTGAGATTAAAAGTTGAAAATTTAAATAACTTTTTCATGAAATATAAATAAATGGTCAATGAATTGAAATTCAACTCCATTTCTACTAGTAGAACATTGGTTTATATTTAAAATTACGTTGATGTGCAATTATTTTCCTCACCTTATGCCTTGCTGGCCGATTTTGTATATTCACAAAGTGTTCTAGTTCATTTATACCTAACGAGTTATTATTCGGTATTTTTAAACATTTGTTTTTGCGGACAGCAATATTATTTTTTGTAAGTGTCAATACACTTTTCAAAGTTGAATCTCGGTCAACATTATTCAAATTCCTAAGGACTTTATTTTTAAATTTAAATTTCCTACAGTCTTTTAAACCTTGCGATAATTTATTTGTTATTTTTGATTTAAATTTACATTTGACCCCCGGTGGGTCTAAAGCCGAAATTTTTGAAGGGGTACAACTGCTGGCCCTTTTTTTAACCAACCCAGTCGATTCATGTCCCCGTATAGTTGAGTCCGACAACTTTTTTGTCGGAACCTTCTTTATTATTGTTATGTTAAGATCTCTATGATACAATATTGTCTATGGGAGATCCGGAAATGGGATCACCCACTTTGTACTCTCTGTTCAAGATGTCAACAAGTATTCCAAATAAATGTTATCTCAACTAATAAATCTTTTAATGTTAATACCTAACATTATAATATGGTGTCAGAAGTTAAAAAACATCAAAGTCTCAAGTGTAAAGTTTATTTAAAAATAATACGTTACGTGAAATTATTTAAAGGATTGAAAAGATTCTAAGTGATTAAAATTAAAATAAAAATGGCGAGTGTAAACGCCTGTCCGCCAATGAGTTTCGATGGTAATCTATCACACAACTGGTCAAAGTGGATCTTAAAATTTGAATTATTTTTGCAAGCATGCAATCAAGATACCGCTACAGATTCCAAAAAGGTTGCTCTACTTTTATTTTCAATGGGCGAGAATGCTATCGAAATTTTCAACACATGGACCGATATCGATAACAAGACAGCAAAATACACCGTGGTTATTAAGAAGTTTGAAGATTATTTTATGCCGAAAAAACATAAAACAATGGAAAGGTATAAATTTTTCACAAGAAAACAAAAAGAAGATGAAAATTTTCAAGATTTTTTATTGCCACTTCGAAAATACATTGCGTCATGCGAATTTGGAAATATGAAAGACGATATTTTAAAAGATATTTTTATCATAAATATGCACAAAAAACAATTCAGAATTCGAGAAAATCTATTACAACAATCCGATATTGACACTGACAAAGCATTCAATATTGCTCAAAATATGTTGTTGTCAAATGAAGCTGTAACAGAACTTCAAGAAGAATTTCATTCTACTAGTGAAATACATAATATTCACAGTCGTCGGGATACATTGAGGAATACGTCAAGAAACCAAAGAAGTCCATCAAGGAATCGATTTGGAAGTCAGTCAAACCAGTACACAAGTCATAATCCAGTCGGAAAGGAAAGGTCATTTCAATTCTCGCAGAGAAGTCATTCAAAAGTACAATCATGTAAACGATGCGGAGAAATTCATCGCACCAGATGTCCGGCAATGAGAGTTAAGTGCCACAAATGTCATTCTTTTGGTCATTTTTCTAAAATGTGCTACAGTAAAAATATTAATTCTAAAAATAATGTAGGAATGTTATTTTCTAATAATAATAGTGATTTAGATTTTAATATTGGTACAATCAATTTAGATTTAAACTCAGATAAATATTGTCAAAATAATTCAGTACATAAGAATGGTCAACTAATTTTAAATAAAAATACTCAGAAAGTCTGTCAAAACAATTCAAATGTAAACAAACAAAGTTATGATTGTTACATGTCTAATTTAAATATTCCAGTCAATGATTTTAAAATCAAGTCAGAGTCTAACAATGTGAATGAGGAATTATTTATAAGTCATATTAATATCCAAAATGTTAATAATTTGCATAATACAAATTGGATAATTGAAATAACAATTAATAATTGTAAAATAAATGCCATAATCGACACAGGAGCGATGGCAAATATGATTTCGTTAGAAAATTTTAATAAATTAAAAATACCTAAGTCATTACTAAGAAACACAAATGCTAAAGTGACAGCATTTGGAGGATTCAATGTACCTATAATTGGAGAATGTAATTTAAAATGTTATTACAATGAAAACAGAAGTCAAATAATAACATTTATAGTATGTAAATTTAAATGTCAAACAATAATTGGTTTAAAGATGTGTGAAAAAATGAATTTAATTCAAAAAATTTATCAAAATTCTTTTGTGAACTGTAAAAATACTGAAAATTTATTAAGGCAATATAACGATGTGTTTCAGGGTCTTGGATGCATACCGTACACATGTCATCTGTCAGTGGATCCGAACATAATTCCAACAATAGATGCTCAACGCAGAGTTCCTTTCAAACTAATGGACAGACTAAAAGAGGAACTAGATGGAATGGTAAAACAAAACGTTATAGAAAAAATTACAAAACCTACAAAATGGGTGAGTTCGTTAGTCATCGTAGAGAAGCGTGATGGTAAATTGAGGTTATGTTTAGATCCCAAAAATTTAAATAAGGCATTACAAAGGTCACATTATCCATTACCAACATTTGAGGAAATTAGATATAGAGTTCATGGAGCAAAAATTTTTTCTCATCTAGACGCAACATCAGGATATTGGTCAATTCCGTTAGATAAAGAAAGTGCAGAATTATGTACATTCAATAGCCCATTCGGGAGATATTGTTTCAAACGTTTACCTTTTGGTATTAAAACTTCTTCAGAAATATTTACTAGAGTAATGAAAGAATTATTTGAAAATATTGAAGGAGTAACAATATTTATTGATGATATTTTAGTTTTTGGAAAAGATCAAGAGAGTCACGATAAATCTTTAAAACAAGTGTTAGATAAGGCACGGGAAAATAATTTAAAATTTAACATGAGCAAATGTAAATTTAACGTCAAAGAAATTAAATTTCTAGGTCATATATTTTGTCATGAAGGAATAAAAGCTGATTATTCACAAATTAGTGCTATTAGGGAAATGAAGTCACCTAAAGATAAAAAAGAATTACAAAGATTTTTAGGAATGATTAACTATTTAAGTCCATTCATCAAAAATATGTCAGAAAAAACTGATGTATTAAGACAATTATTAAAGAAAAACGTAGAATTTTTGTGGGATGAAAATTACGAAAAGTCGTTCAATGAATTAAAAAATACAATTAGTTCAGAACCAATTTTGACACATTACGATAAAAATAAACCGATTACATTATCTGTTGACTCATCAAAATCAGCAGTAGGTATGGTCATTATGCAAGACAAAAGACCAATAGCATATTCTTCAAAAACACTCACACCAGCACAGACTAGATATGCACAAATTGAAAAAGAATTATACGCTATAGTTTGTGGTTGTTATAAATTTAATCAATATTTATATGGTCAAACCGTATATGTGCAAACTGATCATAAACCCTTAATTACTTTATTTCAAAAATCGTTATATGACATACCAGCCAGATTGCAAAGAATGATGCTAGATTTACAAAAATATGATCTCATTGTAGAATATATTCCGGGAAAAAATTTGTACATTGCAGATACATTATCAAGGTCGGCATTGCCAAACACAGAAACATTAACTTTTGAAAGCGATATTAATTTACATGTTAACACTATAGTTAATAACATGGCAGTAAAACCACAAAAATTAGAAGAAATTAAAAAAGCAACTAGGGAGGACACAGCTTTACAAATTATAATAAATTACTACATTGAAGGTTGGCCGACATCCAAAAATAAAGTTAATTCTTTAGTTAAACAATATTGGAATATACAATCAGAAATAAATGTTTGTAACGATTTAGTTTTTAAAGGTCATTCTTTAATAATTCCTACAGTTATGATACCAGAAATATTAAAGAAAATGCATAAAGGGCATCAAGGGATTATAAAAACAAAGAAATTGGTTAGAGATTTTCTATATTGGTCAAATATGAATTCAGATATTAAAAATATGATTGAACAATGTCAAACATGTCTAAAATTTAAACCTTCTAATCAACCCGAGTCACTTATATCACACCCAATATCAAACTACCCTTGGGAACGTATTGGTGTAGATATTTTAACATTTAATAATACTTATTATTTAGTAGTAGTTGATTATTACTCAAAGTATATAGAAATTGCAAATATGAATAAGCATTACACAGCAGATGTAGTAGTAAAAAATTTAAAATCAATTTGCAGTCGACATGGAATACCATTAGAATTAGTCAGTGATGGAGGTCCACCATTCAATTCAGTCGCATTTAAATCATTTACGTATGAATGGGATATTTATCATATAACAACAAGTCCGTATCATTCTCAGTCAAACGGACAAGTTGAAAGTGCAGTCAAAATCGTAAAAAATATTTTAAGAAAATGTCAAGAAGATAAAACTGATCCATATTTGTCATTATTACATTATCGTACGACGCCAAAAGAGAATTTACCTTCTCCGTCACAATTATTAATGTCAAGACAACTTCGTTGTAACTTACCGTCTACTAAAAGACAGTTAAAACCAAAAGTAGTCAAATTTAAAGAATATAAAAAAGAAACAGAAAATCGTCAAAATAAAATGAAAAAATATGCCGATAGAGGTAGTCAGAATTTAAAACCATTAAATATTGGGGATAAAGTAGTTTTTAAAAGAAAACCAGAAAGTCATTGGGAGCCAGCAATAGTAAAGGAGTTGTGGAATAAAAGTCCAAGGTCATACATAATTGAAACTTCAAATGGAAATAAATATAGAAGAAATAGAATTCATTTAAGATATGATAAGTCAAATGAAAATAATAATTATAATAGTCAAGAAAAAAGTCAACAAGACAGTCAATCATCAGAAGTAATAAATAAAAGTCAGAATACTAGTCAAATGTATTTTCCAAGTTTAGATTTTGCGGTTCCATCTACCTCAAGTCAAGTCATTACTAGATCAGGAAGAGTTGTGAAGATTCCTGAAAAAAAATGTAAAACTAATTAAAGATGTTTACATAAAATACAAACATATTATATGTTTTAAATGTGTTTATATAAAAGCATAGTCTTAAGAAAAAATATGTTTTGTTTTGTTTATATAATTTATTGCAAATGTATATGCATTGTCTAATGAAGAAGACTGTTTTTAGTTTGTTAAAAAACATTAAATATGTATTTAAGTTTTCATTATAATTTTTGTTAAAAATGTCATAATTTAGTAGTAAGTAAAAATGTCGAAAAATATTTAGAGACAAGAGATGAAAATTAAAATTTATTATGTTAATTAAAAAATAAAAAATATTTATTTTTTTTTATAAAAAAAGGGAGATGTTATGTTAAGATCTCTATGATACAATATTGTCTATGGGAGATCCGGAAATGGGATCACCCACTTTGTACTCTCTGTTCAAGATGTCAACAAGTATTCCAAATAAATGTTATCTCAACTAATAAATCTTTTAATGTTAATACCTAACATTATAATAATTATGTCGGAACCTGACATGCATCCCTCTGGATATTTTTTTTTTATTTCTAGCGTCTCTTGCGACGAGGTGCTTCTACACGCTGTTTTAATTACCAGCTCCTTTGCACGGGATGCATTGAAGCTTGGCCCGCCAGCATTTTCTGCAAAACCCGAAGGTTTTGTAGAAATTACCTTGCTCAGCCCACGGCTAGCATGCGGATGACATTCTCTACCTACAGATAAACCACAAAAAACGGATACAGGCCTTATTTCGGGACGGGGTTCTACTGATCCGCACACAATCCAACCCAGCTGTGTACGCTGCATGGTTATGCCGGCGGAGACCTTCATCCTATCATTCGTCAAGATATCCCAAAACACTTCAGCCCCCAAGAGCATGTCAATGAGTGCGGATACGTTGAATTTTGGGTCGGCTAGTTCCAATCCAGAAGGCAGTTTTAATTCGCTCCTGGGTATGGTCGCCTGCGGTATAATAGCGGTTATCTCCTGTAAAATTAAGCATGAGATGTCTTTTTATAATCCGATTTCAAAGTTAAAACGATATTCAAAGTTGAACGTTTTAACGATAAAAAAGCCCATTATCTCTTGATCCGCAAATTTAAAAAAATATATATATTTGTATCTCCCACGTTTGATATTTTGGACTTAAAACGAAGCTATTGAAATGCTTCATCTATTGTGACTACAGATGTCGCAAAACCGAACTTCATAGACTATTTTAGAACAATCTTCAAAATAAAATTTTAAAATATTTTTTCACCCCTATTTTTTTATCCACTGTTTGCGGTTAAAATTTTGTATTTTTTATATTTGCATCTTTCATTATCAAGTATGCAACAGACAACATAAAGAAATCAAAAATATTCAATGTTGACTCGAATAAGTACACCTTACGGCAGTTTCAAAGTAACAAATATGCTGGATTCGCGCGGTTATAAATGTTACGATTTTTTGTTTTTTGTTTTTTTTTTTTATTGTTATATAAAACATATGAGATACATATATATACACATATTTTACAAAATTTTATATTAAAGGTCGTATTTAGTCATGTATACCTTATCAGAAAAGAGGAGCTCTTGTGCCTGATAAGGGAGCCACGATTCTTACTTAGGTTTTAAGTTATAATATAAAATATAACATAAAATATTTACTTTTTACTGTAATTTTTTTTGAAAAATTGTTAAATTTTATTTATTTGTTCTGATTCGGTGATGATACTGCGTAATTCATAAGGGAGGTTATTATAGTTTTTTATGGCTTGGAAAATATAATGATGTTGCATTTGAGTTGTTTTAAAATTAGGTGTAATAAATTGGTTTCCATTTCTCATTAGTTTGTAAAACTCTTGATATTCTATGTTATTTTTTTCTTTACACATTTTTATAATAGAAGCTTGTTTGAATATGTCATCGACATTTGGTACTGGAAACAATTTGAAAAGTGATTCTGTTGAGAAGGTAGATTTTTTTTTAATATTACTTTAATGATGATTCTTTGTGAAACTTTTACTGAGTTTAGATTGTTTTTTTTTTTTTTTTTGTATTTTTTCTTTGATAAAACCTGCAAATATGGGATTAACGGTAAATACAGGTTAATTCATTGGCTATATAGCTCAAACATATTTTTTTAGGTTTCCATGTCAAAATTTGATAGTGTGATTTTATTTTAAGTTATTTAAAAATTTAAAAAATGATCTTCTGGAAATCTCGAGCCATCGAGGCAAATGTATTTATTTCGCGTGGTTGCTCATATGTTATGCAATTGAATCTATCTTCTTTACTCTTAATATAGGTATTTAATTAATTTAAATTATAATCACAATAAACAGAAAGTAGGTACTTATAAAAAAAGAATAAATTTTCAAAACATTTATTTATTTTTATTCTCTTCGTTGGATGTTGGTGCCTTGGAAATGTTTAATTGAGATTTTCACATGGAAATAAATATATTAACGTGCATATGTAGGTGACACACGCAAAGATAAAAACGGGAGCAGATATCATCTGTTGAACCGCGAGCCCTTATGTGTTGTACCGTCACACGACGCCAGAGCCGGTTTTAGCACTACCAGCGCCCTGGGGCGAAATTTCCACGGCGCCCCCTTGTGGCGTAGCGTGCGTTTCGACCACCCGAAAACCCGAGGAAAATTTTGCCCCCCCCCCCTTCCTAACTTCTACAGGTGCTCCGTCCGCAGATTTTCAAGCGCTGACCGGGGGGAGGGGGGGGGGGCGGAAGGAGTAAGTATCCTATTTTTTATGCTGATTTTTATAACCCCATGTGCCGAGTACTCTTTTAATAAAATCATATTTATAAATTCTACTACAAATTTATATATAACTAACTGCTCTCAGAAATCGAGAATTGTATGTCTGTAACAGAATTCAGAACATCGGGGCGGAGGAAAATTTCACTGCCCCCTTATTAGGGTACTTAAAGCGGCGGAGGGGGTTGAATATGGAAATCCGGTTTTTTTTTACGACCTATATATATACGAGCTGGATTTTTTTTAATAATCACATTTGACGAGTATTCTTTCAACGAAAATCATGTTTATAAATTCTACTCCTTAGTTGATTGATTTAAATTGCGTTAGAGTCCCCAAATAATAGTAACACACGCAACAATCAATTTCTCAGAATTTTACAGCATTGTGTAACTTAAATGTAAAGCTTCACTTGATGCACGATGCATCTGCAACTCATTATTTAATGTATCATTGTGTGCTGAACACAAAACCCGTTTGTATGCGGTGAATTAAAACTACACTCAGAACACGAAAATAGTTTTTCTTAGATTCTGGCATTAAATAATTAGTCTGCAACTGAAGTTTTATAACTGCACATCGAAGAACAGAATGTTTTCTTTCGAAATGTGTCAGCAGATGAATCCAACTGGAATTTGACATTCTGTATTGGTTAAAATTAAATCTCTACCTTGCGAATTAAAACTACACTCGGAACATGAAAATGGTTTTTCTTTGATTCTGGCAGAACATACATAGTCTGCAAATAGAATATTATAACTTAATAAGAGGATGTTTTCCTTCGAAATGTGTCAACAGATGAATCCAACAAATTTACATTCTCAACACAAAATTGGTTTGAATTAAGTCTGTATGTGGCGAATTAAAAGTACACTCAGAACATGAATATGGTTTTTCTTTGATTCTGGCAGCACATACAGAATACAGAGGCTGCAACTAGAATTTTATAACTAAACTTCGAATAAGATAATGATTTAGTTTGAATTGTGACAGCAGATGAATCCTCAAATGGAATTTTACATTCTGAAAACTGGTTTAACCCTTCGAATAATTAGAATCAAATATCTTTAAACTTTTGCCTGTCACTGTTTGCGCACAAAATTTCCGGTTCTTCCCATGCATTTTAAAGTTCCTTTTTTGCTTTTTTTTATTCTTTTGCAAAAAACAAAATTGTTCTTAAATCTAGATGAAGTAATTTTTCCGACGTGCTTATTAACACATTATTGTTTCTAAATATAAAAATTTTGGCATTGGAAATGTGAATTGGCTCAAAAGTACACGTCTCCGAATATTCGAATTAAAGTACCTAAAATAAAATAAACCTAAAAATTTTAAATACAGATTTCTTTTCTTAAAAAAATCTAATTAAACTGTATCTTAACTTTTTATCGCAATCACAAATTTATTTTAAAAGTAAATATATTTTAAAAATAAATAATTTGTTTGATATAATTTCATAATTTTATTTAAAATTAAATGTGTGGGACAATTTGCGTCTCCTGCGATTAGACGGGTTAAATTAAATCTGTATTTGGCAAATTAAAACTACACTAAATATGTAAAAGGTTTCTCTTTGGTTCTGGCAGCACATACATAGTCTGCAACTAGAATTTTATATCTGCACTTCTAATAAAATAATGATATCTTTCGAAATGTATCAGCAGATGAATACACAACTGAAATTCATTCGTTAATACAATCCGAACACAATTCAGGTTTTAATTAAGAGTGAATCTGTTTGCAAGTTATCAGCTTTAATTAGTATCGCTCTCATAAGATGCGTACGGTTTTGCTACGAATTTGCAGTGTAAAAAAAATATAATTATTGATATTATTAATAAATAATAAAAAACGAGTTGGATTCGTAAACGAAAGTATCGTAGAACATTTTCAAATAATGATTTGAAATGGTTTAAATTAAAATTTTTCCAAGATAATTTTATTACTTATTGTGAAAATTTGCCGCCCCCCCCCAAAAAAGTGCCACCCGGGGTGGGCCTCCCCCCCTCCCCCTCCCCCCTCCCACGCTACCCCACTGCCCCCAAGTACAATACAATTCCATACGAAAAAGGCAATGAGTATAATGAAATAACCGTTTATAAAAAAAAACCTTTTTATTTAAAAAAACTAATGAAATTTCACTTTTCTAGTCTTCCTATCGGCGAAATTGATAACCTTATAAAATTCTTTGATTAGGTTTTATCAAAATCGATGTTTTTAGCAATTTCATTTTCGATTGAAAAAGTTGCCAAGTTTGTCAATTTAGATTAAGATTTTGTCGATCGCAGATAGGTTTTTATCTTAAATGTATTGTTTCATTGTTTGCTAGTTTTTTTTATGAAATGAGAATTAGAGAAATGTCGCCCTATATCATTCTTCGGATAATTATCAATGTGAGTTTGCACTAGGCCACTCTTAAAAATGTTAAAAAGAGATAGGTAATGTGTTTCTCTATGGTTGGGGATTCCCGGTAAATTTTGTTGGAGATTCCCGGTAAATGAACTGCAGCAGTGCTCCGATCGAAGGGATTGTACACCACGTTCCAATTCTAGTGTTGCCACCATAACAATTTTTTTCCTTAATTTGAATTTGAATTTACGATTAAGTAGGCTCAAAGAGCGAGGGAATATAAAGGGGCGCCCCTTTATGTCCGGCGCCCTGGGCGGTCGCCCAACCGCGCCCTACCCTAACGCCGCTACTGCACGACGCTATCAAATATATCTTCCTATGGTAGGAGAGGGGGTCAGATGAATTAGCGAGAGGCCTCGGAATGCACATTTCTTAATACTGAATCTGTCTAATTGACAGCTTTCATCTGCCCGTTTAGGCAGCTCCGTAATTAAAATGACCCCCTCTCCTGCTTACGGTGGAGAGGGGTTCGCATATCGCCTTGGAAGCCGTACGGCAGATTACGACGTATTTACTTTGAGCTTCGAGCTCATAAACTACTTTAGGTGAGACAGGTGTGATGGGATTGTATGGAGAGAGTTATTGCGCGTGCGATGATCTTTTATCTTGGTTTATCACCCGTCTCATGGGATGGGACAAGCATAACCATTGGCAAGTTAGTTATACACGTTGTCCGGAAACTAGAAGTACAAGCGGAAACTGGAATGAACCTTGGAGTCAATTTTGGGTAAATTTTGGGGATCGCTGGCAACGGTTACTACGCACTTTTTTTTGAAAAAATCTTTTGATTCACCTTAATTACGTTAAAAGACAACTATTTGCATTGGGGGAAGTGGAAAATATTTTTGTGTAACATGGTTTGTGATACAAAAGAAAGTGCCCCTTTATAACGCCTACTCGCGTCAAGGCAAGAAAAACATCCCAGTTTTCAAGTAGTTTAGCGACTACGCTAGGTTTGTTTAACATGGTTTGTGATTCTGGCGTACAATCTCACAAGACGAAAGCTAATTTTAATTTTACGTAATGAAATTTAGAATGAAATATTTTCCACTTCCCCCAATGCAAATAGTCGCCTTTTAATGTAATTAAGGTGAATCGAAAGGTTTTTTTTTTTAAAAGTGCATATTAACCGTTGCCAGCGATCCCCAAAAATTAATCAATTTTGTATTAAGTACGACATCTTTTAATTGATTTTTCGTTTTCATTAAATTGAGTTCAAAGTTGGAATTTTTTAAGTATAATTAAAAATAATCGGTAAGTATCTAGGTGGTTAAATGTCTTTTAAAATGCATCGAAGCTTTGACCCTGCTCTAATTTTTTTTATCCCTTTAGTTGCTGAAAATGTTGGAAAAAAGTGTGAAAAAAATCAAATGATGTAGATTCACTTGTTTTACGCTTGAACTACGAGTGGCCTTACACCGTGTAAAGCGTAAAAAAGCCATATTTTAAATTGTGAAGCGTATTATGTCCCATTTTGTTAACTAAAAATAATATTTGGATGACTTGTGCAGCGCCGTTTTTCTGAAAAATCTCCTCAAGTGCGCTGTAGAAACTTATAATACATTTATACAATTTTACTTCTAACTGCAAAGTAGACAAACCACAATTATAACAACTTTGGCAAAAAATTGCATCCGCCGGTTCATCGATCACCGATATGAAACTATAATATATGTACAATGATTTGACCAATGAACGCGATGCTGCTGCAAAAATGAACTGTACAGGCAGACAATATAATATATACCGGACCATACTTACCAGGAGGGTCACTGGTTTCGTGAGATGAGATTGTTACCTACCAATGTTGTGTTTGTCAAAAACCTGGTATGTATATCTTGTTTAAAAGAAAAACGCGTGCGCGTACTTTTATTTATTTTCGTTCTATAGCACCCCCCGCACGTAAGAGTTCGGAGCGACCGTGACCCGCGCCACTTCAGACTGCCACACAGAAAGTCTCACAGTGAATTGTTCTGTCAACCAATTTTCGATCTTTAGATTTCTGCGCGGCAACCCGAAGTGGTGTGGAGCACAGTCACTCCGAATTCTACGTGTGAGGGGTACTTATCCACATTATGATATTGGAAGTTATCCACCACTTACCCGCCCTGATATAAGTAACAGATGGTTACTCCTTCAAGGCTCTCGCAAGGACTCTATTTTTTTTTTAAGAACTCATCTACATTTAAGTTTGAACGAATCTAGACCTCCAGTGTCCCCGCATACGGTGTTAGGAAGGAGTATGCGTATGCAAGTGCTCTCATAATATACAATATAAAGCAAGTCAGGGATAAACTAATTAAAAAAGATTACAGATATACATAAAAGGTGGCTGCTCGCAGGGTAATGGCATCTTGCGTAAGCTGCAAGCATCTGCAAGAAAAGATAAGGAAAACAAGTATTGTGATTTGATGAACGCTTGTGTCGGGTGGGATCCCTCTCTCGCCATCTGGCAGCACCAGCTACCAGTCAGAGTGTGTGGTAGTCGGTCTGCCGTGGCGAAATACTAGACTTCAAGTGTGACCTAGATACATTCAAGCATAGATTTTAATTTTATTTATTTATATTGTCACGATACGCCTTTGAAGGGTTTGAATTACGCGCGCCTTGCGGCAATGATGTGTAGGTTGCATAACCCGTTCTACGCAGGCGCGGGTTTTGTTCATGACCGGTCGGGGTAAAAACCAACGGTCTTTCATTCGATTCTAGATCTCCGCTTAGACAAGCTCGCTGTGCCGCGGCATTCTCAGCGGCACGAATTCCCCGGTGCGTTAGTACGCCGGTGGGAAGTCTGGTTAATCTCGACAAGTATAGTTATACGGCCTTTTGTAATGGCTAAGTGTGTGCGCAACTGTGTGAGAAGGTCTCCGAGGTGAGCCCTGTGGAGTGACCAAACTCCAGATGACGTTGGGCCTACTGCCGCCCTAGCGATTCCTGCCACCACCAAATGCATGTAAGCCTCTATTTTTGTGCTGATAACTTCCTTATTGTAAGGTCGCGTTGAACCTAGAGCCAGAGAGAGAGTAATTAAAGTCGAATCTAGGTCGAGGATTCCACCTCTTCATCAATCAACTTTGGAGTAGAAGTTATAAACATGATTTCCGTTGAAAGAAATAGGTCGTAATAAAAAATTTGGATTTCCATAAACATTCCGCTTGAAGTACCCAAAAAAGGGGGTGGCGAAATTTTCCTCCGCCCCGATGTTCTGAGTGTAGTTTTAATTGACCAGATTTAATTAAAAACAGTTTTGTGTTTAGAATGTAAGTGCCGGCAGAATCAAAGTAAAACCCTTTTCATGTTCTGAGTATAGTTTAGTTTTATTTCACCGCATACAGATTTAATTAAAACCAGTTTTGTGTTCAGAATGTAAGTGCCGCTAGAATCAATGAAAAGTTTCGATACACCGCATATTTAGTTTAATTTAAACCAGTTTTATATTAACAGTATTATAAGTAAGTTAAGTAAGTAAGTAAGTAGGTAAGTTGCTGATTCATCGTGTGCCGAGTGAAGCTTTGCATTCTTCACAGTGATGAAGATGCGAAATTCTATTACAGGCATACCACTCTCGATTTGTGAGAGCAGTTATATATAAATTTGTAGTAGAATTTATAAGCAGCGTGATTTTATTGGGAGAGTACTCGGCACATGAGATAATAAAAATAGGATTTCTACCCCCCCTCCCCCCGGCCAGCGCTCTGCGGAAGAAGTACCTGTAGGGGGCGGCAAAAATTTCCTCCGCCCCGGGCGGCCGAAACCCACGCTACGCCACTGAGGAACACACTTCTTTTCTTCTTCTTTAGCACAATTAATTTATTTAATGCAATAAAATACAATTATTACAAGATGGTCTATTTACCCTTTGCTCGGATGGTCTTCACGACCACACCGCACTGACAAATATCGAAACACTACTTTGATATCTCTATTGTCAGTTTTTCCAATAATGAACCGTAGGTATAACTTGTACCTCCTAGCTTCAGTATAATTACATAACTAAAGGCACACCTCGTGTACCTTCCTGTAATAACTAAACTAACTCTGATAAAAACATCAACATATTTAAAGTAAAATATTCAAATACAAATTATACAAAAAATGGTGGTAACTGAGAATTGAAAACGTTCCCAGATCTAGGATTTTAAAATCTAACAATAAAAAACAGTAAAACCATTACACGAAGTTGGCCGAAAGGCCCTTCTATAAAATTACCACTTAAACACTTAGGGAAAAACAAATACTGCTAATTTTATGATTATAAGGGAGGTTCCTATTATTGGGTTAAAATGCCGCCAGCGTCCTTCTCCTTGGGGGTTTTAAAAACATAAAGTACTTTGAAAATAATAAAAGAATTTGTTCCAACTTTGTAAAGCAATGCCTCCATAATAATACCAGCCATACAATATTACTTAATTACTAGGTTCGGACCTTATTTGTTCAAACCGTGGGAGAATATTTTGTTTGCATACTTGGATAATAGGAGAAACTACGCGAAAATCAACCAACAATTTTTATAACTAAAATAACACATCCCTTCGGTCAGAATACAATTACTAATGTTCTCAGAAGTTGTCTTGACAGAAGCACATTCCTGTGATCTCTTGAACGAATCCATTCCTTTGTTAAGAATATTATGAACTAAATATACCTACAATTTAGCTATCTTGAAACGGTTGGACAGATAAATATCATATTGTAATAGTAATAATAATAAATGTTTATTCCTGTATGTGGGGAGAATAGTGCAATCCCACACATTACATGAGGGTTATAGTTATAATACTTATACAAAATATTTTAAAGAGAAAAAAATAAAAGCAGGTGAATATGTTTGTATATGAAATAAAGGTAATAATAAAAAAAAGAAAAATAGTAACAATTGGCTTTTGGGATTCTGTGACCACATTAAGAGCCAGTATTTTTCTGCAGTGTGCATCAATGCTGGATGATGAACTGAGGCGGGCTTCCATGACCAGGATATTTCCAGAGCTGCATATCCTTTCCCTCATTCCTGCCACCCTGGATCTAATAAGGACTGCATAGCGGGGAACTCGCCCCTCCGTGAACATCTGAGAAGTGCTGCAATGTCTGGGGAGACTAAACTTTATGCGGAAGGCGTTGCTGTACTGAACCCGGAGACTTTCTATACTACTCTTCTTGTAGTTTTCCCAGAGTTCGAACGTATGCAGTGTTGCGCAGAAGGAAAGGAAGGCCGTCCTTTTTACAGCGGTACTGCAAAGGTGGAATGTATTGTAATATATTGTTATGGCGACCCCGCTATGGGCTGGGCCACAACAAGGGGGCTCCGTTCCGGGTAAATACCCACCGGACGGAGGTTGTACATACTTTACAATGGGAATTAATCAAGGTACAGTGGTCTCCAGTCGAGACGCGAGGGAGCCTAAGCTTACTTCTCCTTGCCGTGACCAGCTCAAAGTCAGCGAGATTGAGTCCCTGCTCATGGACTATGGATCGGCTGCGGCTTCATCTCCCTAGGGTTGGTGTGAAAGGGTATTTCGGATCATTTGTTAGTGAAACAGAGCGCATCAATACACAGTTTATTCCTCTAATAGCA
The DNA here is from genome assembly GCA_917880885.1 of Limnephilus marmoratus. Classification (NCBI taxonomy): domain Eukaryota; kingdom Metazoa; phylum Arthropoda; class Insecta; order Trichoptera; family Limnephilidae; genus Limnephilus; species Limnephilus marmoratus. Next base: position 39,064,128 of record OU862907.1, on the reverse strand, counting down.
CATGGTCAGCATACAAATAGCAACAGTACCCAAGAGGTGGAATCCTCGACCTAGATTCGACTTTAATTACTCTCTCTCTGGCTCTAGGTTCAACGCGACCTTACAATAAGGAAGTTATCAGCACAAAAATAGAGGCTTACATGCATTTGGTGGTGGCAGGAATCGCTAGGGCGGCAGTAGGCCCAACGTCATCTGGAGTTTGGTCACTCCACAGGGCTCACCTCGGAGACCTTCTCACACAGTTGCGCACACACTTAGCCATTACAAAAGGCCGTATAACTATACTTGTCGAGATTAACCAGACTTCCCACCGGCGTACTAACGCACCGGGGAATTCGTGCCGCTGAGAATGCCGCGGCACAGCGAGCTTGTCTAAGCGGAGATCTAGAATCGAATGAAAGACCGTTGGTTTTTACCCCGACCGGTCATGAACAAAACCCGCGCCTGCGTAGAACGGGTTATGCAACCTACACATCATTGCCGCAAGGCGCGCGTAATTCAAACCCTTCAAAGGCGTATCGTGACAATATAAATAAATAAAATTAAAATCTATGCTTGAATGTATCTAGGTCACACTTGAAGTCTAGTATTTCTCCACGGCAGACCGACTACCACACACTCTGACTGGTAGCTGGTGCTGCCAGATGGCGAGAGAGGGATCCCACCCGACACAAGCGTTCATCAAATCACAATACTTGTTTTCCTTATCTTTTCTTGCAGATGCTTGCAGCTTACGCAAGATGCCATTACCCTGCGAGCAGCCACCTTTTATGTATATCTGTAATCTTTTTTAATTAGTTTATCCCTGACTTGCTTTATATTGTATATTATGAGAGCACTTGCATACGCATACTCCTTCCTAACACCGTATGCGGGGACACTGGAGGTCTAGATTCGTTCAAACTTAAATGTAGATGAGTTCTTAAAAAAAAAATAGAGTCCTTGCGAGAGCCTTGAAGGAGTAACCATCTGTTACTTATATCAGGGCGGGTAAGTGGTGGATAACTTCCAATATCATAATGTGGATAAGTACCCCTCACACGTAGAATTCGGAGTGACTGTGCTCCACACCACTTCGGGTTGCCGCGCAGAAATCTAAAGATCGAAAATTGGTTGACAGAACAATTCACTGTGAGACTTTCTGTGTGGCAGTCTGAAGTGGCGCGGGTCACGGTCGCTCCGAACTCTTACGTGCGGGGGGTGCTATAGAACGAAAATAAATAAAAGTACGCGCACGCGTTTTTCTTTTAAACAAGATATACATACCAGGTTTTTGACAAACACAACATTGGTAGGTAACAATCTCATCTCACGAAACCAGTGACCCTCCTGGTAAGTATGGTCCGGTATATATTATATTGTCTGCCTGTACAGTTCATTTTTGCAGCAGCATCGCGTTCATTGGTCAAATCATTGTACATATATTATAGTTTCATATCGGTGATCGATGAACCGGCGGATGCAATTTTTTGCCAAAGTTGTTATAATTGTGGTTTGTCTACTTTGCAGTTAGAAGTAAAATTGTATAAATGTATTATAAGTTTCTACAGCGCACTTGAGGAGATTTTTCAGAAAAACGGCGCTGCACAAGTCATCCAAATATTATTTTTAGTTAACAAAATGGGACATAATACGCTTCACAATTTAAAATATGGCTTTTTTACGCTTTACACGGTGTAAGGCCACTCGTAGTTCAAGCGTAAAACAAGTGAATCTACATCATTTGATTTTTTTCACACTTTTTTCCAACATTTTCAGCAACTAAAGGGATAAAAAAAATTAGAGCAGGGTCAAAGCTTCGATGCATTTTAAAAGACATTTAACCACCTAGATACTTACCGATTATTTTTAATTATACTTAAAAAATTCCAACTTTGAACTCAATTTAATGAAAACGAAAAATCAATTAAAAGATGTCGTACTTAATACAAAATTGATTAATTTTTGGGGATCGCTGGCAACGGTTAATATGCACTTTTAAAAAAAAAACCTTTCGATTCACCTTAATTACATTAAAAGGCGACTATTTGCATTGGGGGAAGTGGAAAATATTTCATTCTAAATTTCATTACGTAAAATTAAAATTAGCTTTCGTCTTGTGAGATTGTACGCCAGAATCACAAACCATGTTAAACAAACCTAGCGTAGTCGCTAAACTACTTGAAAACTGGGATGTTTTTCTTGCCTTGACGCGAGTAGGCGTTATAAAGGGGCACTTTCTTTTGTATCACAAACCATGTTACACAAAAATATTTTCCACTTCCCCCAATGCAAATAGTTGTCTTTTAACGTAATTAAGGTGAATCAAAAGATTTTTTCAAAAAAAAGTGCGTAGTAACCGTTGCCAGCGATCCCCAAAATTTACCCAAAATTGACTCCAAGGTTCATTCCAGTTTCCGCTTGTACTTCTAGTTTCCGGACAACGTGTATAACTAACTTGCCAATGGTTATGCTTGTCCCATCCCATGAGACGGGTGATAAACCAAGATAAAAGATCATCGCACGCGCAATAACTCTCTCCATACAATCCCATCACACCTGTCTCACCTAAAGTAGTTTATGAGCTCGAAGCTCAAAGTAAATACGTCGTAATCTGCCGTACGGCTTCCAAGGCGATATGCGAACCCCTCTCCACCGTAAGCAGGAGAGGGGGTCATTTTAATTACGGAGCTGCCTAAACGGGCAGATGAAAGCTGTCAATTAGACAGATTCAGTATTAAGAAATGTGCATTCCGAGGCCTCTCGCTAATTCATCTGACCCCCTCTCCTACCATAGGAAGATATATTTGATAGCGTCGTGTGACGGTACAACACATAAGGGCTCGCGGTTCAACAGATGATATCTGCTCCCGTTTTTATCTTTGCGTGTGTCACCTACATATGCACGTTAATATATTTATTTCCATGTGAAAATCTCAATTAAACATTTCCAAGGCACCAACATCCAACGAAGAGAATAAAAATAAATAAATGTTTTGAAAATTTATTCTTTTTTTATAAGTACCTACTTTCTGTTTATTGTGATTATAATTTAAATTAATTAAATACCTATATTAAGAGTAAAGAAGATAGATTCAATTGCATAACATATGAGCAACCACGCGAAATAAATACATTTGCCTCGATGGCTCGAGATTTCCAGAAGATCATTTTTTAAATTTTTAAATAACTTAAAATAAAATCACACTATCAAATTTTGACATGGAAACCTAAAAAAATATGTTTGAGCTATATAGCCAATGAATTAACCTGTATTTACCGTTAATCCCATATTTGCAGGTTTTATCAAAGAAAAAATACAAAAAAAAAAAAAAAACAATCTAAACTCAGTAAAAGTTTCACAAAGAATCATCATTAAAGTAATATTAAAAAAAAATCTACCTTCTCAACAGAATCACTTTTCAAATTGTTTCCAGTACCAAATGTCGATGACATATTCAAACAAGCTTCTATTATAAAAATGTGTAAAGAAAAAAATAACATAGAATATCAAGAGTTTTACAAACTAATGAGAAATGGAAACCAATTTATTACACCTAATTTTAAAACAACTCAAATGCAACATCATTATATTTTCCAAGCCATAAAAAACTATAATAACCTCCCTTATGAATTACGCAGTATCATCACCGAATCAGAACAAATAAATAAAATTTAACAATTTTTCAAAAAAAATTACAGTAAAAAGTAAATATTTTATGTTATATTTTATATTATAACTTAAAACCTAAGTAAGAATTGTGGCTCCCTTATCAGGCACAAGAGCTCCTCTTTTCTGATAAGGTATACATGACTAAATACGACCTTTAATATAAAATTTTGTAAAATATGTGTATATATATATGTATCTCATATGTTTTATATAACAATAAAAAAAAAACAAACAAAAAACAAAAAATCGTAACATTTATAACCGCGCGAATCCAGCATGTTTGTTACTTTGAAACTGCCGTAAGGTGTACTTATTCGAGTCAACATTGAATATTTTTGATTTCTTTATGTTGTCTGTTGCATACTTGATAATGAAAGATGCAAATATAAAAAATACAAAATTTTAACCGCAAACAGTGGATAAAAAAATAGGGGTGAAAAAATATTTTAAAATTTTATTTTGAAGATTGTTCTAAAATAGTCTATGAAGTTCGGTTTTGCGACATCTGTAGTCACAATAGATGAAGCATTTCAATAGCTTCGTTTTAAGTCCAAAATATCAAACGTGGGAGATACAAATATATATATTTTTTTAAATTTGCGGATCAAGAGATAATGGGCTTTTTTACCGAAAAGCAATCGGAGATCTTTAAAATGGCGCCAATATAATATATGGCAAAACTTGCTCCAGTGGTTAATTTGTGGAAGTTTTAAGGCGAGATGATTACGATACAAGGTATAAATTAAAAAGTTGATTGATTAAAACTAATAACTTTATTAATCACACATATTAACCATGCGAAGGAATTCAATAGGTTCGAAACATGAGGTAGGGGCGAAATCTAGGAACTACGAACCATTCGCGAGGCGACAATCAAAACGGAATGATTTTGTTTTAGAAAAATGCGCCATCATCCAGTCTGCGATTTAATGCGCAACCAAATTGCGCCGGTTCGGTTTTCACGGCCAAAAGCATGAGAATGGTTTTTCTCCAGCGTGCGTTCTAGCATGTTTAACCAAATTGCCTTTTTCAATACACCTGTAAGTGCATTCCGAGCATGAGAATGGTTTTTCTCCAGTGTGTGTTCTAGCATGTTCAACCAAATTGCCTTTTTCAATACACCTGTAAGTGCATTCCGAGCATGAGAATGGTTTTTCTCCAGTGTGGGTTCTGGCATGTCTAACTAAATTGCTTTTCACACGACACCTGTACGTGCATTCCAAGCATTTTCGTTATTTGTTTGTGGGGTGTTATGCGCAACACGGCATAACACCCCAAAAACAAATAACGAAAATAAATGATAGTTGGTCGAGTGTACGTTGTAAGGAGTGTTGTAATTAAAATTGGAGACGAACTGCTGCGAAAACTAGTTGCATATTGCGAAAGGATTCACAGCAGTAGTCGTTATAAAATATACATCGTCATACGAGTGATGTAAAATAATTACTACATTTAATCACTAATTACTGCATAAGGCGATACCTATTGGTTAACATTTTGTTTGAAGGATTAACGCCCTCTTTTATCAATAAGTAGCAATCAATGCTACTCAGAAAGATGCTACCAAAGTATGTGTATGAAGGCGATTTCTATTTGCGAAAATGGTAACACGAGGAATAATCTGAGCGTATGTAGAACCAGTGTACAGGTCGATTAAGGATTGTAGTATTGCGTGATCGTATGTGTCGACCCATTGTGTCCGTACCTTTAGTCCATCATATTGAAAAACCTTAACAATTATCCTTAGGATGATTTCTAGTAAGGAATTCGTCATTCTTGATATTGGTCACTGCACCAGAATACGCATTTGTAGCTTGCGACTGGTTTCTTTCCAGCGGGGATACTATTTTTTGTAGGCGAACGGTTCTTTCGAATATACGGTTATTTCGAGCATAGAATGGGTTCTCTCCAGTAAGAATTTGAATACGAGATACCATATCACTTTTGAAGGAACCTGTATGTAAATTCCAAGCACGAGAATAGTAAATCTCAGTTGTAAATTCTAGTATGGGAAACCATACAGCCTTTTGCATGCTTATTACTCCACTTGCACATGCATTCCGAATTTGATAATGGTTTCTATTAAGTATGGATTCTAGCATGTTTAACCATATTGCTTTTTTTAATAAACCTGAAGTTGCAATACGGGCAAGAGAACGGTTTCTCTCCAGTATGGGTTCTAGTATGATAAACCATACTGCTTTTTTGATTGCACCTGAACGTGCATTCCGAGCATGAGAATGGTTTTTCTCCAGTGTGTGTTCTAGCATGTTTAACCAAATTGCCTTTTTCAATACACCTGTAAGTGCATTCCGAGCATGAGAATGGTTTTTCTCCAGTGTGGGTTCTGGCATGTCTAACTAAATTGCTTTTCACACGACACCTGTACGTGCATTCCAAGCATGAGAATGGTTTCTCTCCAGTGTGGGTTCTAGCATGTTTAACCAAATGGTCTTTTTCGAGACAGCTGTAAGTGCAATCCGGGCAAATGAACGGTTTCTCTCCAGAATGGGTTCTAGTATGATAAACCATACTGGTTTTTTTATTGCACCTGTACGTACATTCCGAGCATGAGAATGGTTCTTCTCTAGAGTGTGTTCTAACATGTTTAACCAAATTGCTTTTTTCACGACACCTGTAAGTGCATTCCGAGCACGAGAGTGGTTTCTCTCCAGTGTGGGTTTTAGCATGTCTAACCAAATTGCTTTTCTCACGACACCTGTAAGTGCATTCCAAGCATGAGAATGGTTTCTCGCTAGCGTGGGTTTTAGCATGTCTAACCAAATCGCTTTTCTCACGACACCTGTAAGTGCATTCTGAGCATGAAAACGGTTTCTCTCCAGTGTGGGTTCTAGCATGTCTTACCAAATTGCTTTTCTCACGACACCTGTAAGTGCATTCCAAGCATGAGAATGAATTCTCCCCAGGGTGGGTTCTTAAATGTGTAGTAAGATTTAATTTATAACTACACTTGAAGGAACAGGAAGGGCAGGAAAATGATTTCTTCCCTTTCGCTGACATTTTATTCTGTGTAGTTTTTGTGCTATTAATATGCGATGTCGACGGAACGAAATCTGAAAAAAAACAAGAATAATATTAACAATAGTATCGAGTATTTGACAACGATAAGTTAACTATTTTAAGACTTGGGTTAAGTCAAATAAAAACGATCATTGCGATTTTTTTTTCGGAAATCAAAACATGGTAGCTAAAATTATTGTTTTCGAACAGTCTGAAATTTTCACTATGGCATGGTTCTGCAAAATTTAATTTCCTAATTCCTCCATAAAAACTGCAAATACAGTAACAGGTCTCGTTTCGGCAGTCATGTTAGGTCTTAGGAATTTTTATCTCGAACTATTTTTAATTTTTTTTATTTTTCCTTACATTTATTCGTGCTGGACTCTGAATGATTTTTTAAAAGAAAATAGTAAATGGTGTGTTTTTTCAAACTTTCCTATAAAACCTCCCTTCAAATATTAGTCTTTTACAGTAATTAACGTGAATCAAAAGGTTTTTAATAAAAAAAATATTAAGTGTGTTCAGACATCCTGAAAGTTTACACAAATCCATAAATCCACAAATCCCAAATTAAATAATCAACAAGAATACAAAAAAATAATCCCGCACAATTTTGAAATAATTTATACATATATACCACGTACTTGTGACACGTAAGCGAGTTCTGTCAGAATCTGGGACACAAATCACAGGGCGTTTTCAGACCCTTGTTTTTTCAATTTTCGTTGCATTAACTTTTGAAGGTTACACCGATCAATGTAATTTATCATTAAAGAAGAAGATAAAACTAATAAATCAGAACGAAACGATAAACAGAACAAAATACAGTAATATATCGTATATAAATATCCCATGTGCTACCGTTTCCTTTTTGTTTTCTGTGACTCGTTGTGTATCGAATTCCGTTTATTATTATTATTATCATCTTAAATGAAATCTTACAATTTACATACACGAGATTAAAAATCACGTGAATGTGAATTGTATCATCATAAATTGTATCATCTTCATTGTATCATAAATTGAATCATATTCAATATAACTTTCAACAAATTCAAAGCAACACTATTAGATAAATGTAATGCATCACAACACACTACTTAACATCCATATTTATATTTATTGTATTAATTATCAGATTTCTTTTCCTAATTTGCAATATACTTACATATTCCCTAATTACATACATATCATCTAAGATCATAAGCTTACCCTTTATTGTGTTTTTCTATATTCTTATCATGCATATTTAAGTATTTAACTTCTCCTTACTATTTTTTCTTAGTTTTTCTCTATGTTTTTCTTGTCTAAACTAAAAAAAAATTAAAAAATTATCACCGAAAACATGTTTTTAGGCTTATTGTTTTATTTTAGCACACTTTTTTATGTATCTTTGTAAAGCTGTTTGTTTTCCAAATTTTTACGCACCCGATTTAAATATCCGCGTTAAATTTTCCCCAAAGGAAAAACTAAACCCTTTCATACACTTCCCCAAATGATCATCTAGTTAATCCACGCTATGCAATTGCACTATATAAGCATTATAAATACAAAACAATACAAGAACAACATGTCAACATACCAGAGACCAAATGGGAAAATAATTCACCAACTCCAGATATTTTCATATCAGAGATTTCGGCTCTGTGGAATTCCTAATTGAACCTATAAATCCTACTGATCCCTCAATATAAATATTTAAAAAATCTTTTGTAATCCTACATGTATTTAAAATGACCGATTTTTGCATTTTTATATATAAATTCTTCGACAAATCTAATACGCCTAAATTTTGAATCAGAGACCTAGGTATAATTTATTATAATATTTTTACTTAATTCCTAGTTTTATTTATGCGAGACCGCGGTTTTGCATTTCGAGGGCTGTATCATGCTGTGGTGAATTGTGGTGGTAATACTTACAATTATTTAAAAAAAAATCAATGAAAACCCTTTAAAACAAAGAATAGACGTATACATTAGATTGCAAAAACAAAGATTTGAAAGAAAGGGTGTAGGAATATGGGTCTACACACGTATATATAATATACCCTGGACAGGTAGACAAACAAATAGACAGACTTAACCAACCTCTGGTAGAAGTGGGCACCGGAAGAATAACTTAATAACTTACCTACACTTTGGTCGTTCCATTCTATAGGAACCGAATATTCCTTTTTAATATCGGGATAGTCAATATCTGTTTCAGAGTTTGCACCACATTCTTGAGCATGTTCCTCTGCCGCTAGAGTCCCCGGTTCACACTTGATCTCAGAAGCGTCTTCCATCTCCTGTTTAACAATCCCGTATTGCAATATTACATCACAAGGGAACACACTCTCTTCTTCGGATATTGTGTCCGGTTCGGACTTCGTGACACCGACATCTGAGTTCATACAATCCATTTCAGATAAATGTTTGTAAGATATTCTGAAAAGCAAAAAGATTACTAACTATTGTGTATAATATTATACAGTAAAGTATCATTTTCCGAATTATGTATACTTGCATATATATATATAGGTATATGATACGTAGGGGCGTTTTATGTATTTCTGTTACATATGGAAAAATAAATCCAGACTTTCGTGCTACGCAATTTAATTGCGGTTTACTGTTGTGTGGTATTCGGAGCTCTCAGTAACTGTGTGCCGTGGCCAATTAGTAGATTTCAAATATACAAAAATTCGGTGTAAAGAAAAAAAGTAAGTTTGAGAATTTACTTTATCGCGTGGATGTTCTTTCAGAGGTGTAATACAAAACGGTTCTCTACTCAAAACAATAGATTTTGGACTGATGGCAGCCAGTTGCATAAATACTTGTAATGAAAGAAAAGAAACGTCAAACACATTTCCATAGACAAAGCACAAATTAAGAAATTAATAATAAAGTCATTAATTCAAAAGGCAATTCCTATCCTACTATTGATAAGCATAAACGTAAAACTAAGGCGGCCAACCGTCCCGCATTCTGCGGAACGCCCCACGTTGGCGGTTGTAGTCCCGCATTGAAATATTTAATAAAATCGTTTAAAGCGTGATACGCCCGCGCCTTATGGCGGGGTCAAATTAAAACTATAATCTTAAAATTAAGGAGGAACAAAATTAAAAAGCTACTGATTTAAGAAACGATACATTTATTCTAGTAGGACACAAAAGGCAGGTGTTAATTATTAATCTAGTGTTAGTCTTAAAATTACTTAATTAATTAGCCTTAAAATTAGAAAGTCTGTTTGCTTAATTCTACGGTAAAGTCTTTGTGCAATTGTTCAAAATCGAATCACTTCGGTGGTTAATATAATTAAAATGTTCAGTCACTTCCCTTTGGATGCTGATGATGGAGTCTCCGCGTACGCATACAGTCACTAGGCACTTTAAACTTAGTTATCTATATCTTTCACTTTTTATTGCACAGATAGGAAGTTGCGAAAGTTCTTTGAAGTGAAAATTTGTGCAAAGTGGAACTTGCACAAATCCTTGGTCGGAATTTTCGCGGTCACTTGGTTGGACTTCCTGGCGGAAGTTCGCGAATGTATCGGCGGTTCCTGGTTGAAATCCGCGAGCGTGTCTTAATTTCCCTGGTCGGGAAATTGCGCGGGGGTCGCGTGTAGTTCGGAGAGCGTTTGCAAGCCCTGGCCGGGTTGCAAATCGCGGGACACTCCGTTGGCGGAGTGGAGTACTACCCCCTAGCCGGGTAAATGGTGACTGACTATCGTGGTGAAATTTTTTAATCCCTGGCGTACATCTTCGGAATTATTTCCATCGGCGGCGGCGGGCGGCATCGAGTGTTAAACGAAAAGGTTTATGGCCCTTCGCTCGGTTCGGCGATATTGGGTTTTATTTTACTATTTTGTTTGTCCCTGCCGACAATATCCTGGCTTTCCAATTTTTATTGCGGTCCCGCTTTGCGTTCGCCGCTCCTTGTGTTCGCCGCTAGTTTAAGCTCCTTGTGTCTACCTCCAACTCCTAAGCTAGGTATCCATTTGTTCAGTTCCGTGAATTTTTGACATTAAAATACCTAAAGGTATATCAATCGCCCCCGGGTGTTTTGTCGAAAATTAACGGTAATTAATATTATTAATGCACTAAATAACTATTATTAAACTCAACTAAAACAAATCTACTATCAAAAAAAAATCAAACTATGACTATAAAATTATTCTAACAACTTAATATTACCTAAGGGAACGTACCCATACTACGTGACACGTTTAGGGGGGGGGGGGGGTCTTCAAAATGTCACGCTCCATACAAATGAGCGGCGGGTTACTTAGGATTTTGGTCACCGGGGGGGGGGGGGGGGGGGGTTAAAAATTGCCAAAAGTTGGTCACGTAGTATGGGTACGTTCCCTAACGGTCTATGTATTTATCCAGCTACATAATACAATGGTCTCATTATCAGTATGATATTGTCTGCTTTCATGTTATACCGGGTGGTTTCCTGGCGTCATAAGAGCCTCGGTTATGCACCTTCCTGGAATTAATTGGTTCATATGTCCTCGGTGGGAATTTGGGCCAAACATTAGACATCTTAAACCTAGTCGGAAGTTCCTCAGCTAATGCCGGAGTGTACGGCTTATCGTGATTTTCCGAAGGAGTTTCTTCTTCAGGAATAGTTAACAGGTGTGGTCTGCGGTGGTTACCTGATGCAGGTTCCGTCGGCGTATTGTGGCCGCTGGAGCCGGGGGGTGGCTGTGGAGCGTCATCGTGTTCATCTGTAGCATTGCGCAATGAGGCAGTGGGTGGAGAAATCATCTCCGTTGTAGAAGCGATTGTAGGCGAATTACTGGGGAACGATTGTTGCAGATCGATTGCATGTTGCGCAATGGGGATGATTGCGGGAATCGTCTCGATATCCGGTATAATGGGATTGCTTGTGCTAGTCCGTTTTACGGCTGGCGTAGAGGTGAATGTATCTGCGTTCGCTTGTATAGATTCGCCTGGATAGCAAGTATCTACAGGCGGTGGCACGTCGTTAATAACGTTTTGCCAGATATTCGTTGAAGGCGTGTGTTGAGCGCTTTCTAGCGTGGGTGCTCCGTCCAACGTAGTTGCTAGGGGCGAATATTATGGCCGCTAGGACCGGCGTACTGCTCTTGAAGTGTGAGTATATTGTGCTCAATTGCTCAATAATGGAGGCAATATCCGGTGTAACTGGGCCACGAGTGTACCGTGGTGTTTCCACGACAGGCGCGTACGCGAAGGAGCATTGTGGAGGTTCTTGAGCTTGATGCGGTCCAGTCTGATCTTCTCGTTGTGAATGCTGGTACTCATACGTACCTATGTTTGGGGGCCCTGGACGCGACGTTGTCCGACCTGGTCGGCGTCCGGGCCATGCCAGTTTTCCGCCCTGCGGCGGTGAAGTTCTGGGCAATCTTCATTCCAATGTCTTCCTGGGCAGTTATGACACCAGGGCAATTTGGCACGCGGTCGCCTTGCGTCGTTATTACGGCTATCCGCCCTTTCCTGGTGTCGGGGCGGCGGTGCACGGAAGAGTATTTCCTTCGGGAAATCGATGGCGTTTACTCGTGCTGTAAGTGTTTCCATGGTGTACGTGCCGAAGATTAGGCCAGCCTCCAGCAGATTTTTGTAACGAGGCATCATTAGCCCTATCAGCTCGAGGCAGAATTCGTCCATGCCGGTTGTTCCGAAAACCCGTTTGTAAATTGCGTGCTTCCGCTGTAAAAAAGCAACGCCGCTTTCTTCGGTTTTCTGCGGGTCTCCATACAGCGTGACTAATAGAGAAGTCCTCGCACCCACTACGCCGTAGCGCTTTCGTAGTTGCACGGTAAAATCCTCCCAGCTCCATCTCCCGCGTGTATGTGGCTGCCACCACCTTCTTGCTTCTCCTTGCAATTGTTTCGCAGCTTTTTCCACTTTAAGTGCTGACGAACAGCCTGTCGCACTTAAGAATTCTTCGCACGCGACGATAAACTCTTCGGGTTCTTCCTCCGGCAAACCTTCGAATCGATCTTCCAGTACCCTCGAATGGCACGAGGTCTGCCCCCTGTTCTCCATCTTTTCCTTCGCTGGTGGGAGGCTACCGACGTCTACGGTTGCCTGCAATGCATCCGCCGTGGTTTGTCGCGTGCTTCGCGTGGTGTTTGCCGATGCCATGTATAATTAAATTTTAAATCTATTTTTAAAACTATTCCTAAACTAATTTGGGCGCCAAATACTCTTTGAGGCGGGAAGCATTAAACCCAGACATAAATTATTAATTATAAAAAACAAGGGAAAATTTGCATTAAAAAAAATACCTAACATTAATTTGAACAAATAATATTTCCGCGTTTCCTAAAAAGCTAACCTATCGGCATCTAGTCAGATTCTACCGAGTTTGTAGCTGTCTACGAATTTAACTAATAATTAATTACTATTGTTCCTCCTTTCGATGACTACTCTAATCTCAGGGTTCATGGGTCGGAAATCCACACTCGGATTTCTACCAGACAAAAAAATGCCGGTAAGCCCCACGTTGGGCGCCAATTGATACACCCGCACCTTATGGCGGGGTTTCAAATTAACACTTTTAACTTAAAATTAAGGAGGAACAAAATTAAAAAGCTACTGATTTAAGAAACGATACATTTATTCTAGTAGGACACAAAAGGCAGGTGTTAATTATTAATCTAGTGTTAGTCTTAAAATTACTTAATTAATTAGCCTTAAAATTAGAAAGTCTGTTTGCTTAATTCTACGGTAAAGTCTTTGTGCAATTGTTCAAAATCGAATCACTTCGGTGGTTAATATAATTAAAATGTTCAGTCTCTTCCCTTTGGATGCTGATGATGGAGTCTCCGCGTACGCATACAGTCACTAGGCACTTTAAACTTAGTTATCTATATCTTTCACTTTTTATTGCACAGATAGGAAGTTGCGAAAGTTCTTTGAAGTGAAAATTTGTGCAAAGTGGAACTTGCACAAATCCTTGGTCGGAATTTTCGCGGTCACTTGGTTGGACTTCCTGGCGGAAGTTCGCGAATGTATCGGCGGTTCCTGGTTGAAATCCGCGAGCGTGTCTTAATTTCCCTGGTCGGGAAATTGCGCGGGGGTCGCGTGTAGTTCGGAGAGCGTTTGCAAGCCCTGGCCGGGTTGCAAATCGCGGGACACTCCGTTGGCGGAGTGACTGACTATCGTGGTGAAATTTTTTAATCCCTGGCGTACATCTTCGGAATTATTTCCATCGGCGGCGGCGGGCAGCATCGAGTGTTAAACGAAAAGGTTTATGGCCCTTCGCTCGGTTCGGCGATATTGGGTTTTATTTTACTATTTTGTTTGTCCCTGCCGACAATATCCTGGCTTTCCAATTTTTATTGCGGTCCCGCTTTGCGTTCGCCGCTCCTTGTGTTCGCCGCTAGTTTAAGCTCCTTGTGTCTACCTCCAACTCCTAAGCTAGGTATCCATTTGTTCAGTTCCGTGAATTTTTGACATTAAAATACCTAAAGGTATATCAAGCGTCCCGCATTCCTATATTTTTAAATTATTGTCTACGGTGGACAAATAAAATTCCTCTATCTTTATTCTATTTTAACCATTTCCGTTTATCTGTGATTAAGTCGATAACAATATTTGTCCCTAGAAAAGGCCCGAAGATATCGATCTAGGGAATGGTTTATTTAGGTAAGTCAAGCAAAGAGTCAAAGAGCGTCAGTGTAGTATTGAATAAGTGCAAGCCGTGACACGTGATTGATAACCCGTATATATCATTCAAATCAAATCAAGTAATTTGTTGACCATGAAGCCGACTGCGAAAAAGCGAAGTTGTAAGTTCAAAAAGAATTTCCTTTCTTGCAAAAATGTTTATCTTCATGTTCTGAGTATAGTTTAAATGCCTCGCATACAGATATTTTTTATTATAAATAACCAGTTTTGTGTTCAGAATGTAAAATTCCAGCTGGATTCATCTGAAGACATATTTCGACGGAATACATTCTCTTATTCGAGGTGCAGTTATAAAATTCTATTTGGGGACTATGTTTGTGCTGCCATAATCAAAGAGAAACCATTTTTATGTTCTGAGTGTAGTTTTAATGCGCCGCACACAGATTTAATTTAAACCAGTTTTGTGCTCAGAATGAAAAAATTTCTGTTGTGGTTGCTTTTGTCGTGCAGTCAAAATTCTACTTGCAGTATGCAGTATGTGCTGCCAAATCAAAGAGTAACCTTGCCCATGTTATGATCGTGGTCTAATTGAGCCGAAATCTTTTTCCGAGATTCCGAGCCGATTTCCGAGAGCAGTTATAAATTTGTAACACACACCACTGTGTCCCACATTTATATTTCATAAAGTTGGTCGCCTTACGTAAAGCCAAATGAAATATTGTAACTACAAGACGCTTTAGACAAATCATTAAAATGTGTTGGTATTTTTGTAGATCTCCAAAAAGCTTTCGACAGTATATCACATGTCAAATTAATACAAAAATTAAAGGTTGTGGATTTTAACGACAGAGCACTAAATTGGCTAAAAAGTTATCTTCACAAAAGAACACAAACTGTAAAAATCAATCACACATCAAGTCTACCACTCACAAGTGATTTTGGGATACCGCAAGGTACTGTTTTGGGACCATTACTTTTTATCATGTACGTAAACGATATTTTTAAACAAAACCTCAGTGGAACCGTTATATCTTACGCGGACGACACGATTATCATAATTAAGGGTAGTGACTGGAAAATTGTAAATGAAAATGCAAATAATTACATCCAAATCCTAAAAACCTGGTTCGATACAAACCTTCTTACAATCAATGCAAAAAAAAAACAGTTTATATTCCTTTCTCAATAAATAAAGCCAAAACTTATCCCAACATTAATATAATTATACACAACAAAAAATGTAACAAAGATGTCTGTAATAATTCATGTACCATATTAAACCATGTAACCGAAATAAAGTACCTGGGTGTAATTGTAGACCAACATATGAAATGGAACAGACACATATGTGAACTGGTTAAGCGTATTAGGAAATGTATCTATATATTCATTAGATTAAGAAATATTCTCAAATTAAAAAACCTAAAAAAAGTCTATTACGCACTAGTCCAATCACTAATTGTGCATATGAAAAAATTGTAAGTCCTGTAAAAGTGGTACAAAAACTAATAATTAAAGTAATATTAAAAAAACAACCAACATTCCCTTCAGCATCATTGTTCAAAATTTTCCAAGTACCAAAAATTGAAGACCTCTATAAAAAAGACTCAATACTTCAAATATTCAAAGAAAATGTAACTAAAAAATTTAAACTCAACTCATCATTAAGGCATAAATTTAACATCCAAATCCCTCTGTTTTCAACACAACAAATGCACAATAATTATATTTACAAAGGCATAAAACATTTTAATAGTCTTCCCGAAGAAATTAAAAAAATTACATATTTCGTATCATTCAAGAAAAAAGTAAAATTAATCTTTAAAAAAAAACAACAACCATAACATCACCAATCAAAATGTTATAACTTCGATTCATGTCAAATCAAAATTAACATCACAACATAGTTTATATTTATTGTATACACTGAGCAAAATGTATGTTATAAAAATGAAATAATGGTAGTTTATATATTAAATTTATATATAGTTTATATTTACTGTATACTGTAAGTAGAATGTATGTCATAAAAATGAAATAGTGTAAAATAACTCCTATGCCAAGCTCAAGAGCTAGTACTCTTCATTGGCGTAGAAATTCATTAAACCATGTGAAACCATGTTCTTTTCATTCAATAAAAAAAAAAAAAAAAAAAAACTAACTAACCATCACGCCGTTTCCCCGCAGGGGTAGGCAGAGAGGACGGACCGCCAAACTTTGCACACACTCTTTGCCTCACTCACAGTCATACATCGTCTCATACATCCTCTTATATTATTTTGACTTTTGACATGGCCCGACTCAAGTATCTGATTCACTTGATCGTGCCATGTCTTCCTCGGGCGCCCCCGACCTCTTCTACCATTCACATTCGCGTCGTATATTCTTCTTACACCACTTTTTTCGTTCATTCGTTCTACATGCCCAAACCATCTGAGGGTCCCTTTCTTACTCATTATGCTTACATCAGCCTTACTTTCTTTGCGGATATCCACATTTCTCACACGATCATACATTGATTTACCACACATACGTCTCAGGGATCTCATTTCAACAGCATTCAACCCCCCCCCCCAATTTTTTTCTGTGTGCGCCACTGTTCGCATATGTAGGAAAACAATATTCAAAATATTTTTTTATCTGAATAATGTTAATGAGTGGCGTATTACATAGCATTAATAAGTTTGTGTCAATTAATACCTTTAACTATTTAATGTAATCATTTAAATATGCCCATGTCCGCTTTTGGACCTGCAAGTGTCCACTTTTGATACAAAGTTTTACCAAGGTCAGGGCCTGTAGAGATTAACCCATTACCTCCATGAATTATTTTTTATTTTTATAAACTTGAATCATCATTATAACCCGATAGTATAGACTTAAAGAAGAGCCCAAAATCAGTTTTAGAATTTTCCGCCCGCCCACCCTCTCACCAGAGCGTCTAGAAAATTGATGCCTAAACGCAACTCTTGTAGGTAACCCCCCTAAGCAAAATTTATGTCAACTATGGGTTAAGTGCAGTCTACTGTGAGATTTATATTGATAATATAAAATAAATGATTGCCTTTGTTTATAATTCAATGAAAAAAAAAATTTATGGAAAATACGCAAAATAATAAAAAATTCAATATTAAAAAAAACATTCAAGAATGAGGAAAATAACCAAATCTAAGCAAATTATTCTTTAAGTGATACTGTTCGAAGTAGTCAAAATGAAGGGCTCGGTTGCAGGCCCGGCACCGGTAGCCTGTTAGATTTTTTTTACACAGAGCATAACGAATATGAGATTTGCCACGCAGGGCCGCTGACAGCTAATCTGGGCCCCAAGTCTAGTAGACTATACCGGGGCCCCTCACACGAACTTACCGGGGGAGGGAGAGAGAAAATAATTAAAAATGTTATGCTAACCTGCTACCTACCAGAGACCAAATGGGAAAATAATTCACCGACTCCAGATATTTTCATATCAGAGGGTTCGGCTCTGTGGAATTCCTAATTGAACCTATAAATCCTACTGATCTCTCAATATAAATATTTAAAAAAAAATTGTAATCCTAAATGTATTTAAAATGACTAATTTTTGCATTTTTATATATTTAAATTCTTTGACAAATCTAATATCTGCTAGGAATACTATTTCATTACCTTTTCTTATTTTCTAGTATTTCATACCATTATCAATCATTCGAATTTAGCATAATTATTCAATGGAATTTTTTAAATAATTATTGTGAATACTCAAAATAAAATACTTGTGTTTATTGTTTTAGGCTACTGTGTGCGTGTATTTTACATATTCTTCGTTGTTCATCATATCGTAAGGCTAAATTAAATTATTATAATATCAACACAGATACGTTGGTAATGGAATACTAAATTGGAATATTTTTAAAATTATAGTAAATACTCCACAAACTATAAAATAATAATCTAGGCATAAAAATCTACAATATTGCTTTTCAGCTTCTCTTGTTTGCAAAGCTATTTATAACATCATCAAAGTCCAAGTTTCTGGCCAGACCATTTTCTAAGGATAACATTCCCAAACTTGTTAAACGTTCTCGACCCATTGTGGAACGCAAATTTTTTTTCACTCTAGACAACAAACTAAAAGATCTTTCTGCTTCCGCAACTGTTAGGGAACGTACCCATACTACGTGACCTGTTCGGGGGGGGGGGGGTCTTCAAAATACTACGCTTGGTACAAATGAGCGGCGGGGGCCATAGGTTTTTGGTCACCGGGGGGGGGGGGGGTTAAAAATTGCAAAAAGTTGGTCACTTAGTATGGGTACGTTCCCTTACAGGCAGAGTACAGAAAAATCAAATGGCAATAACTACACTAGGGAAGAGATTTGACAGTTTTTTAGTTTTTTTTTTAGTTTTCTTGAGTCATACTTGGGTATTGCTAAAGAAACTTAAACAATTCATTAATATTGTTGACAGCTTTGTATCTTCGGGTCAAGTTTCCAATGACACTGTCAAACAACACATAAAAAACATTAATTTTAAAGCTCTTTTCTGGGCTATCAATCTGTTTTTCATGTCTTTTATCAGCCAAAACTTTTGTTTTTTTTTTGGGAGTTCTTGTGAAATTCCAATATTCTCAGATACAAGTTTACACTCTTCTAATATTGAAGTCCATTTAGAACGAAGGGTAGTTAGGTTTTCAACTAAGTGTTGCAAATCGTCAACTTCCACGTCCAGAGCGTGCGGGCCCGGCCCGCGTCCGCCCCGAGTGTCATTGGCTTTTATTAGTAAAAAATCCGGGGCCCGTAAGCCCGTCCCGGGCCCCCCTTAGGACCGGGCCCCAAGTTTCGGACTTGGCCAACGTGGCCTCTCGGCGGCCCTGTTGCCACGACATTGCAAATGAAATTTTTGCATTCGAGGCACACAATTCCCATCTTCTGCGTCATGGCCTTCCTTCACAGGAGGTTCTCCGAATTCGATATTGATCTGATTTGGAAAAGACAATAAAAGAGTACGGGTAAACTCCACATGGAATGCCTTCTGGGAAAGGTTTCTCTGTTGCCTAGTCATCTTCTGGTTTACCATATCATGCTCGTACTTCCTCAAGAAGCATTGCAACTTCCATCCATTTACAAGAGACAAGAGCGCTGCTGAGGCAAGATACAAATAAAGGCCAGTACCACTTCTTGGACCGAACGTTGATCCGATAATTTTGTATACCATTATCATGGAGGTCCACCCATTCCCAAATTGTTATTTTGTATTAACGCCGGGCAATCGATTTTTTTGCATGCTTTCTCCAAATTGTTGCCTTTTTTGACTTTCTTCGATATCTGCCAACGCTGCACTTGACGTACTGGCTCCATTCGATCATAGTTCGTGGCCACTGTTACTACACGGCTGTCCTACCAACGGCATACGAGGATTTGGTTTTCTACGTCTACCACCGCATCAAATTTATCTATAATTATAAAAGCGATGAGAGTTAAACTTTAGCTAGGTAAATGAACGCTATGCGCAAGGGAAATATAAAAGAAAATTATGCCTTTAGGCAATTGCTTTCCTGTCTTCAACTTGTCTGAAGCTTCAAGGTTAAGAAGCTACATGTGCCAGTAGCGCGCATTCTCTTATCCTTCAGGACACTCATCAAATGGTGAGATGTGAAGAAATTGTTCATAAATAGCTCATGGCGTATGGGGAACTCTATATATTCTATCGTAGAAGTAGGGCGGATAATCCCTGATCTAATTAGGGGTCATATGTATCAGATGCTCCGGAATACGGCATTGCTTGGAACAGGTATCCTTAGACTACTTTTGTACATAGTGAGGCTTCTTTTTGTACTGTAGTTTTGATTTTTTGGCTGGTGGTGCATTTGAAATAGATATTCTCAAGGTATTACGACTCACAGGACGATGTCGAAGGCTGACTCCAGTGAAGGTCATTAGCGAATTCATCTGGTTCATGCTCGTCAAGGCATGACTCATCAATTTTCGAATTTCGATGTTGCGCTCGATTACAAATGTGCCGGCAATATCTCGAAAGTTATCCACCTTTGCATCTTCGTTATTTTTCATAAAATTATCGTCAATATGCTCTTCGTTCTTCTGTTTATCAACGTTCTCTGAATAGCGCGTTATTAACAACATTATTGTCATCACTTACACATACGCTAAAAGAGCGCTCCAATTCTGCCACCATTTCATCTTGATTCAACGATTTCGTTTTATAACGACGAATTAGGTAGGTATAGGAGAAGTATGTATTTTAGACATGATTAAAAATATACGAAAACCGTAGACAAACTATTGATTTCAATAAAAATCACTCATAAAAACTATACAAAACCATACTATTTGAAGGCAAGCTAACCAAAAACGTATGTAAACACTGTCACAGCTAACCACCAAAGGTTGCGCGCAGGCATCACCTGATTTCAGTGACATCTAGCTGTCATCTTATGCATATAATACTATGTTGAAACATTGTTTCCGACCATTTAATCTTTTGATAACAATATGTGATTCACACATGTTTTATTTTTTTCCGTATTATTTTTTTTTCTTTTTTTCAAAATGGGTCTATTTTCAGGGCTTTAGTAAAAAAATAATTAAAAATAGGATGATTAATAAAATTTATCAAATTATGTTAATTATTGAAAGCTAACATACCATTCTGTAAATGCTGCATAACAACTTGGTGGGATTTTGCTTTATTCATAGTGAAAAAAATCATTCTTTTCATCAATTTTTTTGATGCCTATAGACATCGTCATAGAGGTAATGGGTTAATAAAAGGTGATGAATGTTCATTTAAAAGAAAGTTTTGTAATTAAAGGATATGTATGTTAACAATCAACTCATAAAATTGAACACAAGATAAATAAAAGATTGTTAAAAATTCAGTTGCAAAAAATAACAAACTGTACTGTTTAGTTCTGAAACAGTTTAAAAACTAAACGCATGTTTCCAACTCAACTTTCAACATAAACCCATGTATCGTGACTGCTCCTCTTCGTAGGGTTTTAACATAACAATTTTTCCCTACCGATAAAACACAAGACCTCTAAGCCTTCACATCCGCTTATACATGCCTCTCCTTCTTCTCTGCAGTCTTTCACCAAAAATACGGTTTGGTGTTGGTACTGCTCCTACAGAAAACCATTTCACTGCTGCTACTACTACCTTGTTTTCTACTGTTTAGTGTCAAACCATTTCACTGCTGCTATTGCTACCTTTAATTTTATCAGCATCTTCTCTTCAGTCTTTCACCAGGACACCAGTTCGGTGTTAGAACTGCTTCTACAGAAATCCATTTCACTGCTGTTATTGCTACCATGCTTTCAGCTATTAAACTTCTCCAGTGTCAGTAGGTTTGGGAGTTGGGGCCCATACACTGCACATTAGTGTGGGCCGAATTTTTTTTCTTCCGAATTCCTTATGGCGCTAGTAATAAAAAGTTGACTAGGTACCTAAAACATAAAAAAAAATAGTTTAAAAAAAACAAAAAATATCCTAAGGCTCCGGGGGTCCTTTGAAGTTTGAGAAAATATCGAAATATTTCCATTTTTTCAGCCCCTGCACAAAATATTCTGAAATAGTTTAAAGATATTCATTTATGATATCTTGTTAAATAAAGTCCCTAGCTTCGATGTATATAACTATCATCTATTATTTTTATAGAAATATGGCACTAAAACACCTCCGCCCGCAGTCCCCAAACCCGCCCGCGCTTGAGCGGCGCGCCGTATTGCCCGTTCCTTGGTCGACCAAGGACCCCCCATTTCGTGATATTGTTGTGTAGATAACTAAAAATATTTTGAAAATAAGGGAAGAAGATTATTTGCCAACCATTTTGAAAGAAAGAATTACAAACATTATTAAGGCATATCAACATAAGTATATATACTTGTTGAAGTCAGAAAAATGTGGAAGAAATACAGTTTCCTTCCAAAGAAGAGTCTCTCCATTTAAAATCACAAGCTCCCTACTGTTTGATATTAGTTATTGTAAATGTAAAGTCAATAAATGCAATTTATTATTTCAAGTTATAGACAATATGAAAGTTTCCCTTAAAGGAAAAAAACCAAAGAGGTGAGAGAAAAATGTTTATCAGCAGTGTTGGTATACCGACTACGAAAAAATTCGAAAAGCCAATGAAAAGAAAATGAAAACATCTTACCAAATCAACTGAACAGGTGTGAGAAAAAAAAGCTTTAAAATTTGAAGACATTTTGTATCATTGTCCATCATTGCGTCATTACCTTCCACGTTAACATCAAAATCATCTTCTCCTGATGCAAAATCAAGTCGGCTACTTAAGACTAATAACACCGCCTTCCGACAACAAGCAACTCTCCGTCTTTTACAGTTCTCTCCAAGATCTGTAAAGGTTCAGGATATTGGATTGAGCTGGAGCAGCAATCGCTGCTGCCGTCTTAAATGATTTCAACATAATCACGCAGGATAATAATAATAAAGTAATAGACAAAAATACACAGCGTCGCGGACGTCTGCGTGCCAGATCTGTACTCATAAAAGCTAAGTGCATAAACTAAGTGGATTATTTTTTGATAGTCGAAAGAACAAGACCTTAGCTAACATAAAAAGATACATTGGAGGGGACCCACCACTTTCCCAACGGCGTTATAAGGAAACATATGGTTTCCTCCTTCACCGCACACCTCAAGACTCTACTTTTTTTTTGAACGAAGCTACATTTATTTGAACGACTCTAGACCCTCCAATGTCCATGCATACGGGGTTAGTAAGCAGTATGCAAGTACTCACATTAAAATTATACAAAAGATAAATAGAAGTAGCAGCCCGTGGAATAATTCTTCTGAAATAGGTAACATCAATAAGAGAAAACAGTGTTAGTAAAAGAAAAATAAAAATAAAAATAACGGCTAGACCAGTCGAAGAAACCTTCTGTAAATAAAATAAGTAATGAGGAAAAAACAGTTATATGATTATGTTATAATGTAAGTAATTACTATAGTAGCGGAAAGAAAATAAAATATATAAAAAGAAGAGCCAGAGAAAGTATTCCATTGACCACCGGGCAGTCCCAATGAGAATACGTATAGCTATCGGCCCAACCGCAGACGATGCTCGAAGTCCGCGCCCTTTAGCCGGTTCCCCGATTTTGCCTCGAAGAAATGCACTTGGGAGAGAAGGGGAAGATTTTGAAGACCTTGAGGAAAAGATGAGCGTCGGGTTACCGGAGGGGGGACGGAAGGACATCGAGACCGCACGGTTACGCCTCAGGCCTACGCATGACGATGGGGGAGGCGCGGGCGGATCGCGGGAAGACCACTCTGGTATGTGTTCGTCTGGCAATGTGCATGGACAGGGTCTATCCCACCCCCTTTCTATGGGGGAATGACGATACATAACATGTTCAGTTCAGTTGCGCCACCAAAGAATGGAAACCAAAACTAATACAGAAAAATAGAAAATAATAAGAGCATTTATACATGTGAAACATAATTACAGAATCAGTTCAGAGTGATAATATATCGAGCATTAGTGTCATCACTAATATCGATCACCAACACCAACATGACCTGTCGAGGTAAAAACATAAATCATTGTTAGCAGAGATCAGAAGAAAAAAAAATAGGCAGATGTTATCAGTATTTTATAGGTCACATAAGTTATATTATAGATAGTTCAAAGCATATTCACTAAATAAAGAGTAATAGAGGAGGACCGAAGAAGAAGACGGGAGCAATACGTGTGGCACCTGAAACAAAGATGAATTTAATCTAGGTCGGCGACTCTAAGTACAGGCCATCTCTCTACCCAGGACTTGACAAACTTTTTCAAGCATTCAAAATTCTCTTTGTTCGACACAAGGTCAGCATTCCACGCTGGTCTTGTTATTCCGCGCAAGCCATCCAACATTTCCTCTCGTGCTTCCTTCATCAACTCGCAGTGCCACAGAATGTGCCTGGCGTCCTGATTAGTATCCCCACATGCGCAGTTTGGGTGAGGAAAGAGGGTCAAGCTATGAAGCCGACCCCTGAATTCCCCATGCCCAGAAAGCATCTGCGTCACATAGTGATCTAGTTTAATGTATGCCCCTTCCATTCTGAATTTAACTGAAGGGAAGAAGGAGAAAGTCCATCTGCCCTTCGTCGACCTATCCCATCGCTCTTGCCATACACTCAGCGTTCTCTCGCGCATCGCTTTGAGCAAGCCAGGGAGGGCCACGACTCCTCCCGGTGTCAGCTCGACTCCCAGGTGGACAGCAGCCCTGCCTCTAATAAGTTCCTTTTTGGTCAATATTTCCCTAATTTCAAGGTCAATCGGCAGAATGCCGGCCAGAACCGGTAGTGCATCTGAGGCCACAGTCCTATAAGCGCCCAAGAGCGCCAACAGGGGAGTCCGCTGACCCCGTTTAAGAGCAGAGTTTATCAAGACGTTATCCAAGCGATGCTCCCTCACAGAGGCAGCATATGATACTTGCGACACATATACCCCTCTGTACAGCAGGCAAATCGCCGGAGAGCGCAATCCCCATTCGGCTGTTGAGAGTCTTCTCAGTTTCTGAAACAGGGCTTGTGCGATGAAGAAACATTTGAATGGACTGGTACAGTCGCTGATCTTCTTTTTTCATTGCAACGAGCTGCTTTTCAGCAGAGTTGTTTTTCCGGTCCCGTAGGTTCGACTTTTCATAATTGTTATAATTTACCGGTACAATCTTTTTTCAAATTGATGTTGAGTATTCAACATCAAAATTTAAGCACCAATCAAAAAAACTTGCTTGATATTTTCAAAGCAGTTTTCAGCAGACGTTGTCCTCCTGAAATTGCCAAAAGAACCCAGGAGTGATTACTACAGTGAGTGGAATCTAACGATTATATATTGGAAGCGCAACGCCATCAGAAAATTTTGGTTATGTTAGCCACGTTTTTCATGAGGGCATACTTTCCTATGTGGTTTGATATAAAACTGCATGGGTCGTGCAAAAAGGTGCAAGGCGTGTTTTTAGCATGATTAAATATTCGCGCTATCTTCCGGATGAATTAAAAACAATAACTAATCCGGCGATGCAGCGAAACGCTTACTTAACTCATCCTGAAAATTTACTCATGTCAATGATAACCGATGAATCACCTACCATCTAAGAACTTGGAATAAGGCATTTATTGAAAGCCAGAGAGTTATCCGGACTGAAAACTGAACATTTAAAGTACCCACATTGAATTTTGATGCACAATCCTACTTTGATGTAATATTTTGGCAAGATACGCCAATCACGTTTCCTCCCATTTTGGAAGACGTAACGGAAGAAGAATTAGAAGAACTAAACCTAACTTCAGAAGTCAGCTCCATTTTCATCAACTTTGACAGGTTACTACAGATTACAGGTCACTCTTACACAATCTGTAGAACAATCTGTAAAACGTTGTGAATAGGTTGTGACTGAAATATCGTCGAAAGTGTGTGGCAAGAAAAACAGGGAAGGCTTTATAACTACAACAATAAACTCCACGAAAAATATGCCAAAAATTGTAAAAAACGTGATTTTCAACGGGAATAATTGATCACATTTGATTTTTCATGCTTAATGTAATAATTATGATTGTAATTTTTAATGTTGTGACTGCTTTAATAGTAATTAAATTGATATCGAGAATTTTGTAATTGTAACTCTTTCATTTCCTTACTACTTGGGAATAATTCACAAAAATATATTTTTTAATCATTTTTCGAACGCTTCGGGGAACCTCGAAACGATAATATAATTTTTTTTTTTTTTATTAACACCAAAGACCTAAGACAACTTTTTATCACTAGCGCTCAAGAAAATAAGACAAAAAAAATTTCGCCATACAGTTGCGGCCCACATTACTGCACATTCCGCGATTCTGCTGCCTTGGTGACGCAACAACCGGATCCAGTATATTGTATCCAGTATTGTAGCTTCTGTATACTTACCGGCGAGCTCATGGTACGGGAGTTGTGCCAGTCACCTGCATCCTGACCTCTTGACACAGCTGGATTCCTGACTCAGAAGATTTCTTAATTTATTTGAAACTTATTAGGTTAATCCTCTTCTATCTTTGCCCTGTTTTATTTTCTTTTCTTGTATATTTTTTTTTCTTGACTTTTTTTTGGTTTTGTTCTGGAAATTTTACAAAATTTTGCAGATCGCGTCTTTGTAGCGCGTGCTCCTAGAAAAAGGAACTGAACCATTTGTTTTGTTCGGTAAATATTTCCCTATCGCGTCCACGCTCAATACACACTTTAAAAAATTAAAACAAATTTTACTAGAGGTCAATAAATATTATCATTATGTTTCTGTAGATTTGATATAAAATCAAAAGCTGCACATTTAGTGTTAGATCGTCGTCTGAAACCGTATTGTTTTGGCGTGAGAATTTGTTGTGTTCGAGATATTTCAATGGTCTTTCTTTAATGATACATTCAAAAAATTTTGAGATACCTAGCTGGATGTATAGAGATTGGACGATAATTTAGGACATTTTTTTGCATTCTTCTTTACGAATAGGAATTATTTTCGCAATTTTTAGTTTGTCTGGAAAGATACCTTTTGATAGAGATAGATTTATTAAGAATAAAAGGTCATCCGACAGTTTCTCCTTGCAATTTTTGAGAAGGAGAGAGGTTATCCCATCGGAACCAGCTGCCGCTTTGTTAGATATGACACGTAGGATTTCATTTTTATTTGTCCTGATCATGTTAAAAGATTGTGTTGCTTGAAGTTCCGTGTAGATCGTGTTCACATCAGTTTTTGAAGTTTTTATTACTGATGCTCAACTTTCCGCAACTGAGAGAAAAAAATGTGTTTTAATGCAGTTGCAATCTCCTTTGGTCCCTTTACTTCTTCGTCATTTATGACTAGAGATTTACAAGTTATTTTTGGGTTTCGCGAGCTATTTGAGAGAATTGAATTGATTGTTTTCCAGGTTCGTTGTGGCTTATTCAATTTTTTTTACATTAACTCCACAAAGGAGGCCCTGAGGAAAATAACTTCCCTCAGGGTTTATGTCATCTTTGAAGATGCTGTGTAGAGGGTCTTTTTGAGGAAAGGAAGGAGTGAACACGGGTCTTGAAGAGACCCATGTTGTAGGAGGGAGTCCTGGGAGGAAACACAGAGGCCAGCAAATCGTTCCACAGCCGAGCCGTTGAACTCAAGAACGAGTCATAGAAACGACCTGTTCTCATGTGACTAATGTCAACCGTGTACAAATGTTGTGCGC
Source organism: Limnephilus marmoratus (assembly GCA_917880885.1). Lineage (NCBI taxonomy): Eukaryota > Metazoa > Arthropoda > Insecta > Trichoptera > Limnephilidae > Limnephilus > Limnephilus marmoratus. The sequence continues at coordinate 39,036,651 of OU862907.1, read as the reverse complement.
GTGTTTGGCGTGTTTCCCGACTATGCACCGGTGCCGAGGGGATCAATGACGCTAGTTCCTCGGAGCATCTTCCATTGTTATACCGGTAGAACAAGGACAGCATTCCCACCTGACGCCTGTGCCAGTGGCGGGGCGTGGGTTTTGGCCGCCCGGGGCGGAGAAAAATTTTGCCGCCCCCCCCCCACTACTTTTCCGCAGATTTTCAAGCGCTGACCGGGGGGGGGTAGATATCCAAATTTTTTATGGCGATTTTTAAAATCCCATATGCCGAGTACTCTTCTAATAAAATCATGCTCATAAATTCTACTACAAATTTAAATTTAAACTGCTCTCAGAAATCGAGAATGGTATGCTTGTGATAGAATTTCTCATCGTCATCACACATACGAACATATGCGGCAAATTGAAACTATACTCAGAAAATGAAAATGGTTTTTCTTTGATTCTGCCGGCACTTACATTCTGAACACAAAACTGGTTTTAATTAAATCTGTTTGTGGTGAATTAAAACTACACCGGGCGGAGGAAAATTTCGCCTCCCCCTTATTTGGGTACTTCACGCGGCGGGGGGGGGAGGGGGGTTGTACATGGAAATCCTATGTTTTTATTACAACCTATTTATATACGAGCCGGATTTTAAAAAAAAACACATTTGACAAGTTTAGTATTCTTTCAACGAAAATCATGTTTATAAATTCTTGATAGAGTTATTCCCCTGACCTAGAACCTTTAGATTATTACCTCTTTACCTCCCTGAAGCTGCACATGGGTGGAAAAAGGTTTTCAACCGACGAGGAGGTAAAGGAGGAGGTGGAGAAGTGGACGAAGGGGTTGGGTTGGCGGGAAACTACTTCGAGGAAGGCATCAAAAAGTTGATACCCCGCTTCACCACCTGCAACGAGAGGATTGGCGACTATGTCGAAAAATAGCTTACATGCGTACTACGGTGACCATGAAATTTTTTTGTTTCAATAAAAAAAATTATAACCTACAAAAATTCAGTACACCTACTTTCTGGATTTGCCTCGTACATTCACAATTTACATTCTGAACACAAAATTGGTTTAAATTAAATCAGTATGTACGGCCAAGTCCTGGCCTCGAACAGACGGCTGTAAGACACGAGAAAGCCGTTGCCCGCTTCGCGTCGAGTTCTTAAAAACAATGGCCGAGTTCAAGTTGATATTGTGTAACGATCCATAACTATTGCCGTGATTAATATTCCGCCGTGAATTTCGCAAAATATCGTGAGAGATCGTGTTATTGCTCAATATATAGTACCCACGCCGCGGCCATATTCTGTCGTGATAATTCAATACTAGACCCGAGTGGCGCGGATCTTCCTCTCGCCCCCTGAAGTCCTAGCAGTTGGCCCCCTCGTGCATCGAAGTCCTGGACAAATCAGCCTCTGCCTTAACGGGCCCCCGGTGCCCGAAGTTATCCCGTAGAAGCCAGCTGCCACCGATTCTGCCCACCTCCGTACCAGGTCTAACCTATTCTCCTCTTGAGCCATTAGAATCCATCGTTATAGGCCGGTCCTTTCAGGTCTTAAACCGTATTCTCGGTTATGTACTAAACACATAGTATCGTACAATAAACTATTGTCCTCTATTCCCGAGTTTCATTGCATATATCAACATGTTCACCCGAGGGGAGCTGTGTCAGCAGATGAATCCTCAAATGGAATTTTACATTCTGAAAACTGGATCAACCCTTCGAATAATAAGAAAAAAATATTGATAAACTTTTGCCTGTCAATGTTTGCGCACAAAATTTCCGGTTCTTCCAACGGATTTTAAATATTCCTTAAATTGTTCTTTTTTACCCTTTTGCAAAAAACAAAATTGTTCTAAAATCTAGATAAAGTAATTTTTCCGACGTGTTTATTAGAACATTATTGTTTCTGAATATTAAAATTTTGATATTGGATATGTGAATTGGGTCAAAAATACACTCCTGCGAATATTCGAATTAAAATACCTAAAATAGAATAAACTTAAAATTATAAATACAGATTCCTTTTCGTAAAAAATCAAAATAAATAAAAAAACTGTATCTTAAGTTTTTATCGCAATCACAAATTTATTTTTAAATTAAATGTGTGGGCATAATTTCACAGTTTTATTTAAAAATTAAATGTGTGGAACAATTTGCGTCTCCTGTGATTAGACGGGTTAAATTAAATCTGTATTTGGCGAATTAAAACTACACTCGGAATATCAAAATGGTTTCTCTTTGTTTCTGACAGCACATAAATAGTCTGCAACCAGAATTTTTTAACTGCACTTCGAATAAAATAATGGTCTCTTTCAAAATGTATCAGCAGATGAATGTACAACTGACATTCATTCGTTAATACATTCTGAACATAATTATGGCTTGTGATCAGAATATATCTAAGCAAAATTGCGAAATTTGCACCTAAAATTTTTTTTATTTTAGATATTTTTAATAAATAATAAAAAAAAAATGGATTCGTAAACGAAAGTATCATAGAACATTTTCAAATAATGATTCGAAATGGTTTAAATTTTTCCAAGATAATATTAGTATTTTTTTGTGAAAATTTGCCGCCCCCCTTAAAAGTGCCGCCCGGGCGGGCCGCCCCCCCCCCCCCCCCCCCCCGCCCCCCCGCACGCTACGCCACTGGCCTGTGCTCTAAAGATTGCAGTCCGTCTGTTAAGATGGGAGAATCAATCAAACGGACCGCCCATTTCTGCACAGAGTCAAGGGTTTTTTAGGTATTTTGGAGCTCCAGACCAGAGGTGGCTGCCAAATTCAACCGCGGGGCGCACTTGCGATTTGTACAGAGTTAGCAGTTGTGTACTATTAAAGTATCTGAGGGCCCTGTACATTACGCCCAGTTTCTGAGAGGCTAACTTAACTCTGGTTTCGATGGAGCCCCCGTACCTGAGCTGGTCACTTAGAGTTACACCAAGCATATCGATGGAGGTCCTGTTCGGAAGATTGCTTCCGTTGAAGGAGACTAAATTTTTCATTTCGATTACTTTTAGACGTTATCAAACACGATTGGGTCTTTGAAACATTTCGACGAGGTTATTCTTACCCCAAGAGAAAACACTCTCGAGGTAACCGTCCATTCTTTGCTTCAAAGCCCTCCGAGCTATTGGAATTTGTGTGCCCTTTGGGGGCTTATCAAACAAAAAGCTATCATGGACTGTACTGTCATCCGCGTAACAATGAATCGGTGCACATGACAAGAGGTCATTGATGTGCAACAGTTTCATTGCAACAGGTCATTCATGTTTTCACTAAGCAATTTTGTATGGTAATACATAGATTTATATCTTCTGTTATTTGTGACAGTATTAAGAGCTTTATTTTTTCTCTTGTCAAAGAAATACTTTCTTGATTTTGTTGTACAATTTTAAGGTATGAACATATTTCCGTGCAATATCAGTTTCTTTTGAGATATCGATATTAAAATCTCCCAAAAGTAATGTGTGTTGTTTGTTTTTATTTAATATTATTTCTAAAGAGTCAAAAAAATCTGTTATGTTTGAGTTGGGCTAACGGTAAAAAACACACAAATTGAGAGATTTAATATTTTATGCCGTGATCGTAATTCCAAGAATGGTATTTTCTATTTTCATTTTTCTATTTTCTTATGGCATAGTGTGTTATGCATGTAGATGGCGACTTCTCCTCGGTCCAGCTCACGGGAAGCAAAGATTCCAGCGTAGTCAGTAATATTCAAAAAAGTTTATTTTCCTTTACGCAGCCAGGTTTCACCGCATAAAGATTTAATTTAAACCAGTTTTGTGTTTAGAATGTAACATTTCTGTTGTGAATTCATCTGCTGACACATTTCGAAGGAAAACATTCTCTTATTTAAAATGCATTGGAGGTTATCCACCACATACCCGCCCCGGAATAAGTAACAGATGGTTACTCCTTCAAGGCTCTCACGTCTCTTCATTTTTTTACAGAAAGACTCTACATTTAAATCCACGAAGCTAGACCTCCTTTGTCCCTGCATACATTGTTAAAGAGTAGTGTGCAAGTGCTATCTATATATATATATATATATATATATATATGTTTGTAGGAAAGAAGAAAAAATGCTATATATATATATATATGTTTGTAGGAAAGAAGAAAAAAATCCTCGCCCCTCCCCCCCTCCCCCCGCCCCTAAATCGTCTTACGTAATAAATGAATGGCCCCTAACCGGACTGGCACTTCTATAGGTCCATAAAAACGTACCCATTGAAGTAGATGAAGTGATAACGCGTTTAGGGAGAAGACGTTAAAGAAAAATTGATTTAGTTATTTAAATATAGGTAGGTATTTTTAAGAACAGTACTTATATTTATTAATAAAATACCTACTTTTTTGAATCTATTATTATCTAAATTAAATTATATTTCAAGAGAATCCGTGGACTATAATTTGTTATTAAACTGGACTAATCTCGTAAATTTATCAGATCGCAGAAAAATCTGTGATCTATTAATATTATTTAAAATAATTCACTCGGTCCTGGATACCCCTGATTTAATAGAACTAATACGATTTCATTGCCATGGTCGCGCTCACAATAGACTGACTCTACCGTTCTACTATAATAACACACATACATTATCAAATTATTACTCACCAATCAGTCGATTACACATTTTGGGAAATGAATATGCTAACATCGGCGACATTTATTTCTTAAAATTAGCGCAATATAAACATGCACTCAAAAATTATTTTTCCATAATGTAACTTTATATACGCAATATGGACATGTTGAAATGAAATGATGATATTTCTCATTGTTCTTTTTTGTTGTGATACACAAAATAATTGTATGTTATTTTTAAGTTTAAAACTACTATTATGTAATGATATTATTTTTCTTACTTTTGTACTCTATTATATGTTTATTTTTAAAAGGCAGTAAAGCCGTTTATGTATTTAAAATAAAATAAAATAAATAAATAAAATAACTTATTGTGACTTGGCCACGACTATGTGATCCCCCCCTGGCGCTAAGGCTGGATCCGCCCATGAATCAATTTACCTTCAAACATGATTACTAATTATAAAACTCCATCCTTTTTTGAAACTTTCATATACTTACATATTTTAAAATAATATTTTAAAACTTACAAAATATAGTAGTATATTTAAATTCCTAACTAAGGATTCCTATTCCGATGCGAATCAAAGATATTTATTATGATATGATATTATGCTTTTCTCATTCTCATGTTTGTTGATTTCATAACAACAAAATACGCGATTTTCGAATAAAGTAAAACTTCCACTTATTTGGAAACATACATTTTTATGCGAAATAGCGTCGATCGAATGCATTACTGCGAATCTTTTTAAATATTTGTCATTTAATTAAATATCAGATTCCAAACAAAAACATTGGCGTCTTGTATTTTGTGTGTTTAGTGTATTTGCATATACCTAAATACTAAATTCTTTATGTGGTATTTATTAATGTGTAATAAAAAAAAACAATTCTGGAATCGAAAATAATACCAATACCATAAATTTCATAGACATAGGTGAAGTAAACACTGCTAGTTTTCCATTGATTGAAAGGTTGATTTATTCTCTCAAATCTAGTTGTGTGGCATTTACCAATCTCTCCATCTCTACTAAATTAAAGTCCTTCGCGTCGTCGTCGTCTGTCTGTCTGTCTGTTCGCGATAAACTCAAAAACTACTGAACGGATTTTCATGCGGTTTTCATCAATAGTAATTCGTGGGGAAGGTTTAGGTATATAGTTTGTTAAGGTTATTTGTAAAATAACGATAATTGTTAGAATAGTCGGAAAAACTAAAGCCGCCTGGGAGCTTTCATCGAAAACACTGCCTAATCCCTTTGAGATATAACAAAACAATGCATGGTGAGATATTCCTCTTTTTTAGATCTACAAAAAAGTCCACGATGGCTTGGATCTATCTTTTACGGGTAGCTTACTACCTTCCCTTCTCCACATCTCTACATCTTCTCTATACATTTTATAAATTAAAGTCCTTCGCGTCGTCTGTCTGTCGGCCTGTTCGCGATATCTATCTTTTAAGGAGAGCTTACCATACCCATTCTGTCAAAAAATGGTCACGCACAATGCAGTAATTAAAAAGTTATTTAGACCGATACAATATTAATCCTTATCAACTTAAATACGTTAGTAACCTCAAGCATTTCATGCACATTATTATAATCTTTCGCACCATCTCTACGTATTATAAATTAAAGGCCTCCGCGGCGTCTGTCTGTCTGTCTATTCGAGATGAACTCAAAGATGGTGGTGGTTATAAAGGTTGGATAACCATCCAGTAGATGACGTTGTGTTTTATTAGCCTGAGCAACGCGTGGCCGGGTCTGCTAGTGTTTATATAAAGTTTGTCGAGATTTCATAAATTTTAAAGGAGTTACACCGTAATTGATATATGTTATTGCACCAGACGTGCATTCCGAGCATGCAAATGGTTTCTGTCCGGTATGGTTCCACAACGAATAACCAATTACCTTTTTAAATAACGCTTGCAAGTGCATTTGAGGCATTCGTTTCTCTTCAGCGTAGCAGTAAACAAATTGGTCTTATGATTGCACCTGTAGGCGCATTCCAAGCTTTACAGTAGTTTCTTTCTTGTGTGGGTTCTAGTATGAGAATCCAAAATGCTTTTATTAGTGCACCTGAAAGTGCATTCCGAGCATGCGAATGTTTTCTCTCCAGTATGAATTCTATCATGAGTAACCATATAGTTCTTACGGCTGCACCTGAACGTGCATTTCGAGCATGAAAATGGTTTTTCTCCAGTGTGGGTTTTAGCATGATTAATCAAATCATATTTCCGATTGCAAGTGAAAGTGCATTCCGAGCAAGAGAATGGTTTCACTCCTGTGTGGGTTCTAGTATGGCTAACCAAATTACCTTTCCAACGGCAAGTGTAAGTGCATTCAGAGCATGAGAAAGCTTTCTTTTCAGTGTGGGTTGTCATATGAGAAACCAAATGATGCTTTTGATTGCACTTGTACGTGCATTTTGAGCATGAGAATGGTTTCTCTCCAGCGTGGGTTTTCATATGAGTAACCAAATTATTCTTTTGAATGCATCTGTAAGTGCATTCTGAGCATGAGAATGGTTTCTCTCCGGTGTGGGTTTTCATATGAGAAACCAATTGATGCTTTTGACTGCACCTGTACGTGCATTCTAAGCATGAGAATGGTTTCTCTCCGGTGTGGGTTCTGATATGAAAAACCATCCTGCTTTTGATACTAGATCTGTAGGAACAGTAAGGACAGATTAAAGATTTCTGCTCTTTGACTGACATCTTAGTCTTCGGTTTTTTTGTGCAAATAAAAGGTGATGTTGCCAAAAATAATTCTGAAAACAAAATAATAATTAACAAGGGCATCGAGGGTATTTTTCAGTACTATTTCACCATGTTGCAGGTCTTAAGAGATTTTCCACATGACATGAAAACCAGGATACTGCCAACGCAAAATTAATATTCTTAACAGGTAGGGAGACCGAACCAACCGTCGATCGAAGAGCAGAATAAAAGATTAAAAGCTTACCTCGGCTTTGGTTGATCTTTTTCAGATGAACGAAACATTCCTTTTTTATGTCGGGATAGTCAATATCTATTTCGGAGTATGCGCCACATTCTTGCACATGTGCCTCTGCCGCTAGAGTCCCCGGTTCACACTTGATCTCAGAAGCGTCTACAGTCTCCTGTTTGACAATTCCGTATTGCAATATTGCATAACAAGGAGACGTGGGACTCTGTTTTCCGGACTTTGTTCTCTGTTCTCTGACTATTATCTCCGGTTCAGACTTTATAACGTCGACATCTGAGCTCAAAGAATCCATTGCGGTTTCTGATTGTATGTTAGCAAGATATTCTGGAAAACAAATCGTCATTTTTATATCGCACTTCGCAACTACACCGTAGTGAACATCAATAAACTATGTAGTTTTGCAAATTCATTATTACATATTATACAGGACAGAATATGCAAAATCAAGGAAAGTTTTTTTGTTGTTTTACAATTGTCCAGCATTAAGGATAATTTTATCTCGCATTATGGGCTATAAATAACTAGCAAAGGGGAAGGCAATAGAAGCAGTGAAAGATCTCTGATGTATTAATGTGATCGAATATCACCTATGTCAGGAACATCAGTGTTCGCAGTTCTCTATGCAGTACAGGACCGCGAGGAGTGGAGGGGTCTCTTTCATAAGGAAATCGGACAAGTATCACGACCTCAGCGAAGAGGAAAATACTTAAGGAATGGCGTTCTAAAATCATTCAAACAGATAGCTAAATTGAAGTCTTAGATACCAGGCAAACGTCTTCAAAAGATTACAAGTTACATTTAGGATTATAGTGTGAACTAGAAATGAGGACGGTGTTCACGATAAGTTTTTAGTGGTAATTAATGGTATGTATCGGCTGTTTTATAGATAAAATATTGTTGCGTCAATTATTCGAAAATATTATTACAAACGGTTCCTGAACATTGCAACATAAAATGATTACATCAACATAAAACATAAATGATGAAGATGAACAACCGGGATAAATCATTAAATGTCTTAGCATTATGCGAATCATGGCATGAAAAACTCAGAAGCAAGATGTATTAAAGGTGATATGTATAGGTTAGTGGGTATTACGGTATTTTGAGCAGCAGGTGAGGGACTTCTATCTTACTAAAAACGAATTGACTTACGTACAAGGCGAAGCGCGGCGGTTTATTTTTTTTTCTAAATGCCTTTCAAAAAACGTACCGAAAATTTGAATAACTTCAGGATAAAAATGTGATGGTCGTTGAAATATTTCTAAACCGAGAAAAGTCTAGCAAGAATGATATTGAGCAACCACGCGAGCCAGAATAGAAAATAGAAACGTCAAAGAAGTTTCCATAGAAAAAGATCAAATTAAGAAAATAATCGTCTACTTACAGTTCCTACTTTTCATAATTCTTAAATAATTGTAAATTTATAGCATATAAAAAATTCAGTTAATCAAATTTCAGCATTTTTGAAAATCTGAATGGACCGGAAAAATACAATTACATTGAACACGGTTAAGACTATCACCAATTAAAAACAAACACAACATTCATAATAAAATGGGGTAAAACACGCTTCACAATTTTTAAATAAGGCTCTTATACGCTTCACTTTTACAAGGTGTTAAGCAACTCAAAGTTCTAGCGTAAATCAGGTGAATTTTTATCATTTGATTTGAATGGTTCGTATAATGCATTCGGTAAAAAAATATAGTAGTAAATTATTTTTTTAAGAGCCAAATCTACACCAAACGAAGACAGATTTGAACAAGAGTCTAAAGGCTGTGCTTTCCTACCTTATGTTCACAATGTGACAGACAGAATTGCCAGACTGTTAAGGAAAGAAAGCATCAAGACTGTCTTCGGATCCACGACCAAAATAAAGACCAACTGAGGTCTGCAAAGACCAAGTTTCCTCTGGAAACAGATGGAGTATATAAACTTTGCTGTTCGGCAAAATTTATATACTCATATATATACTAAAAATCGGCAATCGCCAACCATTTACTTGAAACTTGAAACCGGCCATGACTTTGCATTTGTTCATGAAGTCCTGGGAAGACAAAACTTATAGAGCACGCCTAATTACAGAGGCAATTGAAATTCATAAAAATCCTACTTACATTAATAGAGACGACGGAGCTAAGCTCAATAGTTCTTGGTATCCGATAATTGACGGCTACACCAAATCTAACTGCAGAAAACCATCTTGAAGTATACTGTAATGCCAACTCGTAGTGGAGTGGAGCTGGCAACACGGTATTGCTTCTAAGTACTTAAGCTACATTCTTCTAAGTACTTAAGGGAACGTACCCATACTACGTGACACGTTTAGGGGGGGGGGGGGTCTTCAAAATGTCACGCTCCATACAAATGAGCGACGGGTTGCTTAGGTTTTTGGTCACCGGGGAGGGGGGTTAAAAATTGCAAAAAGTTGGTCACGTAGTATGGGTACGTTCCCTAAGCTACATTAACATTTACACATCTGCCCTGAAAATGGACACTGTAACGCTGTCAGAAACGTCGGCTAAAGGAAGATGTAGCGCAACACGGCATAACACCCCAAAAACAAAAACATAGATACTTTCTACATCCCTCTTTGAGCTGGCTAGGTAAAATATGACCGAAAGGGGTAAGTCCAAATTAGCTCAGTACCTACTTAGAGCAGAGCCCGGCATGGCTAATGTGTGTAAACAGGCAGAGAATTTCCTTCTCTAAATCATAAATCATACACCGTTTTGAGGATAAAAATCAAATCTACTACCTTTTAATGGATTACTTCACTTGTTTTGAAATTTTGAACAAATTGCACTTTTTTCTAATTCATTAAAGTCAAGTCTGTCCACGTCGGCACACACACACGAATTGAACGCAACCAAGACAAACGTGTTCGTACGCCTGCAGACTAGATCAAACCGTATCTCTCCCGCAGCCAACTGGGGCCGAAGGTAGACCCCAAAATAACAATCCTTCTTATATCTACTTAAATACATGAAATATATTTTTAGTATTTAAGGTATTCCTGCGCAAAGGATTAATACATAATATGTCATTTAAAAAAAATGTGAAAAAATCGTTGATCGACGGATAAAATATTTTGTCAAATATAGGTAGGTAATATTCCCTGCCCAATAAATGGACAAATAACAAAAAAAACATAAATAACAAAAAAAAAATCAAAAAAAGAAAGAGTGTTTTCTTTGGTTTAAAAGTTTAGAAAAAAAATGCATGGGGTCATCAGCCGACCCCCACGGTTACGGACGTCATGTTTGGCATCTTGGCCTGTCGAGAGTTTTAACACCGCTATTTCATCATATCTATATATCCTATATATATATATCCTACATATCTATATATGCTATATATAACATAGATGACATGGGACCTTAGGGAAATTATTTTCCTCAGGGCCTCCTGGGTGGAGTTAATGTAAAAAAAATGAGTGCCAATACTTTTTCAAGATCCACATGGTATCTTCGTCATGAATGGGTTAACGAGTAACCACAACAATCAACCTCGTATTAATAATGCAGGTACTCCTCGTGCGTCATTCATATGTTTCTTCTTCTTTGTGTGCCTTATCAGATCCCCCGACACGTTGGCGATCACTCTTGAAAATGTCTCTCTGTCTTGCGCTGCCCGGAATAGCTCCTCCACACTTCTAATGCCGATCCACTCTCGTATATTTCACAGCCAAGACATTTGTCTCCTACCAGGCCCTCGGCGACCCTCTATCTTGTCTTTCAATATTAAATGGAGCAAGTGATACTTCTCCCCTCGAAGTATACCTACAACCAAGATATGAAATTTTCCTGATTTTTCTAAATGTAAGCCGTTCTCTATCTGCTCTAGCCCGCCTGAGAATTTCCGAAATGTTGCTGATGTTATTGCAAGATGGCGGGTTTTAATCATAAGCGACTCTCAAACGAAAACGTTTAAGAGAAAAATTAGGAAAAGAATTGATGCGTCTTTGAATTGAACTCAACTGAAAATAATCATTACATCAAAACGAGTACTGTAATAATAATAATAATAATATATCTTTATTGAACAAAAAAAAATTAAGATTTATAACTACAAAAACAAAAAGTACATCATAAGTACAGTAAAAGTAGAGTTTAGAAGTTGGATAATGACAAAAGTTAATAACAGAAAACAAAATACATATATACAGTAGGTACTTAAACAATAGAGATTTATAATTATAAATTTAGGTTTCTCGTAACCTGCCTCACTAGGCTAGCCTGTGTTGAGGCAGTAATTTTACGTCAATTTATTATACTGTGAACATACCTTTTTTTTTTTTTTTTTACAGTGAATACCGCACAAGAATCTCAACTGCTCCCGTCTGGAGCCAGTGAGACTATGGCATCCCCAATTGGGGTATGTTGTGAGGCTGAAGGTAGTGGGGAGGGGAAGGAGGTGGGGAAGAGGAAGGTTGGGAAGTACCTGGCTATTCAGATCTGGTCACTAAACACGGCTAAAGCCATTTTCAAGCAACGTTTCAATTCTGAATGGTGGTCTTACACCAGGGCGATACTAATAGTATCTTCCACTCTGGAACATGCCGCAAATATACTATATATTATTTTAAATGAATTAATTGTGAAATAACACAAATTAATCAAATAAAATTTATTTGCGCATGCCGGGTTCGAACCCGCGACCTCCGGAATGTGAGTCAAGAGTCTTAGCCACTGGACTACGGAGGCCTACCTACACTTATATTAGAATAAAATCACGCAATACAATGGTTGCATTAATAATAACAATAATATTGGTACAATAATAACAGCATTGGATCAATACTAATTTCGAATTTGGGTGAGTGCACCGGTAAATGCTCTATCATTATTTTTTATCCAAATTTTTATGTTTTTTTTGAAATTTTTTTGTGAATCACATTTTTTATACTAATTGAAAGAATGTTGTAAAGTCTTGTTGCAAGGTATCTGAAGCTTCGTTGACCAAAAGTAGTATGAGTTATGGGAATTTGTAGTAAATCTTTGTTATTGTTTCGAGTACAGCGAATATTTAATCTTTTTTCATAGTATTTATGTATATTTGTATATAGATGAGTGAAGATTGTTTTTGCATATATCTGCCGAACGTCAAACACATTCATAATATTGAAGATTAAGTTCGAGTCTGTAATTAGAGGTAGTCTAAGAATTAATTTTATAATAGTTTTCTGTGCCTTTATGATTGGGTCTAGTGCTGATGCAGTACCGCCTCCCCATGCTATGATACCATACTCAATAATAGATTGACAGACTGCAAAATAAATCATTTTCAAGTGTTGTAAGTCTAGAAAGTTTCGTATCGTTCTGAAAAAGTGCATGGTTTTTCTTATTTTGTTTGCAATTATTTGAGTGTGAATATTCCATTTGAGATATGGATCAATTGTGAGGCCGAGATACTTCATCTGTGTAGTGCGCTCAATGTAGGGACACTGACAAGATTCATCGGAATTTAAACATGTGTGTATTCTAATAGAGGCGTCATCATGAGGTTGACCTGTTATATTTATGCTTGATGTGATATTGTCACATAAATAATTATGTAACTAATGCAGTTCTTGCTTAGGTGTTTATTTTGTCTATGGTGTTTTTTTGGACACTGGTAATTTTTGGAAAAGAAAGAAGAGCAGTTTTGTTTATGGGCACTTCCTCCCGAGCAGCCATGGACTAGGTTGTTCTGGAATTGGTCACTCACCATAAAGGTGTTTAATTTTGAGTTTAAACCATGAGAATCTAAGTAAATTAAAACCTAACCGATCGCGGGTGAATTTTTTCGTAACACGCGAGGCTCGTGTACGTATAATGTTAATGGATGACTTGTAAGTCCCATTTTTTTATCGATGTGGTTGACCGACGCCGTCAGTGATATTTTCGGCCTTGCTGTAACTTTAAAAGTGTGATTAGTTGTCCCGGACAAGGGATGTATTTTGGAAATGGGAATATAAAGAATTCCCGACAGATAAACGGAGTGTTAAGCCCGTGCAATGATGTTTTCGGTCGTGAGATGCCTAACACGCGATCAGAGTACGGCCGGCAAATTAATCCGAATCGAATCGTGAATTAACAATCCTCACCCGTCCTGCAATCGTGGCTTTGCCAAAATCGGGAAGACGCTGCTTTTCATCGGCCGAGATTATTATTTACTTGGGACAAGTTCGACATCTCATAATCTCGCCACGTTGTCTGGGAGCCTGTTCCTACCTCGTTTGGAGACTTTCTTGGGTCATCATCACATCACCAATCCATCCTCATGGAAAGCCCTAGGCTGGCTTTCATCCAGGCGCGGACTGGAACGTGCTACCCGCAACATTTCTCGATGGGCCGGCTTTCATCCTGGCGCGCACCTCTTCAAGGAACATCATCACGGCATTGTTTAGTTAGATAGATAGTTTAGCGAGTCCATCTGGTACGTATGTTTTTATATGTTTTCCTTTGATACCCTGATGGGAAGTTTGCACACTTCCGAGTTGCTTTTGTGTTCAATACATATTTTTTTTTTAAAAGTTAATATTCTTTGATTTAATTGAATCCCTACCTACATGCTAGAGAATTACTTGGCCCACTATCCCGAGTTTGGATCTCTGCTCTGCCGCCAGGTTATATAAAATACGAGTCTTATATTCGTTACAGTGGCCGTCAAACTAGAATAATATTTAAATTATCCATTTTTCACAAAAAACCAATCAGGGCAGGTTCTATAAAACAATAAATACCTGCCAATCAAGGTGGTCAGACTAGGATTTACATAACACAATACCTATCTATCAGATCATGACAAAAGTCAATTGGTACTCAACAGCAAAACATAAAGTTAAGCTCGCAGCTTAGGATATCCAAAAATCCATAAAACAACCTGCAGCAAACACTCAACAGAGTGACATTGTTTATAAAAAAAATGAGACCAAGGCAATACCCAAGCTGGCATTCCTTAAAAGAAACACTCCACATGTGGACAAAAGTCAGCATTTCTTGTACAAACAAAACAAAATGTGTGATCAACTATGGCTTTCAGTGAGTTGAAACTATTCGAGGGGTGATCAATTCAAAATTTTAATGAATGACACTAGTAATACTTAATTTATAGTTTAATAATAATACTAACAGATATATATCCATATAGAGAAAGGCAAAATTGTAAATGGAGACGAGGGTATATTTAGAAATTTCAAAATTCAAAGTATGAAAGGGGATGAGGTTTATAAATATTTAGGATACCCGCAATCGAATAGATTAGATCACACTAGTATTAAAAATGATATTAGGATTAAATTTCAAACTAGGATCAGAAAAATTTTAAAATGCAATCTATCTGCTAAAAATTTAGTAAAAGCAATAAATACTTGGGCAATACCTCTACTAACGTACTCATTTGGCATAATTAAATGGTCCAATACAGATTTAGATAGTTTAGAACGATTAATTAGAACTACGTTAACAAAATTTAATTGCCATCATCCAAATTCAGCTAAAGAACGAATTAATTTACCAAGAAATTTAGGAGGTAGAGGTGTAGTCAAAATAACATCTTTGAAACACAATCAGGTAGAATGCTTAGAATTTTTTTCCATAGGAAAGCTAATAGCTCAGAAATGCACAAAATAATTTGCAAGGCAGATAGAAATATTACACCTTTAAATTTATATGATGAGAATGCCAACATTCTTATAAATACTAACCAGGAATTATTAGATTCCTGGTCAAATAAAATTATTCACGCAAAACACTTCAATTATCTCAACCAAACGTATGTTGACAAACTTTCGTCAAACAAATGGTTGAGTATTGGAGAGTTGAGCGCAGAAATAGAAGGATTTATGCTTGCCATTCAAGATAGAGTCATTAATACTAAAAATTATAGAAAGCATATAATCAAAGATATTAATCAAATTGATGATTTATGTAGAAAATGTTTGGCTTTTCCCGAAACTATAGAACATATTATATCGGGATGTTCTATATTAGCGCCTTCCGAGTATACATTTAGGCACAATCAGGTTTTAAAAATAATTTAAAACCTGATTGACCAAAGTTTGGTAATTAAACATAACTTGATTGATTGCCGTAATGTAGTACCATATTATGAATATGAACCAAATTCATTTATTGAAAATGAATTTTATAAAATATATTATGATAAAACTATACTAACAGACAGAAAAATTAGTCATAATAGACCTGATATAGTTTTACATGACAAAATTAAAAAAATAACTTATATCATTGATGTAGCTATTCCAAATTCCTGTAATATTCAAAAAACTGTTTCTGAAAAAATTAGAAAATACACAGATTTAGGAAATGAGATTAAAAGAATTTGGCATTCTCGGACTATAAAAATATTACCATTTGTTATTTCGGCCACTGGCATAATACCTAGGAATCTGATTCAAAATTTAAGCATATTAGATTTGTCAAAGAATTTGTATATAAAAATGCAAAAAGCAGTAATTTTAAATACATGTAGGATTACAAAAGATTTTTTAAATATTTATATTGAGGGATCAGTAGGATTTATAGGTTCAATTAGAAATGCCACAGAGCCGAACCCTCTGATATGAAAATATCTGGAGTCGGTGAATTATATTCCCATTTGGTCTCTAGTGGGTTGACATGTTGTTCTTGTATTGTTTTGTATTTATAATACTTATATAGTGCAATTGCATAACGTGGATTCACTAGATGATCATTTGGGGAAGTGTATGAAAGGGTTTAGTTTTTCCTTTTTTTTTTTTTTTTTTTTTTTTTTTTTTTTTTTTTTTTTTTTTTTTTTTTTGGGGGGAAAATTTAACCCGGACATTTAAATCTGGTGCGTAAAAAGAGACACAAATGTTTATATTATTTAGACTAAAAAACTATACAGAACACACTTTCCTGTATTAGAGGCAAAGCGATAATTCCAAAGGAATTAATCATTAGTTAAGCATGCCAAAGCAGTACTTTCTTTGTTAGAGACAGAAACAACTTTCTTATGAACTAAGGTTTATATAAAGAACTTTTTAGGAAAGCTATACTATACTTGAACTTATGAAATACAAACTATCAATAATAGAAATGTGTTTGATAGGCCTCTCTGATTCTCCAATGTGCTCGATATGTGAACAAATTGAAGATGTCGAGCACACATTATCGAAGTGCATTAAATATGAACAACAGAGAGTTACAATACTAATGACCTCGAACTCATCGGAAGTTCAGAATTTAATAGCCTCAACTGAGTTTCATGCCATATCGAGAATTATGAAATTTATTAGATCATGTAAACTGGAAAATATTTGAAAGTGATTTTTTATACGAAATGAATATAAAAGGACTCTAAGTACCTTTTAAAGATCATTAGAGATTATAATGATAATATTATAATTTAAAAATAGATGAGGCAAAAAATGACAACATTGTGTGAGTCAGAAGCCTCGATAATATACATGACATAAAAAAAAAAAAAAAACTAATAGAACTTTTGTGCATCAGAAAGTAGCTCAAGTCTCTGAGACACAAAATTCCAAGATTTTTCTTCTCAAGTTCCCTGGAGGTTCTGTGGACTATGGGCAATAAAAGAGCCTCCAGTGGACCGAAGAAAGAAAGGCATACACTTAAAAATAATAGCATTACAACTTAATCCGTTAAACAGACGGAACAAGGTATGAAATCAGTGTGTGTGTACTTATGTGAATAGGTATATTATTACCAAAATAATCATACGTTTAATAATACAAAAAAAAACTCGAAACTAGAGCATGTTATTATTAACAGAAAAGGTAAAGTAACGAAGGAAAGAAAGACTTAACTAACAAAATTTTGGGCGCCAGTGACCACAAGGATCACATTCCAGTTTACCGAGGGTAAATAAACGTTTTATCGTCAATGAACTAGAATAAAGTGTTCGCACTGAGCACAAGATTTGGAGGTACTAAACTCCAAAGCATGAGACCAGAACAATCACAAAAGAAACAAATGTAATAATGTGAAGGGTTGGTAGGCCTACACACTACAACATAGGTCTCCTTAAAGAAAAAAAAACAAAAACTAATCTATCCGAACAATATCTTTGACGTGAAAATTACCAACAATTCTACCTTGATATCTGCCAATGTGTACACCAAATCCGAGACTCTATTTTTTATCACATTACGAACGAATCTAGGTGCCAACTTATGGGAAAAGTAATCCGGACCACTGGATTGAGCAAAATTCCTCCTCCAAATGACATCACCTACATTATAAACCACGGATTTACGGCGTAAATTATAATGTTGGGCATTCTTTTTAAAGGCTTGTATTAATGCATTTGAAACTTGTTCGTAAATAGGAACTAAGTCTTCCAATTTTTTTGCAAATTCGGCTCTAGACTGATCCAAAGGTATGTCCACGACACTAGAAGAAACATTAATTTTGTGTAAATTGCCATCAATAATTTGTTCCCTGCCGTGCATAAGGAAAAAAGGCGTGAAACCTGTTGCAAAATTAACAGTATTATTCAAGGCTGACTGAATCTGAGGCAGAAATCTGGACCAATTACGATGGTCAGACTCGGTCAAGATAGACAAGGCAGTCCCGATAGTTTGGTTATACCGCTCCACTACATTATTTTGCGGGGTGTAATAGGCGTTATAAAAAGGCATAGGAACGTTATAATCGGCCAACAATTGTTTAAACTCTTTTGAAACAAATTGTTTACCATTATCACACACAAGGGTTTGCGGAACACCGTGGACTAGAAAAATAAATTGTTCAACATTTTTTACAATGCTTTTCGCAGTAGCATTTCTGAGCGGAAAAATCCATGTATATTTGGAAAAAACGTCAACAACCGATAAAATGTACATAAAACCCGCTAGTGGATCAGTCTAGAGCCGAATTTGCAAAAAAATTGGAAGACTTAGTTCCTATTTACGAACAAGTTTCAAATGCATTAATACAAGCCTTTAAAAAGAATGCCCAACATTATAATTTACGCCGTAAATCCGTGGTTTATAATGTAGGTGATGTCATTTGGAGGAGGAATTTTGCTCAATCCAGTGGTCCGGATTACTTTTCACATAAGTTGGCACCTAGATTCGTTCGTAATGTGATAAAAAATAGAGTCTCGGATTTGGTGTACACATTGGCAGATATGCAAGGTAGAATTGTTGGTAATTTTCACGTCAAAGATATTGTTCGGATAGATTAGTTTTTGTTTTTTTTTTCTTTAAGGAGACCTATGTTGTAGTGTGTAGGCCTACCAACCCTTCACATTATTACATTTGTTTCTTTTGTGATTGTTCTGGTCTCATGCTTTGGAGTTTGGTACCTCCAAATCTTGTGCTCAGTACGAACACTTTATTCTAGTTCATTGACGATAAAACGTTTATTTACCCTCGGTAAACTGGAATGTGATCCTTGTGGTCACTGGCGCCCAAATTTTTTTAGTTAAGTCTTTCTTTCCTCCGTTCCTATGCTTTTCTATTAATAATAACATGCTCTAGTTTCGAGTTTTTTTTGAATTATTAAACGTATGATTATTTTGGTAATAATATACCTATTCACATAAGTACACACACACTGATTTCATACCTTGTTCCGTCTGTTTAACGGATTAAGTTGTAATCAGTGGCGGATTTACCAGCAGGCTGAGTAGGCTTGAGCCTAGGGCGGCGGATTTTAGGGGGCGGCAAATTTGCCCCAAAAAATTTTATTGTCTTACAGAAATAAAAAATAAATAAATACCTAAATGTTATTAGATTTCACCACTTAACTTAACCTGTCAAAGTGGGGAAATTGACGTTTGTCAATCTGCTAATACTTTTGTATTTGCGTAGGTAGTCTTATTTGGAGCGCGGTTCGCGGTTCGGGAACGAATGACATGAGACATGACCATTCGTTAACAGTATCTGGCCGAAATGAAAGCGCGGGCGCGCGGCGCGAGCGTTGAGCATTGAGTTCCGGAGTTGCTAACTCTGCGTCTTTTTACGTAGATCTACGTATTTTAGGTCCTTCCTGCACATCTACTAACTTCAGTCCCAGAATCTACGAATTTTCTTTTAATTTGTACAAATTTGCAAAGTAACATAACACATTAGGCTGAAGAAGCATATTTTCTGTTACTTTACATAAAAAAAACGGTGGCGAACATGTCTGGCATATACAATGGCTTGCAGGCAAAAATTAAAAACCATGCACCTTTCGCTTTTTACGTGCCCTGTTCTGCTCATTCTTTGAATTTAGTGGCAACTGCTGCTGCTGAATCGTGTACAGAAGCTTGTCGTTTTTTCATGTTGCTACAGGAAATTTACGTTTGTTTTGTAAGTTTGACACAACGCTGGCAAAAATTAACGAATGAAATAGGAAAAGGCAAAACCCTGAAGAGAGTGAATCTAACACGTTGGTCAGCTAGAGAGGACGCGTGTAAAAGTTTGAGAGATTCTTGGCACGAAATTCTTAAAACTTTGGAATCAATCAAAGACGATTGTACCGAAAAGCCTGTAACGCGAAACGAAGCGGCGGGGATACTTTTTAATTTAGAAAAACTGGAAACGGCGGTAATGGTTGTTGTGTGGAATGATTTTTTGGAAAGAATAAATAAAGTGAATGTTCAAATTCAGGCTTCCACCGTAGATTTGATCACCGTCGCCGATCTTTACGAATCACTCTGTAAGTTTTTCTTAGCTGAACGAGAGAATTTTAAGTATTTCGAAGAAAAGGCGATGGAATTAAGCGTATCGAAGCATTACATAACAGATATCGGAAAAAGACAACCGAAAAGAAAAAAAAGATTCGACGAAACACCCGATGAAGAAATTAGAATGACTGCGAGTGAAACTTTCAGGATTAACACGTTTCTCGTCCTCGTAGATAGACTCGTGTCCGAGTTAGAAAAGCGACAGGAGGCCTATAACAAATTTAACGAGAAGTTTTCATTTTTAACTAAAATAGGTGAGTTGACAACATCAACCCTAACGGAAAAAGCATATTTGTTGGAAAAAATGTATCCTAATGATTTAGAAACTGACCTAGTTCAGGAATGCGTACATTTTCAGGGCCACCTTTCTTCTGAAGGAATTTTGATAAAACCAGATTCTGGATCATTAAAAGATCTATCATCGTTTCTGCGAAATCAGAATTTGGAGAACCTTTATCCAAACTTGGATATAGCAGTTCGCATGGCTCTGTGTACACCAGCGACAAATTGTTCGAGTGAGAGAAGCTTTTCTTGCTTAAAGCGGGTGAAAAACTATCTACGATCTACATTATGCCAAGAAAAGCTAAATGCCTTAGCTCTTTTGTGCATAGAGTCAGGACTAATGAACAAAATTTCATTCGACGACATAATTGACGATTTTGCGGATATAAAATCGCGCAAAAAGGTCATGTGAAACATTAATAACTTTTATTTAAAAAAACATTAAGCCAGCGGCTGAGAATAAAAGTTTAAAAATGCTTGCAACTGTATTAAATAAAAAATTTAATATTGATGTATTTTATTCAAAACTTGCTTTAATGTATACCTACATTCAAGTAAGCAATAAAAATGCTCAAAACGCACGATGATAAATTATTAAATATCGTGTACTTCTTGTAAGTATTTTTTGATCATAAGTAATTATGATTTTTCAATAATGTCTAAACAATATAATTCTGTAAAAAAAAATTAAAATATTTTAGTTTGTAAGACCTTAAATAAATAGAAAAACTGAGGTATTTTTGTCACAACACACGTTTTCGGATTTATTTTTTAATGATTGTGTTTACCAGATTGTGTATTGATTTATTTTTTTGTATGATTATATGATTTGAAATTTGTGTTGTTTAATAGAATCTGTCGTTTGAAAATTCAACAAATCTGCCAGCGACCAACGGTATAAAGCACCTCAGAAAGGTCATTAGGAGTGATGATAAAAAAAAATAAAAAAAATCGTCAAATAGGTTAAGTTAGGTTAGGGTTACCGGCTATTTTAAAATTATTTTTTCATAGCTTTTAATGACCTTTTTGAGGTGTTTCTGAGTTGGTTTCATTATGAGTTGACATGGAACCAACCTAAGTATATTAAAAATGAACATCGTTTTTAAAATTTTTAAAACTGCCTTTACCAGATAAAATAACAATCTTTATAAATCAATTTATATTTTTTTTGTTAAAAAGAGTCAATACGTCTAGAACGTGATTTAAAAAGGACTAATTTCCGGTATTCTCTGGTAATACAGTCTTAATAACTTAATTGATTTTATTGTGATCATCAAGCAGATTGTTAACAGATAATTTAACAGGAATATTGTTTGTATTTTCGTTGTTTTTTTTGGGGTGTTGTGCCGTGTTTTTTTTTTTTTTTACATTAACACCACACAGGAGGCCCTGAGGAAAATAATTTCCCTCAGGGCCTATGTCATCTTTGTAGATGCTGTGTGGAGGTTCTTTTTGAGGAAAGGAAGGAGTGAACATGGGTCTTGAAGAGACCCATGTTGTAGGAGGGAGGAAACACAGAGGCCGGCAAATCGTTCCACAGCCGAGCCGTTGAACTCAAGAACGAGTCATAGAAACGACCCGTTCTCATGTGAGTAATGTCAACCGTGTAGAAATGTTGGGCGCGTGTTTGGCGTGTTTCCCGACTATGCACCGGTGCCGAGGGGATCAATGATGCTAGTTCCTCGGAGCATCTTCCATTGTAATACCGGTAGAACAAGGACAGCATTCCCACCTGACGCCTATGCTCTAAAGATTGCAGTCCGTCTGTTAAGATGGGAGAATCTATCAAACGGACCGCCCGTTTCTGCACAGAGTCAAGGGTTTTTTTTAGGTATTTTGGAGCTCCAGACCAGAGGTGTCTGCCAAATTCAACCGTGGGGTGCACTTGCGATTTGTACAGGGTTAGCAGTTGGGTACTATTAAAGTATCTGCGGGCCCTGTACAGTAGAGGTGGGTAAGTTCTGCATTTTACCGGAAGCCTCCGAGACTTGCCTCCTCTTAAAAGTACACGGGTTCTAGGAGCAGGTCCCGGGTCCGAGTTCTTAGGTGCGGACACTGCGGACTGAGCACTGAATGTTGTTGCGGTGCACCGAACCGGGACGCACGGGTTCAAAGAACTTGGAGCCAGGACCTACTCGTAGAACCCGCACGACAACTCAGAACCCTGGAGCAGGACAAGACCCACACGAGGGCTCGGACCCGTCACCCGTGCAATGTAGGTACATTCAATGGACCTACATTGCACGGGCTTTTATTGAGAATTTAAATAAGTAAATTAGCTGTAATGCTTTATTATAAACTATTATTTTATAATGCACTTCACCCGTTGAGCTATACGCCCAATATACGCTCTAATTGAAAATTACTCCGTATCTAGTCGAATATTCTAAACAATTCCGCGATGACGTTAGGCAGCAGTATACTGTTACGCCAAGCGGTCAGGCACGTGCGTGTTGATTGCCGGCCGGGGCAAGAATGACTGAAGACTGAATGAGGAATGTATCGTGGTTCGTGAGTCGCGGGAGTGGGAGGGAGTGACAAGAGTGGCGGGTGTTTGTCGCGGTTCACGACTCACGTCGCTCGGACCAAGATGCATACTCGTACTCGGCGATCTCGGGACTTGTAATTCGAATCTGCGCCGCGGCTTCGCGCTGCGGCGTTGAGTAGCTCGAGTGTTTCACGATTCACGCAGTTCCAAGAACCCGACACTCGCCGAGACTCGCGACTCGTGAGTGGAGTGGAGAGTGTAGCGCTTCGGGGACACCGGACGGTTACTACTACTCAGTCACTAGACTCACTAGTACCGGAGTACCTCGCCTCGCGGCGAACACGGGGACACCCGCCGGCCGGTGGAGGCATCCGAGTTTTTCGGGTTTGGGAATGAGCCCGAGTTCCGGGACAGGGTTCTCTTGGAGTAGTCGATTTGAAAAAGGAGTGGGAGTAGGAACCGCTTCCCGCAAAGGAGCGGATCACATGAGCCCATTCCAGCTGAACTGACACATCGCTACTGTACAGTACGCCCAGTTTCTGAGAGGCTAACTTAACTCTGGTTTCGATGGAGCCCCCGTACCTGAGCTGGTCACTTAGAGTTACACCAAGCATATCAATGGAGGTCCTGTTCGGAAGGTTGCTTCCGTTGAAGGAGACTAGATTTTCGTTGTTAGTTGCGCTACCTCCTTCTTTAGCCGACGTTTCGGACAGCGTTGCAGTGTCCATCATCAGGATGATGAAACGTCGGCTAAAGAAGGAGGTAGCGCAACACGGCATAACACCCCAAAAACAAACAACGAAAATGCTTTTGGCCGTGAAAATCTTAAAACATTGTTCGTATTGTTTTTAAACTATAAGTCCAATAAAAAATATTTAACATTTACCGAATGTACATTATTTTTTAATTTGTTCATTCATATTGTGTACGAGTGGTTTACTATGATGTTATACTATGATCCCTAGTTTACATTCATTCCAATAACGGAAAAATCTGATATAATGAAGACAATAATTAATGGTACCTACACATAAACAAGCCGTGTTATTCCATGCAAGTTGCAATTTCATTGACAAAAAAATTAATATGATTTTGAACTACACGGAGAAAAATATTATACTGAAAATAGTTATCTTTTTTTTTAAATAGTGATAATATTCAGTTTTTAATGTTGAATCAGGAATAAAATGTAACAATAATTATCAAGCTTCAGCAAAAATTATATTTCTCAAGTTACCAAACTTTACTTACGGGAAATTCAAAAACTTACAAACCGGCTTAGTAAATTTTCAAACTATTTATCTGTTTTTGGCAACCATATATCAAAAATTAGTACAAGTATTCTTACATAGTTTAATAATTGTTTAGAAACTGTGCACTTATTTTTTAATCCAATGATGTTAAATATCAGTATCTTCACTTGCTTACTAGAAATTGAGCAAGTTTAAAAATTTCCGCCAACTTGCAAATTTTTGTAAATCCTTTTACAATCAGTTTCGACTGAAATAATAAATGAATAATGTTTGTAAATAATCAATTACAACTATAACATACAATTTTATGTGTAACGGAAATTACAGGATGACGGAAGGAATAAAATTACAAAAACTACATAATACGTAACCTGAAAGTCTCTAACCCCCCCCCCCCCCCCTTCCCCTAAGATGGATAATTTAAACCGTTAATTTGGCCCGCCTGTGATTTTAAACCGTTAATTTGGCCCGACTGTTGAAAAAAGTTGGGCAGCCTTGGTGTAGGGTATCGAAGGTCAGAAGGGGCGGCAAAATTTGAATAGCCTACTGGCGGCAAATGTGTAAATCCGCCACTGGTTGTAATGCTATTATTTTTAAGTTTATGCCTTTCTTTCTTCGGTCCACTGGAGGCTCTTTTATTGCCCATAGTCCACAGAACCTCCAGGGAACTTGAGAAGAAATATCTTGGAATTTTGTGTCTCAGAGACTTGAGCTACTTTCTGATGCACAAAAGTTCTATTAGTTCTATTATTGATAGTTTGTATTTCATAAGTTCAAGTATAGTATAGCTTTCCTAAAAAGTTCTTTATATAAACCTTAGTTCATAAGAAAGTTGTTTCTGTCTCTAACAAAGAAAGTACTGCTTTGGCATGCTTAACTAATGATTAATTCCTTTGGAATTATCGCTTTGCCTCTAATACAGGAAAGTGTGTTCTGTATAGTTTTTTAGTCTAAATAATATAAACATTAGTGTCTTACTGTTAGTGTTATTATTAAACTATAAATTAAGTATTACTAGTGTCATTCATTAAAATTTTGAATTGATCACCCCTCGAATAGTGTCAACTCACTGAAAGCCATAGTTGATCACACATTTTGTTTTGTTTGTACAAGAAATGCTGACTTTTGTCCACACGTGGAGTGTTTTTTTAAGGAATGCCAGCTTGGGTATTGCCTTGGTCTCATTTTTTTACAAAAATTGTCACTCTGTTGAGTGTTTGCTGCAGGTTGTTTTATGGATTTTTGGATATCCTAAGCTGCGAGCTTAACTTTCTGTTTTGCTGTTGAGTACCAATTGACTTTTGTCATGATCTGATAGATAGGTATTGTGTTATGTAAATCCTAGTCTGACCACCTTGATTGGCAGGTATTTATTGTTTTATAGAACCTGACCTGATTTGTTTTTTGTGAAAAATGGATAATTTAAATATTATTCTAGTTTGACGACCCTTCTTACAAATAGGTATTTCTTCGGAATTGTAAATCCTGGTTCAATGATGACAGTTAGATGATCCAATGTAAGATCCCTACTCTGTCCACATCTGATAGACAGTTTGTAAACTGATTCTATATTACTTGACACAGAAAAGTATTTTCTTGTGTCCTAGTTTTGAAAAATGTATATCTATAAAGATATTTTCATAATTTAGGCTTCTTTAATTTTAAGTATTTGTTTAATTTTAAGTTTTGTCATAAGAATGTTAAACCGGATGGACTTAGTTAGATAGGTTACTCATTTTGCTATTTAAATATAGCGTAAATTCAGTGTAAGTGGGGGCTGTTTGACCCTAAAGTGAAGCCAGATTGGCCTTTATTTCCTATGCAAGGAAAAGTGATTTTTTTTTCTTTTCGGCAAAATATTGGGTTGTGTTTTTTTTTAAATAAATAATTTTGAGTATGTTATATTTATAAATTTTGTTAAGTTGACACGAAAACAACAGGTCTCCTTTTTTTAAAAAAGTAAATTCAAAACTTTGTTTAATTTAGTAGATGTTTGTTGACTCCCTGTTTTCGTGCCTTTCTTTTCTTATTTGTTCTTTATTATTAAAAAAATTATTTTTAAGAGACTTACTTTTAAGAAATTTAGTTCTAAGTTGCTACTTTAATTACTAATCAATGTTTTGTTATCATTTTTCTAGATACCTGATGGACTCATAGTTTAGTTAGTTTATGAACTTAATTTTTCATGTTTGAGGGCAAACATTTTCGTGGGAAGGGGGGAATTGTCACATAAATAATTATGTAACTAATGCAGTTCTTGCTTAGGTGTTTATTTTGTCTATGGTGTTTTTTTGGACATTGGTAATTTTTGGAAAAGAAAGAAGAGCAGTTTTGTTTATGGGCACTTCCTCCCGAGCAGCCATGGACTAGGTTGTTCTGGAATTGGTCACTCACCATAAAGGTGTTTAATTTTGAGTTTAAACCATGAGAATCTAAGTAAATCAAAACCTAACCGATCGCGGGTGAATTTTTTCGTAACACGCGAGGCTCGTGTACGTATAATGTTAATGGATGACTTGTAAGTCCCATTTTTTTATCGATGTGGTTGACCGACGCCGTCAGTGATATTTTCGGCCTTGCTGTAACTTTAAAAGTGTGATTAGTTGTCCCGGACAAGGGATGTATTTTGGAAATGGGAATATAAAGAATTCCCGACAGATAAACGGAGTGTTAAGCCCGTGCAATGATGTTTTCGGTCGTGAGATGCCTAACACGCGATCAGAGTACGGCCGGCAAATTAATCCGAATCGAATCGTGAATTAACAATCCTCACCCGTCCTGCAATCGTGGCTTTGCCAAAATCGGGAAGACGCTGCTTTTCATCGGCCGAGATTATTATTTACTTGGGACAAGTTCGACATCTCATAATCTCGCCACGTTGTCTGGGAGCCTGTTCCTACCTCGTTTGGAGACTTTCTTGGGTCATCATCACATCACTAATCCATCCTCATGGAAAGCCCTAGGCTGGCTTTCATCCAGGCGCGGACTGGAACGTGCTACCCGCAACATTTCTCGATGGGCCGGCTTTCATCCTGGCGCGCACCTCTTCAAGGAACATCATCACGGCATTGTTTAGTTAGATAGATAGTTTAGCGAGTCCATCTGGTACGTATGTTTTTATATGTTTTCCTTTGATACCCTGATGGGAAGTTTGCACACTTCCGAGTTGCTTTTGTGTTCAATACATATATTTTTTTTTAAAGTTAATATTCTTTGATTTAATTGAATCCCTACCTACATGATAGAGAATTACTTGTCCCACTATCCCGAGTTTGGATCTCTGCTCTGCCGCCAGAATATATTTAATACGAGCCTAATTCGTTACAACATATGTAGTTTTCTCAGTGTTCAATGTGAGCGTATTTGTATCTAACCACTTTTTTATGTTTTTTATATCCGTTTCAGCTTTTTTGTAAACAGCTTGCCAAGTGTCAGCTTCAAATAGTAAAACAGTGTCATCGGAAAAACTAACTATTTTTCCCTGAATGTTAATGTTACATAAGTCGATGATATATAAAAGGAACAAAGATGGTCCTAATATGCTACCTTGAGGTATCCCATAGTGAGTTGAGCACTGATTGCTAAGTGTGTTCATTATTTTCACTTGTTGCTTGCGGTCATCAAGGTAGCTCTTAAAAAAGTTAAGTTCGTTGCCTGTAATACCGATTATTTGAAGTTTGTTTATTAATTTACTGTGTGATATTGTATCAAAGGCTTTAGAAAGGTCTAAAAATATTGAAATACATTTTTTGCTTTTATCAAGGCTTTTTACAATGAAGTCAGTTACGGCGGCAATAGCGTCAGAAGTACTCTTGTTTTCTTGAAACCCGTATTGATTTTCTGAGAGTACTTTATGACTCGCCAGAAATTTTACTAACTGAGCATTGATAATTTTTTCAAATACTTTGGATAGTGTGGTCAGTATAGTTATTGGTCTGAAATTGTTTATGTCTGTCTTGTTACCTGTTTTATGTATGGGAATAACAATATCTTGTTTCAAGTTTGAGGGGAAGTGTCCTTGACTGATACTAAGGTTAATTAGGTATTCTAGGGGCAATGTAATTTCCGTAGCCAGCGTTTTCAAAATCTTGGTTGATATTCCATCAACCCCGGCAGAAGACGTGTTTTTTAGGGAATTAATTATTTTTAGAATCTCTTCCCTTGACACAGTTTGAAAATTGAATATTCTTTTGGGAAATTGAAGTTCTGCTTCAGCAGGTTGAGCATTCCCACAATTTGGTAGACGAGAAGCAAGATTTGAACCAATATTTGTAAAAAAATTATTGATATAATCCGCAACGAGCTTGGGGTTTTGAATTGAAGGTTTTGATTTTCGGTTCCATATCGATCTTTCGACAGATCTCTCTATATATAAAATGTAGTTTTTCAAAGATTTCATTATTTTTTGGTGTTTTTTAGGGGTTTGACTGTTGACGATGTGATGTTACTGCTTGAAGAACAGTGGAGGTTATCCACCTCTTACCCGCCCTGGTATAAGTAACAGATGGTTACTCCTTCAAGGCTCTCGCAAGATTTTTTTTTTTTTTTGTTAAAAGAAGCTACATTTATTTATTTTGAACGAATCTAGACCTCCAGTGTCCTTGCATACGTTGTTAATAAGCAGTATCAAAGTAAAAAGTGAAAGTAAAATAGTTGTCACTAACAATAAATATAAAAAATTAAGCCTTGGATAACAGTTGGATTAATTATATCAATTAAACAAAGAGATAAATTATATAGAGAAATGTTTAAATATCAAATAGATTGCCAAAAGAATAATCTCAGAACAATGCCTTATCTGAAAACAAAATATCTAATGCATCGTAACTTACTAAATAGGCTGATACGAAACTGCAAAAAGATATACTATAGTATACAAATTGAAAATGCTAAAAATAATACAAAAAAAACTTAGAATATTATAAATGAAATTGCGAACAAAAAAATTATGTCTTCAAATATTGTAAATGAGGTTATATAAATAATGAAATAATAACTAACAAATCGACCATTGCAGAAAGCTTTAATAACTGTTTTACAAATGTAGTAGACGTAGTACTTGAATCATCCGGCATTAATGTTAATGATGCTTACATGGAGACATCTCCTCAATTAGATTCAAATAATGATTCAATTAACTCTATAGAATATTTTTCTCCTGTTACATTTAATGAAATTGAAAAATATATTGATAACCTAAAACCATCCAACTCTAAGGGAAATGATGGATTATCTTGTGACACGTTAAAAAAAATAAAACAACATGTCCTAACTCCATTGCAACATATTTTTAATTTATGCCTCAAAAATGGTAATTTTCCAGAGCAATTTAAAATCTCCACTATAATACCTATTCATAAATCTGGAGATACGAATAAATTAGACAATTATAGACCAATATCTCTTGTTTCAAACCTCTCGAAAATATTCGAAAAATGCATCAAGTTTAGAGTCATTGAACACTTAGAAAAAAATAAAATTCTATCGAAAAACCAATACGGCTTTCGTAAAGACCTAAGCATCGAGGATGCGATATATGAATTGACAAAAAAGATATACTCATCAATCGATAAAAAAAAGAAATGTCTTGCCATATTCCTACATTTAAGAAAAGCTTTCGACACCGTAAATCATAATTAACTCATTACAAAAATAAATCAACTAGGCTTCAAAAAAGACACACTAAAACTACTCTCTAACAATCTTAAAGACAGAACACAAAAAAACAAAAATTGGGAATAATTATAGTTCAGAGTCAAAGATAAAAAATGGAGTTCCACAGGGAACTGTGCTTGGCCCGATTTTATTCTTAATTTATATTAATGAATTATGTAACTTTGTAATCCCTGGTAAAATTGTTTCTTCCGCAGACGACACGGCAATAATAGTGGATGGTAATCATTGGAAAGAAACTTTTTCGAAAGCAACTGATTGTATTTCACTGGTTTCAACTTGGCTAAAATACAACAAACTCGTTTTAAACTATAGCAAAACATTTTACTTACCGTTTTATAAAACCATTAAAAATAAACCTAAAGACAACCTTAAAATTAGAATCCATAATACTAGTTGCAATCAAGAAATGTGCTTCGTGTGCAACGAACTCACTAATGTCGAAAATATAAAATATTTAGGAGTATCAATAGATATAAATCTTAATTGGAAATCACATATTAATCAAATCACTTCTAAATTAAGATATCTGACCTACATATTTTATAGACTTAAGGAAGTACTAAACACTGAAAAATTGAAAATGATCTACTTTTCCCTGGTGCAATCTTCAATCATTTATGGCATTATAGGATGGGGATAATGATTGATAATGATTGATACATTTATTAAGCCTCTACAAATAGTTCAAAAACACATAATTAAAGTCATATACAGGGTGTCCGGGGGTAAAGTGCATTAACTTTGGGAGGAAATTCTACATGATATTTATTGTAAGTAAAAAAGATAAATAACTTTTTTCGAAATTCCAACTTTTAGGGGTAGTTTTGTGGTAAAAACGTAAAATTTGACCGGCGTGCGCGGCCAGCTTTATTATTTTCCATTGTTACGATACGGGCCAGTCACCACCATTTATTGTTGCCACGATCGCGCCCGGCAGGCTCTCGGCAAGTAAGATCGTACCTCACACTAAGGATTTTTAGTAGGTAGATCTTTTTGTATGGGAAAAAAAATGTTGGAATTTCGAAAAAAGTTATTAATCTTTTTTACTCCTACCATCATGTAGAATCACCTCCCGAAGTTAATGCACTTTACCCCCGGACACCATGTATAACAAAAATAAAACATTCTCGACCAACTTATTATACAAAGAAACTAAAATATTTAATATACGTAAATTATTTATATTACAAACTTTGAAATATGTATTTAAAACAAAAATAATTTCGAAATAAATGAAAACAGAATGAGCAAAAGAATAAATAATATATTTTACACCCCACAAACCAATACTAAATTATTGCAGACACATAGCAGTTTCATTGGTCCTCGAACATTTAACCTTCTACCACTACAAACTCAAATGATAAAATATGTAAAAGAGGTAAAATTATGGTTGAATAATGTAGATATCGAAACGCTTTTTCTATAAATTTATCCATCCTTCTACAACTCACTTTCTGTAACTTTCTAAACTGTAGTACAATATGTTTTCTGTTTATTTTTTTATAATAATTTAAAAAAAAAATTAAATCAGTATGTTTTTCTACATATTTTAATTTTATTTTTATAATAGCTTAACAAAACCCTTTTCATTTATTCTACCTATGTAATAGTAACTTTTTATACTAACTTTATATTTTATATGTTTTTTAAGTCTTTTTTATACTTTGGGTACTTGGAAATATAGTATTTTGTTTTAATATTACCCACACTCAGGCAGTGCCTTAGTGGGTTTTCATTTCTTATTCATACTATTTGTTATTATATATTATGTTATTTTATACTATTTGCTATTATACATTATATGTACAAAGAAATGGAAATAAATAAAGTTTAAAAAAAAAAAAAAAGTATGCAAGTGCTTAACAGGAAAAACAAAATGTAAAAAAATAGGTTGGTAAGACAAAGATAAATTAAACAGGGCAAAAGAAAAACTCATTCATGAGTAGCGATGGGAAATATCGATGCTGTATCGATCTTTTTTACCATCGATGCATTTCGATACATTGTCATAGATAAATCGATTCTTGAACAATCGATTCTTGCATCGATGTCAAAGAAGCGCTGTTATTGGTCAGAATTAATCGATGTGAGATAAGCTTTGTGATTGGTCAGAATTAATCGAAATGCTAAACCGATATAATCGTAGTACTCAAACGTCAAAATTCACTCGGAAATGGAATCGATGTCAAAGAAGCGCTGTGATTGGTCAGAAATAATCGATGTGAGATAAGCGTTGTGATTGGTCAGAATTAATCGAAATGTTAAATCAATATAATCGTAGTATTCAAACGTCAAAATTCATTCAGAAATGGAATCGATGTCAAAGAAACGCTGTGATTGGTCAGAATTAATCGATATCTTAAACCGATATAATCGTAGTATTCAAACGTCAAAATTCATTCAGAAATGGAATCGATGTCAAAGAAACGCTGTGCTTGGTCAGAATTAATCGATATCTTAAACCGATATAATCGTAGTATTCAAGCGTCAAAATTCATTCGGAAATGGAATCGATGTCAAAGAAGCGCTGTGATTGGTCAGAAATAATCGATGTGAGATAAGCGTTGTGATTGGTCAGAATTAATCGAAATGTTAAATCAATATAATCGTAGTATTCAAACGTCAAAATTCATTCAGAAATGGAATCGATGTCAAAGAAACGCTGTGATTGGTCAGAATTAATCGATATCTTAAACCGATATAATCGTAGTATTCAAACGTCAAAATTCATTCAGAAATGGAATCGATGTCAAAGAAACGCTGTGCTTGGTCAGAATTAATCGATATCTTAAACCGATATAATCGTAGTATTCAAGCGTCAAAATTCATTCGGAAATGGAATCGATGTCAAAGAAGCGCTGTGATTGGTCAGAAATAATCGATGTGAGATAAGCGTTGTGATTGGTCAGAATTAATCGAAATGTTAAATCAATATAATCGTAGTATTCAAACGTCAAAATTCATTCAGAAATGGAATCGATGTCAAAGAAACGCTGTGATTGGTCAGAATTAATCGATATCTTAAACCGATATAATCGTAGTATTCAAACGTCAAAATTCATTCGGAAATGGAATCGATGTCAAAGAAACGCTGTGATTGGTCAGAATTAATCGATATCTTAAACCGATATAATCGTAGTATTCAAGCGTCAAAATTCATTCGGAAATGGAATCGATGTCAAAGAAGCGCTGTGATTGGTCAGAAATAATCGATGTGAGATAAGCGTTGTGATTGGTCAGAATTAATCGAAATGTTAAATCAATATAATCGTAGTATTCAAACGTCAAAATTCTTTCAGAAATGGAATCGATGTCAAAGAAAGGCTGTAATTGGTCAGAATTAATCGATATGTTAAACCGAGACAGTCGTAGTATTCAAACGTGAACTGTAAATGACGAAATATTAGTTTTAGGTTATGATTTACGTTTCCAGTATGTGTATAAGATTGACATGGTGATTATTTTTCATAAGTAGGTAAATGGGTTCTTTTGAGGTTATTTATCGATTTGGTTGGTGTATGTTTGATTTATTCTAAATGAACAACCGATGTTTCTAATTTCATCGAGTACTAACTTTCTAGTACCTCAAAATATTTTGTGTGACTGTATAAAAATATTGATGGTTTATTCTAAAAAGTGTTATCAGCGCTAGAATTAGACACTTCTGTACAAAGATATCATTACTTAATAAATACCGATTGCAAAAAAAACAGTTTGGTGACTGTTTTAATATATAATAAAAGTTTCCTACGATCTAAATGTCATTTTGAGGTTATCCATGTGAGGGAGCGGGAGACGGAACGAGAGTCGTCAAGTCGAAGTGGTGAGTCAGTCGTTTATTGGGCTACGTAGCAGATGGTCGGTGAGCGGTAACTTGATGTAATGCGGAGTGCCGTAGATGATGCTGTAGGCGTTCGGAGGTGGAGATGGTGTGGTGAAGGTCAGCGAGTTGCTCGACACCATGGCGGTGGAGATGACCTATCTTCCAGGCCGTTGCTCGACGCTTTAAATCGCGGAGATGAACGGTGTGTGGCTCGGTGAGCTGAGCCACCAGCAGGTAGTCCTGGCGAGGCGGAGCGTGTTTCCATGGCAGCGAAGCACGGCGGGCTTCGTGGTGCCATGAAGTGGTGAGCTGATCCCTGGACTGAAGGTGACGCAAGCCTTGAAAGTCGCGGGATGAAGCTGATCTCAGGAGCTGAAGACACGGTGGGCCTTGTAGCTGAGACGTGGTGATGGACCTCGAGGAAGCTGCCCTGGAGCGTAGCGATACCATGCAGGAGCACTTATTACATGTTGACCGACGATTAATGTGAGACTGAACTGCAGCGGGCGAGCGATAGGCTGCTTATATAGCCGCGGTAGAGTAACTACCTCGCGGTAGGTAATACGAGCCACTTCGGCAGCTAACGAGAATATTCGGCGCCGTACAGATATTGTACGGTGCTGTCTCGAGACCTTTCTAGGCGGGGCGATATTATTATCGTCGGGCTGGCACGGGAGGCGAGAAAGTACATCGCGGCCAGTATAGGTACGAAGGTACCTAGGCAAGTAGGTTTTCCGATGGGCGCAAATATTAGGAGATGTTTCTCGTATGTTCTTTTGATGGCGAAGATAATAATGATGTGTCGCCACACATGTAATGACGCAAAATCAGAATTTATTGTGGCATCTATAAAATTACATCATCTATAAGAATACGGATCTTTAGAAACAGTTTCAAGGTCGGGCCTGACCATAGATTATAGATAGTAAAGTATTATTAAAAATTATAGAAATTAATAATGTTGCTTGTAAATAAATCATTGCCAGCAATGAAAAATCTACGTAGCCATCCCGATGTACCCCCCTCCCCACCCACCCGCCGCGAGAAAAAATACTGCCCTTGACCGCAGCTATTGCTCCTGAACTCCAAACGAATAATCGATTAATCATTCGATTGTTTTGACATTTCGATGGAAAACTTTCGATTATATAAATGTTTCGATCATTCCCATCGCTATTCATGAGGCTCCATGAGGCGGCATTGCATCTGTAAAAACCGGCAAGCACCTGCATAAAATAGAGAACATAAGTAATACATTAAATCTCAAATCAATTGGCAAGTACCAACAAAAAAAAATGTGAATGGCTTTCGGTCTGACCATAAACTACACTTAGCTTCCGTGTCCCTTAGCCAACCAATCAGTGAAGCCTGAAAGAATGTTAGCCTGAAAGAATGTTAACTGAATATTTAGGGTAAAAGAAAATTCAGCGTTGGGTAAAAACAATCTTGAAGAACAATCGGATACGCATTCGGAAGGTGATGAAGTAGTGGATATGTATGTTAGTGCGGAACGAAAATTTCTTTTTTCTAATTTTTATTTGGAATAGTTGTATTAAGTTGCCAATTGCCATCAATTACCTCAATTAAAAATATAAAAAAATATCAGACAACGGTAAAAGCCCCCGCCAAGACATTGAACATTTACAAAAACGACAGTTTTGGGGCTATTTGCGCGGCCTACAAAACAGTACAGAATTTATTAAAATAGGTTTATTTTATTTAATGACGTATTTAAATATAGTTAACTAGCTGTTGCAATCAAATATTTCATTATTGGCGCTGTGATAAAGGAGTAAAGTGCGGGACGAAGCGGGGGGCGGCCCGTGACAATCTACGAAATGCAGTGTTTTGTTTAACCCATTGGCCACAAACCCCGACAGCCTGCCGGGTGTACGACTCAGGTACTTAACCACAAACCCCGGCACGCTGACGGGCTAGAGTAGGTACGTCAAAAAACAGAAAACGAGCACAATAGTGACATTTTTCAATAAAATTTTAAATGCCGAACACTCTGTAGATAATTAATCTTTAATTTCATAGAATTGGCAATAATATGTTTCTTATGTTTTTTCCCTGATATTTGTGTTCCAAGTTTTGTATGCAGCCAGCCGCCATTTAATTTCTTCGAAATTGCGAGTGGTTCTAGGCTTTTGGTAGTGACCCTGAACGTCCCTGATTGCTTTGAGGACTATCATAGACAATTATTTTAATAGTTATTAGTATACATGTATATAAAAATCAAAAATTATTATTGTTCGATCTAAGAATC
Organism: Limnephilus marmoratus; assembly: GCA_917880885.1. NCBI lineage: Eukaryota > Metazoa > Arthropoda > Insecta > Trichoptera > Limnephilidae > Limnephilus > Limnephilus marmoratus. The sequence goes on along the minus strand of OU862907.1, from coordinate 39,000,628 downwards.
CTATGTTTTTTTGTAACTTTTTGAATAAAAATGTGGAAAAAAACTGACGAAAAAAGGGAAGGTTATATTTGTAACCTTATTTACACATATTTTAATATTTAAAAAAATATATTTTTTTATGTTTTTCTTTACCTTAATCCAATATGTAAACAATTTTAAAGAAATTATTTAATTTGAATATACGGTTCAAAAGTAACAATAGATTTAGTACACCAATGCAGGTTTTCAATTTTTGGTACAAAATTAATTCAGTGGTGAAGGCCAACTTTTTAGCTCATTAATTCTGTGGCCAATGGGTTAAAGGATAATTGTCTCAAAGTGAAGGGTCGCGCGTCAATTATATTCACGAGTACTTGTTGATAAACGTTTTTTAAGTGATTTAACATGACTTCTACAAGACAAACGTTAAAATGTCCGATATTTGGTGAAAGTACAGATTTGAAAGAGAATATCCTACCTACCTATGAAAATGTGATGAAATTCTATGAATGGGTTCGACAAGACTTAAAAGTAAGGAATAACACATCAAAAGAACCTAAGTTTTTGGAAATTGCTGAAATTATTGGAACAAAAATTGAAGAATTGTGGATAAAATCTTCTATTCCAATTGTCACACACAAACGAGTCTTACAGTTACTAAAAAGTTATCACTTGAAAGTGTTATGAATTTGTTAGCTGTACTTGTTTGGGGAAAAAAGTGCCAAAAGAGGAACAAATGTTTTTAGAAGACCGACGCACTAACAGGCTAAAACTGTTTTAAAAGGATCAAAGAGGTTTAGAGTGATTGTACAAGAGGAACATATTTCGATTATAAAAGAACCAGGTTCTATTTATATTGAGTATGTGGTTCCAACATCGGGGAGTGCAAGAAATATTGAAAGAGCTTTCAACAGCTCTTTAACGACTGAAAAGATATCACTAGAGGGTTTAATGGTTGTTGGCTGTGATGGAACAAACACAAATGCAGGGAAAGTGAGATGCGTGATTCGTCTTTTGGAAAACAGACTATCTCGACCATTGCAATGGATAATTTGTCTCTTACACGCCAATGTGTTACCATTGAGGCATTTGTTTAGTTATTGGGATGGCCCTACTGCAGGACCTAAATCATTTGCAGGTCAAATTGGTAAAGCATTAGAGATATGCGAGACGCTGCCGTTGGACAACTTTGAGAAGATAGAAGGTGAACTACCTCCACAAATATCCACAGATCTCAGTACAGACCAGAAATATTTACAAGAAATTACTACTGCTGTCATAAACGGATCCTGCTCTCCTGATTTATTACAGAGAAACCCAGGTAATCTATCCCATGCCCGCTGGTTGACGAGAGCTAATCTTATACTACGTTTGAATATTTCTACGGAAAATCTACAACAAAATCTTGTGACTTTAGCAAATCATACGCTCCTGACTGGTTCGCTATCAAAACACATTCATCCTGCAAAGATGGTTCAAATCATTTATGAAAGCTCATTAACAGCACTCGATATTTGTCCAACTAGTTGTTAGCGATAGTGGACCCTGTTATAATTCGAAACACTTACTTTGCTCATCCAGAAAACTTGTTGTTGAGTATGATTCATGTAAATGTAAGGGAACGTACCCATACTACGTGACACGTTTAGGGGGGGGGGGGTCTTCAAAATGTCACGCTCCATACAAATGAGCGGCGGGTTGCTTAGGATTTTGGTCACCGGGGGGGGGGGGGGGTTAAAAATTGCAAAAATTTGGTCACGTAGTATGGGTACGTTCCCTAAGCACATTAGAGAACTCGCTGCAAGACGCATTTTAAAGGCTCGTCAAGTAAATAAAAAATCTGTTTGGCGCATGTTTGAGGTGTCAAAAGTGGACTTAAATGCACGTTCTTAAATAGACATGATTGACTGGCAACAAAATATATACAAACCCCCAATACTGATGAATATTTCCGATAAGCAGTTACAAGATCTTATAGAAAATGGAGAAGATACAGTGTTGGAGTTTATGAGACTGCCTTGCCACACCCAGGCTGTGGAAAGATTTGTAAAAGTTGTGACAAAAGCAACTCTAAGTGTATGCGACAAGACAAGAAGGATTCATAAAATCTAAATTAGCATCTTGAAAGCTCATATCAAGGTTTGAGACGAAAATGGATTTTTGTCATAAAAAATGATGTTATTCATACCTACATAACTTTCTGAACCTGTGTGTACTTTTGAAATAAATGATTTTATTGGTTAAAATCTACTTTTATTTTATCATTTAATTCATAAAATATTGTATTTACTTATTATTTTGTTTATAGGGTGGATAATACAAAACGTCTATAAAATTTTTAAAAATTAAATTTCAAGCCTATGGCGGGGGCTCAAGCTGTCTAGCTAGAACTTCCAAATTGAGGAGTGTTATTTACAATTATATAAAGCAACTTTTACCTGGTATTCCAATTCGAAATTCAAAAAAAAAAAATTTTCATACAAAAGTGTTCCACCCTAATGTATGTGGAGCCGCCAAATAATAGTGTCTGGAGCAGATTCAGCTGATGAAGATGGCGGCGGAATAATTGCCAATATCTCTCGAGCGCAATTATTTTCTAATTGTTAGGCGTCGCGTCGTCGACACAAAACGGGAAAGGGAAGGTCCGATTCTGATTTAGATCCAAAGAACCCTAATCTTGAACATTTAAGATATGTGCACTTGGACTCAGCTTGCAGTGACCTCGACATATGCAGTGTAGGGAGTGTAGCGAACCCATCGCCCAGGGAGTGGAATCAAACATGCAAAAGCCATCCCAAGTCAAGGTATGAGCTACCTTGCTCAGACTGAATGTCCAGGGAACAGTTTCACGAACGGTGCCTCCGAGAAACAAGGTCGCATTTCGGAGTATTTATGTAGAGCTTACTCTAGCACTCGGCGTTCTGCTGCAGTGGACCTTCTATTTCCCTGGTAACTCGTGGGACAAAAAATTGGACCATTCAAAAACAGGGGCCTTTAGGAAAACTAGGAGTGCTGAAGCCACCTCTCTGGACTTTCTAAGTGGGGTCTGCTGGAGAAACCAAGAGGAGAAGCCGTAGAGAGGAGAACTGAGGTCACCTCCATGAACTCTCCCCTTGTGGGGCCTTCAGGAAACCAAGGGGAAGGGCGCTCCTCCAGCGTGGGGCCTTCGGGAAACCAAATGGAGAGATGGTACCCTCTTTCCATGTGGGGCCTTTAGGGAAGTAGGAGTGAAGATGAGAAATGAGGCCTTCCCGGTGAACTCTTCCTTGTGGGGCCTTTAGGAACCACGGAAGAGTGAAGAGGTGAGATGAAGTCCTTTTCCATCCTGGGGCCCTCGGAGAACTAAGTTGGAGTGGACTCTTGCCTTGTGGAGCCTTAGGGAGCCAAAAGGGAGGAAAACTCTCCATCGTGGAGCCTTCGGGGAACTAAGGTGTGGAGAGGAGAGATGAAGCTTTCTTCCCTCGTGGGGCCTTCAGGTAACCAGGGAACCTCTTTTTGGGCAGAACTGATAGAATGGACCAAAACGTTTTATGTTATCGCATTACTGTTCGTCAATAGAAATGGCGGTGGTTCATTTGTACCTGGGTCATCGATGTGACAATTCAGAATCGCTGGCATCTGAAGCGCAAAGCCACGTGTAATTTTAAATTGGAACATTTATCAAAGAGATATCAAAGCAATATTGCGAGTGGTTTGCTTAGAAATATACTTCAAGGCACCCGACAAACTCACCAAAATAGGTCAAACGGCATTGCAATATGACGCCTCCGTCCCGTATTATCCCAGGCCAATTCCAATTACTTAAACTAAGTTAACGAGGGTTACCATACTAAATAATGTTGTTGAAAATTTTACTTTCTGTACAATAAAGTTGAAAAAAATAAAATTTCGACTAGTTATTTGCCGAAAGTGCCATATGGATCTAACCATTCCATAGCTTCCTGGCGGGTGAACAGGCATTTTTTAATTCTAAAAAAAAAAATCCGTTTTTTACCACCAAAACCAACCCCCTGTGAAATTTCAGCACGAAATTCAAGAAAAAAATAGTTCGCCATGAATGAGTTAATCATCCAATTCAATTTTGCAATATTAATTATTATGATAAATTATTAATTATTACTTCTATTATGTAACCGCTATATTCAACTGTCACAAAATTTTAATTTACTTTTATGTAAAAAACAAAGTATGTATGTAAATATTTAATATACCAACATATAATTTATCTTTTTTTATCTTTTTACATACATATATATATTTGTTTAAATACACACATTTGTTTTGAAACAAACATAATATGTGATTTACTCGCCTCGGAACAGACTCTGTCTAGTGAGGCGGGTAAAAGAAAAGAAAACAATGTAAATAACCATGAAACTAAATAAACGCCCGGGTTGCCGGCACTGAAACTGAACTGAATTCATAGTTACATAATAAATAGTGGTCTACCTTTCACTTTATTCATTTAAATTACTTTTTCGTTATGTAACCACAATGTGACATTTGAATTTAATCTCAAGAAATTATTTTAGAGTTTCTTGTACGCTCTCAGTTAGTCATTACAATAGTCTTTGTCAATCCATCAAATCAACATAAAATATAATGTATATTAAATCTGTTTGAAACAATAAACTTTATATTTTTTAACTTATTTTTATTTATATTTCATGCAGTGGTATAACATCTTCTATTCATGCCATATAATACATCTTTTATTTAACCATCTCAATATTTCATTACTATATGCTACAAGATAATCACGGCGAAACCTCAAATAATAAATGGCCATGATGAATGAAATTAACATCCCAGATTGTTGTCGTTGCCTGTCGTTAGAATATTGAATTATTCCATACATCCCAAGGGCCTGTTCAATACTTTGTCATCTCCTTTGTACCTTTCCTTTCCTCATAAAGCAATACCTAGGAAGCAGAAGAAGAAGAAGATGTCTAAACTCTTCCCACAGTTGCCAGATATAAAATATTATTGTTCATAGATGTGGAAAGTACCCATATGATGAGTCGAAATATTGTCGTTTACCAGTTCGGATCAGTTATTGAATCACAATCGAATGTTATTTGTTAGACAAGTTGTTTAATTTGTTGAAGTTTATTTTAATTTATTGTTTTAAGTTCAATGCGTGCATGAGGCAAATTTAAATTGTCACTCGAAAAATGTACATCACTTATTCGAAAACATAATCCAAATAGATAATTATGTTTGCGTAGAAACCTACTGGCAATTACCTACCGACTGGCAATTATCTACCGACTGGCAATTATCTACCTATACCTTAAGGAATTCAAAATTAAATCAAATTTCGGAATGTAAAACAACAGAAAGCCACAAAACCCCGACAAATTTTTCACTCCCTTTTCTTCTGATGTTTACGCCAATATCATTTATTTTTTACTGTCTTAACTATCATCTGTATTATGTGTTTTGCAATACTAAAGAACTGTAAGAATAATAATAAATCGAAACATGAAAAAGATATTTCTCTACTATAGCGTACGTCTGGTAAGATTGACCTTTCGAGAAGCTGAATAGTTGCACTCGGAACTTGAAAAACATTTTTCTCCTTTGAGGATAAACGAGTATTTCCTCAAAACTCCCTTTTTGTAATAAAATAGAGTTAATAATAGCCGTCGGTTTTTCTCGGTGAATCAGCATGCGGATCGTCAGATATGAATCCGAAAACATGAATAGTTACACTCGGGACATGAAAAATGTTTTTGTCTACTGAGACTCAGCATGTGGCCCATTAGATAGCTTTTTCGAGAACATGAAACGTTTCACTAGGTACACGAAAAGGATTTTTCTCTACTGTGAGTGAGCATGTGTCTCGTTAGATGATACTTTTGATGACATGAATAGTTACACTTGGAACAAGAAAAAGGTTTTTCTCCACTGTGAGTCAGCATGTGGCTCGCCAAATTGCACTTTCGCGAACTTGAATAGCTACACTCAGAACATGAGAAAGGTTTTTCTCCACTATGTGTCAATACGTGGTTCTTCAGATGACCCTTTTGCGAAAATTTACAGTTGCACTCGGAACATGAAAAAGGTTTTTCTCCAGTGTGTATCAGGTTGTGTTTCTTCAAATCTCCCCTTTGAAAACATGAGTAAGTGCAGTAGGAACATGAAAAAGGTTTTTTTCCACTGTGAATCAGCATATGCCGCGTCAAAACACTATTATTTGAAAATGATTTGCTGCAGTCAGGACATGAAAAAGGTTTTTCTTCGCTGTGAGTCAGCGTGTGCATCTTCAAATCTCCGTTTTGAGAACATGAATAGTTGCAGTCAGCACAGGAAAAAGATTTTTTTCCAGTATGGGTGCGCAAATGTCTTTCAAAATTCGGCTTATTTGACTTACAAGTGCCAGAGTAGTTACAATGGGGGAAAAATAATCGTTTTTCCACAGGATACGTTTTCAGACCTGTAAACAAATTAAAAAATGAATATGGACACAGAAGGCTCAAGAAGACTTACCAATAAGTGAAGATAAGCGCAGTAAACTCATAAAAACTTAAAAAAATAGGATGATACTAACTAAAAACCAACTAATACCAATATACTCTACACCCAAACCACATCTTCCTTTATACATGTCTCACGTTCGCTATCCACTTTTCTTAATAACATCATAAAAAAGAAAAAAAAAACCATAAAAAAGTGTGAATTCTCTGATTTACTAATCAATATTACTTAAGATATCAACCGCCGTAAATCGGTGACATTTCTTTCAAATAATACTAAGTATCAGTATTCAGCATTTAATCTTACCCAAAAAAAGGAAGTAAGGGAAAAAGGACTTCTAACGGTGGGTAGTCAAGTTACGTTAAGTCAAGGTGGGTCTCAAGAGGTCTTCCATATTGCATGGAAATAGGGACACTTTGCTAACGCAAACTTCATACTCTGAACGGATAGACAGACCAAACCAATCATGGATCGGAGAGCTGAAAGGTAGAATAAAAGCTTACCTTGACTTTGGTTGATCTTTTCCAGATGAACGAAATATTCCTTTTTAATGTCAGGATAGTCAATGTCTATTTCAGAGTATGCGCCACATTATTGCACATGTTCCTCTGCCATTAGAGTCCCCGGTTCACACTTGATCTCAGAAGCGTCTACCGTTTCCTGTTTAACAATCCCGTATTGCAATATTGCATCACAAGGGAACGTTGGACTCTCTTCTTCGGATATTATTTCCGGTTCGGACTTTATGACACCGACATCCGAGGTCATAGTGTTCATTGCGGTTAAACTGCTTTCTGATTCTGTATTAGCAAGATATTCAATATCTATTTTAGAGTATGAGCCAGATTCCTGTAAGTGTTCCTCTGCCGCTAGAGTCCCCGGTTCATACATGACGTCAGAAGCGTCTTGCGTCTCCTGTTTGAAAATTCCGTATTGCAATATTGCATCACAAGGGGACGTTGGACTCTGTTCTCCGGGCTCAGTTCTCTGTTCTCGGACTATTATTATCTCCGGTTCAGACTTTATAACGATGACATCTGAGCTCAGAGGATCCATTACGGTTTCTGATTCTGTGTTAGCAAGATATTCTGGAAAAAAAATTGACATTTTCATATCGCGCTTCGCAACTACCCCGTAGTAAACATCAAACCAATGGACTTTGAAGTTTTGCATATTCATTATTATATATTATATTGGACAGAATATGCAAAATCAAGGCAAGATTTTTTTGTTCTATTGTATAGCATTAAGGATAATATTATCTCCTATAATGGGCAATAAATAACTAGCAAAGTGGAAGGCAAGAGAAGCAGTGAAAGATCACTGATGCATACATTTGATCGAATATCACCTATGTCAGGAACATCAGTGTCCGCAGTTCTCCATGCAGTACAGGACGGCGAGGAGTGGAAGGATCTCAGAAAATCAAGGGAAATCGGACAAGTATCACGACCTCAGCAAAGAGGAAAATACTAAGGGAATGGCGGTCTAAAATTCTTCAAACAGATAGCTAAATTGATGTTTAAGATACCAGGCAAACGTTTTAAAAAGGTTACCAGTTACATTTAGGATCATAGTGTTAACTTGAAATTAGGACGGTGTTAACGATGACTTTTATGTGGTAATTAATGGTATGTATCAGCTGTTAATAGATACAATATTGTTTCGTCAATTCAAAAACTTCAATAAAAACGAAACGGTCGTACCTACCTAACTGGGGTTAAGTGAAAGTATGTAAGAATGGAAAAAAAATCGAAAATGTAATTATAACAAACGGTTTCTAAACATTGCAAAATGAAATTATTGATCCATCAACATAAAACAATGATGAAGATGAACTACCGGAATAAATCCTTAAATGTCTTAGCATTACGCGAATCATGGCATGAAAAACTCAGAAGCAAGCTGTATTAAATGTGATGTAGGTTACTGGGAGTTATTTTGAGGGTTAAAGATAGGCGGACTGCAGAATTCATTGATCACAGGAGAAGCGGCGTTAGGGTAGGGCGCCCGCCCAGGGCGCCAGATATAAAGGGGCGCCACAGGCGCTCCTTTATATTCCCTCGCTCTTTGAGCCAGGCCTACTTACTCGTAAATTCCCTAAATTTAGGAAAAAAATTGTTATTGTGGCAACACTAGAACTGGAACGTAGTGTACAATCCCTTCGATTAGAGAGCACTGCATGCAGTTCATTTTACCGGGAATCCCCAACCAGAGAGAAACACATTCATCATCATCTGTGGCTCTACAACCCAGGTCGGGTCTTGGCCTCCAGCAGAGCCTGCCTCCATGACTGTCGGTGTTGTGCTGCGTTGCGCCAGTTTCGGATGCCGTTGGTGCTTGCATCCTTCACCACTCCATCCAGCCATCGAAGCTTTGGTCTTCCAACTCTTCTCCGACCCCCAGGTGCACCATCCATAATTCGCTTTGGGATATCTCCTTCGCTCATTCTCTGGATATGTCCAGCCCACCTGAGTCTTCCAGTTTTGATTTCCTTGGAGATATTAGGGTCCTCGTAAAGATCGTATAGCTCCTGGTTGTATCTGATACGCCATTCTCCATTATCACAGACTGGGCCGTAAATCCTTCGCAGCACCTTCCTTTCAAAACTTTCTAGGGCTCCTTCATCACCCTTACTGATTGTCCAGCATTCCGAACCATACATAAGAACAGGTCGTATAAGGGTCTTGTAAAGCAGGACTTTAGTTCTTCTGGTAAGGTGGCGAGATTTCATATGCTTCTGTAGCCCAAAGTAGTATCGATTTGCACCTACTATTCTTCTTTTGATTTCGCTGGATACATTGTTATCATTTGTCACCATAGTACCGAGATATACAAACTCGTTGACAGTTTCAAATGTATAATTATCTATCTGTATACTTGGTGGTTTCTGGCGTCCATGTACGGGCATATATTTTGTCTTCCCCTCGTTGATGACCAATCCCATGTTCCTTGCCGACGTAGCTAAGCTTTTAAACGCCGATTTTAGTTCATATTCTGAGCGTGCGATGATATCTATATCGTCAGCATAAGCAAGGAGCTGAACAGACTTGTTAAAAATATGGCCTGTGGTTTGTATACCTGCATTTCGGATGGCCTTTTCCAGCGCTAAATTGAATAAAATGCAGGCAAGTGCATCTCCTTGTCTTAGTCCATTGAAGGTCTTTAGGGTGTCTGACAGATCCTGTTGTATTCTGACTCGGCACTCAACATTAGACATTGTGAGCCTTACTAAGTTTACCAGTTTTCTTGGGATATTAAATTCATCCAAGGCTCTGTACAGTCTTTCTCTATTTACCGTGTCATAGGCAGCCTTAAAATCTATGAAGAGATGGTATGTATCAACATTAAATTCTATTGTTTTTTCCAGTATCTGTCTCAGTGAAAAGATTTGATCAGTTGTAGATTTCCCCTTACGGAACCCAGTTTGATATTGGCCAATTATGCCATCCGAATATTTCATAAGCCTACCACACAGTACATTTGATAGGATCTTGTATGAGATATTCAGCAGCGTTATGCCCCTATAGTTAGAGCAGTTCATAGGGTCTCCTTTCTTGTGAAGAGGGCAAATTATTCCACAGTTCCATTCACTTGGCAGAGTCTCAGAGCACCAGATGGATTTAATTATATTATATATATGGACTTGAAGGTTCTCTCCGCCATATTTGAATAACTCTGCAGAGATGTTGTCAGTTCCAGGTGATTTATTGTTATGTAGACTTTTAATGGCACCTACTACTTCTTCTAATGTTGGTGGCGGCTCGTCATTGTCATCATCATTAGTACGACCATCAGTGATGTTTCCATCCCTTGTCAAATTTTCACCCACACTCTCATCTACACTTCCGTTTAGCAGAGCATCAAAATATTCCACCCATCTATTCAGAATTCTTGACTTTTCATTCAAAATATTTCCCTCGCTGTCGTAGCACATTGTAATTCTGGGCTTGTATTCTTTTTTTTTTTTTTTTTTTTTTTTTTTTTTTTTTTTTTTTTTTTTTTTTTTTTTTTTTTTTTTTTTTTTTTTTTTGGCATGAAAAACTCAGAAGCAAGCTGTATTAAATGTGATGTAGGTTACTGGGAGTTATTTTGAGGGTTAAAGATAGGCGGACTGCAGAATTCATTGATCACAGGAGAAGCGGCGTTAGGGTAGGGCGCCCGCCCAGGGCGCCAGATATAAAGGGGCGCCACAGGCGCCACAGGCGCCGCAGGCGCTCCTTTATATTACCTCGCTCTTTGAGCCAGGCCTACTTACTCGTAAATTCCCTAAATTTAGGAAAAAAATTGTTATTGTGGCAACACTAGAACTGGAACGTAGTGTACAATCCCTTCGATTAGAGAGCACTGCATGCAGTTCATTTTACCGGGAATCCCCAACCAGAGAGAAACACATTATCTATATCTTTTTAACATTTAATTTAAAAAGAGTTGGCGTTATTTTTGACGAAGCGGAACACAACCAGCTCATTCTCATTCTTTGCATAAGTGGACGTACTTAAAACAGTTATTCCAATTATTTTTAAATCAAACAAACGCAGTAATCAGACGTTCCACGCTACGTTGCGATGCTCTTGTTTGTCACTCTTGGTTCCGAGTAGGGAGTGCCATTAGTTTTATCTAAAAAGTTGAAATATAAATAGTGTAAAGTGTGAAAGTAGGTACTTGTTATTTGATATTTTGACGGATCAGTTTATTAGGTAAGTACAAATTTATTTTAACAATCTATACTAAACACTCTCTTCTACTATATTTTCTCTCTCTGCTATCTATCGATCTCTATAACATTTGTTTGTTTGTTTATACGTTTGGGGCGGGGTAATCTTTGGAACTAATTATACTATATTGATATGGAGATAATATAGATCCCGAGGAAATACATAGATTACCTACTTTAATGCGGGAAAAATCTCATTCCCATGGGAACGAGTGGTTTATCGTGATTTTTTCGTCCAAATCTAAGCCTTGTCGCGAAACACAAGCTTATCAAAGTAAAACATTTCACAAATATTCTGCTGCCATGTCAATGTTACCTACATTTTTTGATCTTCCTTCCCGTGTTTAAAACTATCCCAAATATAATACGTTTATAGTCGTCCTCGCTGGATAGCGTTATAATGAAATTTTATTGTAATCAATTTATTTTTAGAAATGTTTCGACTACTACTTAACTAATTAGTACAAAATGTCTGAACACGTTGATCTAATCAAAAGAAATCTGGGTCAAAATATAGAAACCGAAAAGCAGAAAAAAAGGAAAAGGCATTTCAAAAAACAAAAAAGTTTATGAATATAGATAAATATACCATAACAAAAAATCAAGACCTGAATGTGGCATCTACATCTGGAATACAAACGAATTCATCGGTAATGGAGCCTGTCTGACAAGTCAGATCAGATAGCTGCTGAAGAGATAGTGGACGAAGTTTCCCGAAGTGAGGGAATAAGTTTGCTACAATTACAGATTCTGCTAGGATGACTCCATTGGTGATGTACAAATGCTAGATGACGTTAGTACTGTTGTCCCGATCCGATGCCCGGATCCAGCCACTTGAAATAGCAAAATAATTGATCGTAAAATAACTAGTGGCCCAGTTCAAACTCACATTGATAATCATCCGAAGAATGATACAGGGCGACATTTCTCTAATTCTCATTTCATAAAAAAAAACTAGCAAACAATGAAACAGTTCAATCAAGATAAAAACCTATCCGCGATCGACAATAATATCGCAATCTAAATTGACAAACTTGGCAACTTTGTCAATCGAAAATGAAATTGCTGAAAACATCGATTTTGATAAAACCTAATCAAAGAATTTTATTAGGTTATCAATTTCGCCAATAGAAAGACTAGAAAAGTGAAACTTTATTAGTTTTTTTAAATAAATAGCTTGTTTTTTTTTAACAAACGGTTATTTCATTATACCCATTGCCTTTTATCGTATGGAATTGAATTGCAGTTAGGGGGCGCCATGGAAATCTCGCCCAGGGCGCTGGTAGTGCTAAAACCGGCCCTGGATCACAGACTAGTTCGAGTCTCCATTAATTAAAAACTGTAAAAACTATCCTCATACATCTCTTTAAAAACAAACATGTGCTTTATGAAAAAAAAATTAACTTAAGATTTACACGTAACTCCAATAAAGACATTTTGCAAGTTCCAGCGCTCTCTTCCACCTTTGGTCAACGTAGCTTTAGATACTTTGCCACGAAAATATTTAACATTCTCCCAGAAAACATCAAACTGAGTCAAACACAGAAAGAGTTTAAAAAATATGTTAAAATATGGATATATTCTAACGACCGAGCCTATACTGGTGCCCTCACCCAAACGCCCTGTCATTGACAGTTATTATTGTAGCATTAACCTTGCAGTTTTTGTATTGTGTATATGCAAACAATGATGTAAACTCAAAAAAAGTTTTTGCTGTATAGAAACCTACATTATACTTTTATAAAAAACCATAGATAAAATTGTAAGAAACATTTAACAAAAAATTCTCCCTCAATACAGGTTCAACCTAGTGAGGCAGGCTATGTACAACTAAAAATATTGTATAATTATGCTACTTCTGTATAACCGTTCTTACATTACGTTCTATTTGTTAATTTTTTTGTACTGATGTAATCTACATTGAATGTGTACTTTTTTAGTTGTAATGTTGCCAATTTTATTGAATAAAGATATATTATTATTATTATTATTAATTAAGATTCGCCATAGAGATAAAGCATATATATGAAAAGGTCACGTGCCGGTTGGGTAGCTCAATATATTATCTCGCGAATATTGTAAAATCGGATTAAAAGGCCTTAAGCGATGTTCTTATGATAAACGAACAGCAAGTGAGGACTTCTATCTTACTTAAAACTGATTTAGGTACTTACGTACACGGCGAAGCGCGGCGGCTTATTAATTCATTTCTAAATGAGTAGAAACGTACCGAGACTTTGAATAACTTCGGTATAAAAATGTGATGGTCGTTGAGAAGATTCTAAACTGAGATAGAACACAATAACAATTAAGCTTATACAATATTACTCCAGAAAAGTGTGGCAAGAACCATATTGAGCGACCACGCCAGCCAGAATAGAAACGTCAAAGAAGTTTCCATAGAAAAAGTACAAAATAAGAAAATAATCAATGTCACCATAGATGTATATAATATGTCACCTTCTGACAGCCGTACTTTTGTTAGCTAGTTACATCATATGCCTCATCAGCACGTTTGCCACTTGCCGCAAACTCCAAATCTCTACAAACGTTTGGCTTGATTTCGGAATTCAAACGTGGCCATCCACACGCTTGCGAGTGCATTAGTTTGTTCTGAAGAGGCAAGCATGACGGACGTCGAGGTTGTTGCATCGGCCATAACATTTGGCTTAAGATGAAGCTATTGTAAATAATGCAAAATCATACAAAATTGTATGTTTTTGTTTTGAAAATTGGATCGCTTAAAAGTATTATAGAAGCTTCTATTAAATACTGCGTGTAGAACATATCTTGGCCCTAAAAAATATTGGTCAGTTTTTTTTAAGTCTTTTAATAAGCCTATAAAAAAATAAAATTTAAAGTCGGTAAAAAGTCCAAATTCTCCTATTTATAAATCCCTTTTCGAATATGGTTTTATTGTTTAATGTAGCAAATTCAGTTTCTTTTATAATAATCGCTAAAAAAATTGATATTTACGCCCGAAGTTCACAAAATAAAATAAAATATGCATTTTCGCGTTGTTATTTTACAATACGGCCGGCAGTAGACGAATTTGGATTTTCAAAGTGAACTCTATGCCGTCCACCGAAGGGCTACATAACTAGTCACGCCCGTTTTTTTTTTTATCTGTTCGCCCCTAAACGTTAGGCTCCGCGTCGCTTTGTTCCGTGAAATCAATTTTAAAATTCTGTTTAAATACAATTAAAAAATGCGAAAAAAATGAGTTAATGTTTTTACAGGCCTTTACGAAATCAACCTGTAAAAAAAAATCTCAAATACCTTTTCCAACCTTTCCAAAGGCTTTTTTCTCGAGTATCTTTAAACTCCTCCCACAAAAGGGCGTAAATTCTTCGATTTTTGCTTGGACTATATAGGATCGCCTTAAGTTATTTTTATTATAAATACAAGAAAATAAGTGAAAGAAACGAATACGTTCTTCTTTCTTTTTTAGATGTTTTCTGAATATAAAAATTTCCTTCTTGGCTTTCAGCTCCTTTACTAGTTACTTCAAAAAGTTACTAACGCGACTCCATACATCGGTAACCTTCTTATTATCCTTATGCTCTCTATGGCTTGGGTCCCAAATGCATGGCTCTCCCTGATGGAATTCCCGGCATCGTAAACGTCCTCATTTGACCAGTTCCTAGTAGTTAGAATGGTGACAAAAGAATTCTTTTTTCTCAGGATGGGTCTTCGGATCTGTCGAAATTTTGAAAAAGCATGAGTTTAAAGATGGCTCAAGAAATTAACAATAAATATCTAAAAAACCTATTAAAATAGGATAATAATTGTGACACAATTAATATAATAATTGTGACACACATAATCTCACAAAAGCGTATTTACCTGCTATCCGTGTAATTATTTTAAAGCGTTCCAAGCATTCCTTTTTAACATCCGACAGGTCTATGTCCATTTCCATGCAATGAAATCTTACTTCATCTTCTTCTCGGGGTCCAAGATCCGTCTTTCTTTTTAGCCGCGTTGATCTACTCCGTTTTTTCAATACCCATACGCGGTATGTATATGTCATATTTCAAGTACCACGAGGCACGAGGACACATTCACTTGATTATAGATGTTTTTTACGAAAAAAAAATTTACTTTCAAAATATGCCTGAATATTTCAGCATCGTGATAGTTACACGAATATCCTAGCGAGCGAGAAAAAATACTGTGACATAGTAGCGCTGTTATATCGTCAGTCGAAGTTAGCGTAACAAGGGCTGATACGGGCGCGTGTGAGGCATGGCTTTTGCCGTATCAACTGTTGTTACGATCGCGTGGAAAAGGTTAATGTCACATCTATATGGCGCTTTAGCCATTTTTCCTTTCTAGCAGTCACCGTACATATTTTAGTTCTTGTAGAATGAAATAAAAAATCTACATATTCTAAATTTCCTTTCAGCCGAGTATACCTTCACCGGGGACCCATTTCAGCCATCTCGGAGTAAAAACCGCATCACGTGTTCTGAAAAAAATATATCACATTAAACAAAATTTGTGAACAGAATATACAATATTTTCCCCTTGTGATGTCATACTTTGTTTACCATAAGGGAAAACTATTTTCCCTTCTGTTCATATGAAGAACGAAAAAACCACATAAGATCGTTGGAGATCCGCAAAAATTGCAAAGCTGATGTAAGCGTAATGAGTAAGATTGAGAAAAGAACGCTTAGATAGTTTGGGAGGCAAGTAATGTATAGAAGTAATGAATGCCAAGACCGAATTGTTTGGCGGTCTGTCCTCTCTGCATACCCTGCGGGAAAACAACATGACAATTAGTTAAAGCATTATTAATTTTACCTGCCATTAACAATGTTATGGTCATCCAAACAATGTTATAAGGTGTTCCTAAAGTAAAGCTTCAAAGTCTGGAACATTTTCTGAAACAATATTTGTGAAACATTAACCACTCCCACTCGGAACCATAAGCTTGTTCCAACGATAATATAAAATTAACAGACATGTATGACGTACGAGGCGTACGTGACTTACTAACAGTTTCGCTGCCGGCGACTCCGGTCGGAGCCATTCGGCGTCTTGCACTGGGTGCCGGTGGCTCCGGCCGGAGCCATGAGTAGTATGTCTGCACAAACATCATTTTCCTACCGGCATTCGCGACGGATGGTTGTTTTTGTAACTGGCGTTGTTGTTGACGATTGTACCAACATTTTACAGCAATCGGTTTAAAAAAAAAATTAGGTTATTGTTGTAAAGGGCCTTTGAAAAAAGTACACGGTAAGTGAAAAAATGAGTAAAATTTACTATCCAGGCTGAGAACTCTCCCTTGATGAGAGTATGATATTGTAGCGTGGGCGATTATCGTTCAGATAATACATAAAGAATTAACGCCAAAAGTATGGTGTGAAGCTGTATATGTTGGCGGAACCTGATGGAACATGGAACCATTTTGAAATTTCATGTGTACGGGGGATCGGCCGATGCAGATGTAGGTGGAAAGGGTTATGCAAGCAAAGTAGTCATGAAATTGAGATACTTTTGATGAACTCATACAAGTTGTACAATAGTGTGGGCCGAATTTTTTTTCTTCCGAATTCCTTATGGCGCTAGTAATAAAAAGTGGTCTAGGTACCTAAAACATAAAAAAAAATTAGTTTAAAAAAAAAACAAAAAATATCCTAAGGCTCCGGGGGTCCTTTGAAGTTTGAGAAAATATCGAAATATTTGCATTTTTTCAGCCCCTGCACAAAATATTCTGAAATAGTTTAAAGATATTCATTTATGAGATCTTGTTGAATAAAGTCCATAGCTTCGATGTATATAACTATCATCTATTATTTTTATAGTAATATGGCACTAAAACACCTCCGCCCGCCGTCCCCAAACCCGCCCGCGCTTGAGCGGCGCGCCGTTTTGGCCGTTCCTTGGTCGAACAAGGACCCCCCATTTCGTGATATTGCTGTGTAGGTAACTAAAAGTATTTTGAAAATAAGGGAAGAAGATTATTTGCCAACCATTTCGAAATAAAGAATTACAAACATTATTAAGGCATACCAACATAAGTATATAAACTTGTTGAAGTCAGAAAAATGTACAAGAAATGCAGTTTCCTTCCAAAGAAGAGTCTCTCCATTTAAAATCACAAGCTCCCTACTGTTTGATATTAGTTATTGTAAATGTTATGTCAATAAATGCAATTTATTAATAGTAATTATAGACAATAAATGAAAGTTTCCCTTAAAGAAAAAAACCAAAGAGGTGAGAGAAAAATGTTTATCGGCAGTGTTGGTATACCGACTACGAAACAATTGGAAAAGCTCATGAAAAGAAAATGAAAACATCTTACCAAACCAACTGAACAGGTGTGAGAGAAAAAAGCTTTAAAATTTGTAGACATTTTGTATCATTGTCTATCATTTTGTATCATTATCTTCCACGTTAACATCAAAATCATCTTCTCCTGATGCAAAATCAAGTCGACTACTTAAGACTAATAACAGCGCCTTTCCGACAACAAGCAATTCTCCGTCTTTTACAGTTCTCTCCAAGATCTGTGACAGTTTCAGGATGTTGGATTGAGCTGGAGCAGCAATCGCTTCTGCCGTCTTAAATGATTTCAACATAATCACGCAGGATAATAATAATAAAGTAATAGACAGCGTCGCAGACGTCTGCATGCCAGATCTGTACTCATCAAAGCTAAGTGCATAAAATAAGTGGATTGTTTTTTGATGGTCGAAAGAAAAAGACACAAATACTATAAAAGCATAGTACTTGAAGAACATGTATCGATTATCGTGGAATCAGGATCTCATTTCTTGAAGCATTTTACCCCTAGGCCAGGCACTGCCGTAAACATAGTCAAACCAATAATGGAATATTTTGCTCGTCAAAACATTTCACTCCACCATTTAAAAGCAATTGCGTGTGATTGCACAAATTTTAATATGGTAACAACTGGTGCTGTGATTCGAACGATGAAGAAACACTTGAATGGACCGGTGCAGTTACTGATCTGCTTTTTCATTGCAACGAGCTGCTTCTACGCCTTTCGATTATGAAGTCGGATGGTACAACCACCGGACCTCGTGGTTTTTCCGGCCCCGTAGGTTCGACTTTTCATAATTGCCATAATTTACCAGTACAATCTTTTTTCAAATTGATGTTGAGTATTCAACAAATTACAAACATTATTAAGGAATATTATTTTTTATGAACGCCAAAGACTTAAGACAACTTTTTATCACTAGCGCTCAAGGAAATAAGACTTTTTTTTCCGCCATACAGTTGCGGCCCACACTATTGTGAGGCGTCTACTAATATCTACAGGAATTCCAAAAACTGAAAAAATCGAACTAATATCTATGGGAACCAAAATGTTGACGAATATCTATCTACAGCTCAAACTGTTGACTAATATCTATAAGAACCAAAGTGTTGACGAATATCTACAGCACTGGCAGAGGTTGGATTTGCAATTATGTATAGCATATTGGAATAACGTAATATTGCGTATGCAGTTTAAAAAACTTAATTTATGTAAGTATGTATGTAAAAATCCATAATATCGGACTATTGGACACATTTAGCTGATTAGTCCAACCTACGCTCAGTAGATATTAGTTCAACCTACGCTCTGAAGATATTAGTCAACACTCTGAAGTTCGTAGATATTAATTCAACATAGGAGCTGTAGATATTCGTCCGACATACAGGCTGTAGATATTAATATCTGGAGTCACACTATTGTACGATATTTTGGTCAAAGAAAAATACCACTCTACGACTTCCGACTGTCTATAATCCAAGCACTACTTCCGCCATCATCACAACCTGTTATACGTCAGCCTACCACATGTCATAGAATACAGCTAATATCCAATAAATATCCCGATAAACTTACTTCTGAAAGGATAGCGCAAGAGATGCCGATTATGCACGAAAAAAGGAAGAGGAAGAAGTTAAACAAGACATCACTGTTATGATTCAAAAGATAAACCTGGTTTGTGCGTTAAGTGCTTCAACGAGTACCACCAAATTATATGTATAAATATTTTTTTTTATTCATGAGATGTATATTACTTTCTATATATTTTTTTTTTTGATTTGCTACTTGTACTTTAGTAATTATTTGGGCTAAAGTTCGGTGTATGGGCGAAATTCCTAAAAAATAAAACTAGTTATTTTTATACTAATTTGGGGTCGGGGAATCCGAATCTGAAAGAATTAGGCGGCGGCAAGCAATATTAACTGAATTACACGACTTTAAAAATTTTTATACACATACAGGAAAATAGCCATTTTGGAAGCATTTTGATTCCTAGAAAATCAAACTAGTTATTTTTATACTAACTATGGGCCGGGGAATCCGAATCTGAAAGAATTAGGCGGCGGCAAGCAATACTAACTGAATTACACGACTTTAAAATTTTTTATAACACACACATGAAAATAATCATTTCGGAAGTATTTTGACACACGTAGTACAAAGATCATAGAAAAACAAGAAATGTACCAAAACATGTGCCGGCAGTGTTACCAGCTCTTTTTTCCATTATTTGTACGATAGATAAAAAAATTATCTATTTTTGTTTGATTTCTATCAAAATAAAAAGTAGGGAGTAAAAAGAGTGTGTTAAAAAGAGTGAAGACTACTGCCATCTAGCGGCGTATTTTTGTAGCCTATTGTCAGTTAATATGGGATTTTACAGATTAGCGACGTAATTCGAAACTAAAGGTAAACACTAGACGGTAAAGTAGATCTCTGGTTTTTTATATCGTATAATGTGTTATGGTGACACGAAAGTGTTGTTTATTTTGATTGTGTTAGAAAACTTATTATAAATAGTCTGCCTTTCTAGTTTAACTCTCTCTTAATTCGTGGATCTCCTATAAACAGCTAGCATTGTCTAGCAAGTGGTCAAAGTGACCAAATTTAGTGTTTTGTCGGGTCGTGACAAATTATTGTAGCAAATGTGCTTTGTGAATAAAACCAGGAATTCCTCCATTGAAACCAGATGTTTTTACTTGACGTCCTTCTGCTGAATATCAATTTATAAGATGGTCCTCCAGCCGCATCTACCTTACGATCGGATTAAGGCATTAAAAGGAAACAATAAAATGAACCAGCGAGCTATCCAAAAATCCAGAGCTATCGAAAAGATGAAAAAATGAAGAACAAGGATCGACATCAATATAAGTATTCCCTGCCCATTATTTCCTTCTATTCCGTGAATTCCTGTTCAAACAAGTGCTATTTTTTGTGTGTCAATGTACTTATTTAAAAACAAAAAAACTAACTACCCGCAGTGTAAATGCAAGTCATGCGAATTATTTTAGGTTAATTGTTTTAGAAGATGATTATTGTAAGATTCTGTCATTGTTCATAGCTTGAATTGGTTACTACGGTTTTCTACGCGATTATTGCACAGAAATTATTTTTTAAGGAACATTTTTAGAATTTGTTGTGTTGAATTATTGTCAAACGTATAAAAAATGGATAATTTAAAATCGTTGATTAACAAACGCGGAGTGTTGAAAGGTAAACTCACGAGATTTGCGGATTCATTAAACGCATTATCAGTTAACGAAATTAAAATTCGCTATGCGAGAATTGAAAAAATAATTGATGATTTCGAAGAGGTCCAGGAACAAATCGAAAGTCTTCCGGATTCCAACGAAATTGATAATAATTTGCAAAGAGAGAATTTTGAAAATCAATATTATTCAACCTTGGCGACTGCTAAAGGAGCAATTCAGTCTGTAGAGACTCCCAAATTAGAAATCAAGTTACCCAACCTTCAGTTACGAGAATTTAACGGAGATCCCAAAAATTGGATTAATTTTCTAGAAACATTTAAGACATTAGTTCATAACAATACTGCCATAAGCAATGTACAGAAGTTTTATTATCTGCAATCCTGTTTAAAGGGGAATGCAGCAAAGATCATCGCCAATTTCGAGGTATCAGACCTGAATTATATATCGGCTTTTGAATTGTTGCAGCAGAGGTTTGCAAATTTGCGAACTACCGTACAAAGACACATCCAAGCTCTGTTTCAACTTAAAGAGATGAAACATGAGGATCCAGTAGCCATGCGTTATCTGATTGATGAAACTAATGTAAATTTGAAAGCGTTGCAAAATTTAGGCTTGAAAATCGAACAATGGGATGCTTTAATTATATACGTAATTTCTAATAAATTGGATGCAAGTTCTAGAAAGCATTGGGAACAAAACCCATTGCAGGATGAGCTACCTACATTACAGGAATTTCTAAAATGTTTGACCTCGCGTGCGCAAGTTTTGGAATTAATGTTAAATTCAGATTCGAAAAAAATTCCTACCTACCCGAAAGCAAGTGGTAGCAACAATAATCCCAAAAAGGAATCGGTATTTTTAGCTGCTACCCACAATAATTGTATTTGTTGTAATGACAAAAGGCATAAAATATATTTTTGTAAAAAATTTTTAAAATTAAATTCAGGAGAAAGAGCCAACGCAATAAGGAGGTACCGTGCCTGCTTCAAATGTTTGAGGTTAGGACATACGGCCCCATATTGCAAAATTAATTTAAAATGCAAGCATTGTGATAGCGAGAGCCACAATACGTTATTGCACAGGGAGATGCATCCGAGCGATGACTCCATGAATAAAGGTGAAGATCACCCAGTAGGTGACTGCCAAATGGATGCTGAACGAGTTTCAGTATCAAACCATTCAGCTTTAGCGAAGGCTGAAAAAACAATTTTATTGTCGACTGCTATCATTGGGGTAGTAGGTCACAATAATAAAGTGCATGAGGCAAGAGTCCTAATTGACTCTGGAGCTCAAGCCAATTTTATGTGCGAAAAGTTCGCAATGAAGTTAAATTTGAGATGCGAAAATATAAACAAGCCTGTGTTAGGTATACACAACAATGTTACCCATATAAAGAAACGTGTTGCGATAAAAATGAAATCTCTGAGGACAAATTATAATCAAAATATCACTTGTCTAATATTGCAGGAAATAACCACAAACCTACCTCAAGCAACAGTGGCCAGAAAAGACTTTAAGCTGCCGCCGGGATTACAAATGGCGGACCCAAATTTCAACGTAGCGGCGCCTATTGATATCCTGTTAGGCGCTGAGAGCTTTTGGGATATACTACAAGATGATCGGCTGAGATTGGATACCGGACCTACTCTGCAGAGGACTGAATTAGGCTGGGTTATATCGGGCCCGATCAACATTCATCAGAAAAAAAGGCCAGTACCGCAATTTTGTAGTTTATCAATAAACACATTATCTAATCAGATAGAAAAATTTTGGAAAATGGAGGAGGTGAATCCTGCGAGATTTCAAAATCACGAGGAGAAGGCGTGTGAAGCGGATTTCGTCGCCACGCACTCTAGAGAGAGCGATGGTAGATACGTTGTAAGTCTGCCGCGCCGCCCGTGTGTGAGTCAACTTGGTGACTCGTTAAAGACAGCGGAAAAAAGATTTAAGCATTTAGAAAAGAAATTTTTAATAAATCCTGAATTGAAATTGCAATATGTACAATTTATGCAAGAATATGAGCAACTAGGTCATATGGAGTTATGTGATAAATGGAGAGGGGATGAGCAATCCTATTTTTTGCCGCATCACGCGGTCATAAAAGAAGCTAGCACCACGACGAAGGTGCGTGTAGTGTTTGATGGTTCGGCAAAGACGTCGACCGGAATATCCCTGAACGATGCTCTGATGGTGGGAGCTGTCATTCAAAAGGACTTATACAGCCATTTATTACGTTTCAGAATACATCGATACGTCATGACTGCGGACATCGAAAAAATGTACCGTCAAATCAACGTATGCGCAGAGGATCGCAGCCTTCAGAAGATTGTATGGCGCGAATCACAAGAAGAGGAACTCCGATATTACAAATTGAAGACCGTCACATATGGGCTGGGACCTTCCTCCTTCCTAGCAACGAGATGTCTTCGACAAATCGGTATGGATAACAAAGTTAATTTCCCAGTAGCAAGTCAAGTCATAGAAAATGATTTTTATATGGACGATCTATTGACTGGAGGGGATGACTTGGAAGTTTGTTTCCAGTTAAAGAAACAAATAAGTGATATCTTGCTGTCCGCAGGGATGACCCTGAGGAAGTGGAGATCAAATATTTTGGAATTGTCATCTGGGCGGAGCCAAGGTGAAATTGCCAAACAGGGCAATTGTGAGAAAATGATCACTGACAATTCCAAGAATGAAAAAATACTTGGATTAATTTGAAATAATGAATTAGATTACCTGTCATATGAAATTACAAAGCCGTCAGGTAAAACGGAGAGCAAGCGTCAAATATTATCGTGCATAGCTTCCACCTTTGATCCTTTAGGACTTTTAGGGCCCATCGTAGTGGTAGCTAAATTAATTATGCAAAAATTATGGCAGTCCAAGGCATCGTGGGATGACATACTACCTGATGAAATTTTACTACCTTGGAGGGCTTATCTAGACCAATTATCGCAACTAAATGTGTTAAAAATCCCGAGAGGAGTTATTAGCGGAACACCAAAGACTATACAATTGCACGGGTTCTGCGACGCCTCTCAGAAAGCTTTCGGAGCATGCGCCTACATCGTCTCAACAGATTCGGAAGGTAAGAGGCACGCACAGTTAGTTACCTCCAAGTCTAGAGTGGCACCATTAAAGTGTATATCACTACCCAAGTTAGAGTTGTGTAGTGCATTACTATTGGCCAAGCTAATAAAAAATATCAAGTTGACGCTAAGTATAGAGGAATCGGCCACCTATTACTGGTGCGATTCAACAATAGCGTTGTGCTGGTTGAGAGGACAACCAGCTCGTTGGAACACCTTCGTGGCAAACCGAGTCGCTGAGATACAGGAAATCAGCGATCCAACCCAGTGGCGGCACGTATCATCGTCAGAAAATGCTGCGGATATACTGTCCCGAGGTACCACAGCTGAAAGGTTAGTCAGCACGTCAATATGGTGGAAGGGGCCAAGCTGGTTGACGGAAGATGTCAGCACTTGGCCAGTATCCAAGATGTCATGTTTGGATCCCCCGGAAATAAAAAGTAAAAATGTACTACTGGTAACTGATACTCAAGAATGGGATATTTTCGAAAAATTCTCATCGCTAACCAAATTAAAAAGAGTAATCGCTCAAGGTTTAAGATTTATAAATAATTGTCGCAACCCTAAGGATAAAACGTATGGCAATTTAACTGTCTCCGAGCTGGAAGCAGCTTTAAAATGTCTACTGAAATCATCGCAAGAACATTCCTTCAAAAGAGAATTGAAGGACCTAAAGAAGCATGGGTTAGTAAACAAAAACAGTAGATTGAAAGCTCTCAATCCCTGTTTAATGGATGGTTTAATTTGTGCAAGTGGACGATTGAAATTAGCTACTTATTTATCGCATCATCAAAGGCACCCTGTAATATTACCACCGTCACATAAGCTAACTGAACTTATTATACGTAATTATCATTATGAACATTTACATGCAGGTCCCCAAGCGCTGTTATCGGAAATACGCTTGAAATATTGGCCGATATTTGGGAGAAACACTGTTAAGCGTATCCTACATAAGTGTGTTGTATGTTTTAGATACCGACCTCAGGTTTGCCGGCAGATCATGGGAGACCTTCCAGTTGAGAGAATCACTCCCAGTCTACCGTTCTCTGTCACAGGTGTCGACTTTGCCGGACCGATAGACACGAAGGCTGGAGCGCTGAGAAAATCTCCGCTCATTAAATCGTATCTTTGCATATTTGTTTGTTTTTCTACCAAAGCGGTTCATTTGGAACTCGTAACAGATTTATCAAGCGATGCTTTTTTAAATTGTTTAAAGAGGTTCATTGCCCGTAGGGGTCAACCGGAAAAAATATTTTCTGACAATGCAACCACTTTCAGAGGAGCTTCCAATAAGCTCAAAGAACTATATGCCAGTCTAAGATTGAACAATGACAAAATCCATAGGTTTTTAGCTGATAAGGGAATATCTTGGAGTTTCATACCGCCTAGGGCGCCGAACCACGGGGGGCTGTGGGAGGCCGCCGTCAAGTCCACCAAGTTTCATTTATATCGAATTACTAAAAATAACCCATTGCAGTTTGAATTATTGTATACTTTGCTTTGTCAGATAGAGGCTTGTTTGAACTCCCGTCCCTTAACTTCCCTGTCTGATGACGTAGACGACCTTCTCCCTCTAACCCCCAACCATTTCCTTATGGGTAGGGATGCTTCGGTTATTCCCGAGTTGGATGTCCGCGAGCTCCCGGAGAACAGACTAAGCAAATATCAAAAATTAAACGCTCTAATTCAAAATTTCTGGTTCAGATGGAAACGAGATTACCTTGCTGAGCTGCAAAAACGGACCAAATGGCAGGCCAACAACCAAAAGGCCATAAAGAAGGACGATCTGGTAATCCTGATGGAAGACAATTTGCCTCCTGCATTATGGAAGATGGCGCGCATAGTAACTACTCATCCAGGCCCGGATGGAGTAGTGAGGGTAGTTACCCTCAAAACAGCACAAGGCACTTTTGTGAGACCCATCACAAAAATATGTTTGATGCCAATAGAATCAAACTTGGATCCAAATTTCCCGACCCGGCAAACCACTGACCTTCCCAAGGTCACAGCCTAACTATAATTAGGGCTGAACCGATGCAACCAAACCATGTCAATAATTATGGGGCATCGGTATTGGTGTTGTTGACACCACTGTATCCAGCCTGAAGCCACTGGGGCTTCAAGTCAACAACCGCGAGATGATCATCCTCGCTGCAGATCCAATGGTACTATCTGCTTACCAGGGCACGGCCGCCCCTTGATTTATGATGATCTACCCAAATGATGACATACAGAAGTACATGCTGATGTACTTTTATAAAATGATGACCACCCTGGACAAGATGGCCGAGTAGTCTACCCGGTGAAGTGTTCATTCGGTTTTTTGGCAGTGCCATGCCAGTGAAAGTTAATGAACTGATAATCAGTCAATAGCGAACTAACAATTTATTGCTATTTGTGAATTGGTGTTGGTTAAAAAATATAATTGAAGTGAAATTTCTCCATAGAAACAATGAGACATTATTGATTTGTCAATTTTACAAAATTATTATTAATGTTGTGATTTTATTATTTTATAATTTAATTTTTTGCACGATTTTTTAGAAATTTATAAATTTTTTAGGTTATTTTAATTGTTGGTTAGGTTCCCGGACCCTTCAAATTTAGATAGTGACACATCTTGTAAATTTTTAGTATATTGTGTGTAGATTTAGGAATTTGTAGTTTGATTTTTAATTTCAAAAAAACTTGTTGTTTTTTCTCATTCCCCGCCGGGCAGTATGTTAAAAAGAGTGAAGACTACTGCCATCTAGCGGCGTATTTTTGTAGCCTATTGTCAGTTAATATGGGATTTTACAGATTAGCGACGTAATTCGAAACTAAAGGTAAACACTAGACGGTAAAGTAGATCTCTGGTTTTTTATATCGTATAATGTGTTATGGTGACACGAAAGTGTTGTTTATTTTGATTGTGTTAGAAAACTTATTATAAATAGTCTGCCTTTCTAGTTTAACTCTCTCTTAATTCGTGGATCTCCTATAAACAGCTAGCATTGTCTAGCAAGTGGTCAAAGTGACCAAATTTAGTGTTTGTCGGGTCGTGACAAATTATTGTAGCAAATGTGCTTTGTGAATAAAACCAGGAATTCCTCCATTGAAACCAGATGTTTTTACTTGACGTCCTTCTGCTGAATATCAATTTAAAACAGAGTGTGACTAAACGGACAAAACCGCCGGCACCTGCGAAGTGATTTTCAATCATGGTGCCGCCGGCTCCGGCCGGAGTCGTGATTTTTTTTGTTTTTTTTTACATTTCCGATGAAAAAAAAACTTTTGCAACGATATATTATTTTTGTAAGTATATTTAAAAACTAAAAACACAAAAAAAATATTTGGCACCTACCTATCACTTATATTGTGCACAGGCGGCAGCGAACCTGTAAAAGTAAAATTGAAAGCATATTTTATCAGTACAAACACAAATGTCATTTAACCTCTAATAGATTTGAAGACAAATTAAGCTAAATATTTATGTCTTATGTAATTACCTGATTTCTGGATCAATTACGGACAAACTTAAACCAATTTTCCACCTCTGGAATTCGTGTAAACGATTTTTGAATGAAATATGCACATTGGCGATGTCAACAATACAAATACTGATACGAATTCATGTTTGTTTGATAATCGTATGATGCAATTTGACCAATTTGACGTTTAAAGTTAGACCTTTCTATAATTCAGCTTTATCTATAAGAATTTGGTCCCCTCTTGTCAGTTTCAAGGTTAAAGCCAAGATTTACGCCCCTCGTGAAAAACTTGCTTTTTCAATCGCCTGTCGTCTATTTTTTCGAAAAAATAATTGAATCGGTTAGCTTCTACGTTTAAAATAAATTTTACTGACGTTTCACGTAGACAATTAATATTTAAATGAGGTACCTGCCTAGACTCTTGTGATAAAACAAACATTGGATTTATTTATATCATAACAATTTTCTGCATAATGGTAGAGAGTTTTAAAATAATATATTTATCACCAAAATTCGTATATTTTTCTTTGTTCGAGGCTTAGTCGAATGTATTTCTTCTGGCTGTGCCGCCTACTTTTAACCCATTACCTCCATGAATTTTTTTTTATTTTTATAAACTTGAATCATCATTATAACCCGATAGTATAGACTTAAAGAAGAGTCCAAAATCAGTTTTAGAATTTTCCGCCCGCCCACCCTCTCACCAGAGCGTTTAGAAAATTGATGCCTAAACGCAACTCTTGGAGGTAACCCCTCTAAGCAAAATTTATGTCAACTATGGGTTAAGTGCAGTCTACTGTGTGATTTATATTGATAATATAAAATAAATGATTGTCTTTGTTTATAATTCAATGAAAAAAAATATTAAAGGAAAATATGCAAAATAATTAAAAAATTAATATTAAAAAAAAAACATTCAAGAATGAGGAAACTAACCAAATCTAAGCAAATTATTCTTTAAGTGATACTGTTCGAAGTTGTCAAAATGAAGGGCTCGGTTGCAGGCCCGGCACCGATAGCCTGTTTTTACACAGAGCATAAAGAATATGAGATTTGCCACGATATTGCAAATGAAATTCTTGCATTCGACGCACACAATTCCCATCTTCTGCGTCATGGCCTTCCTTCACAGGAGGTTCATCATTGACCTGATTTTGAAAAGACAATAAAAGAGTACGGGTAAACTCCACATGGAATGCCTTCTGGGAATGGTCTCTCTGTTGCCTAGTCGTCTTCTGGTTTCCCATATCATGCTCGTACTTCCTCAAGAAGCATTGCAACTTCCATCCATTTACAAGAGACAAGAGCGCTGCTGAGGTAAGATACAAATAAAGGCCAGTACCACTTCTTTGACCCAACGTTGACCCGATAATTTTGTATACTATTATCATGGAGGTCCACCCATTCCCAAATTATAATTGTGTATTGGCGCCGGGCAATCGATTTTTTTGCATGCTTTCTCCAAATTGTTGCCTTTTTTGTCTTTATTCGACATCTGCCAACGCTGCACTTGACGTATTGGCTCCATTCGATCATAGTTCATGGCCACTGTTACTACACGGCTGTCCTACTAACGGCATACGAGGATTTGGTTTTCTACGTCTACCACCGCATCAAATTTACCTATAATTATAAGAGCGATGAGAGTTACACTTTAGCTAGGTAAATGAACGCTAAATATAAAAGAAAATGATACCTTTAGGCAATTGCTTTCCTGTCTTCAACTTGCCTGAAGCTTCAAGGTTAAGAAGCTACATATGCCCGTAGCGCGCATTCTCTTATCCTTCAGGATACACATCAAATGGTGAGATGTGAAGAAATTGTCCATAAATAGCTCATGGCGTGTGGGGAACTCTATATATTCTATCGTAGAAGTAGGACGGATAATCCCTGATCTAATTCGGGGTTATATGTATCAGATGCTCCGGAATATGGCATTGCTTGGAACAGGTAGCCTTAGACCACTTTTGTTTATAGTGAGACTTCTTTTTGTACTGTAGTTTTGATTTTTTGGCCGGTGGTGCATTTGAAATAAATATTCGCAAGGTATTACGACTCATACAGGACGATTTCGAAGGCTGACTTCAGTGAAGATCATTAGCGAATTCATCTGGTTCAAGTCATCATGCTCGTCAAGGCATGACTCATCAATTTTCTCAATTTCGATGTTGCGCTCGATTACAAATGTGCCGGCAGTATCTCGAAAGTTATCCACCTCCGCACCTTCGTTATATGTCATCAAATTATCGTCAATATGCTCTTCGTTCATCTGTTTATCAACGTTCTCTGGAGGAATCACAACAATAGCGCGTTATTAACAACATTATTGTCATCACTTTCACTTAACGCTAAAAGAGCGCTCCAATTCTGCCATCATTTCATCGTGATTCAACAATTTCGTTTTATAACGACGAATTAGGTAGGTATAGGAGAAGTAGGTATTTTCGACATGATTAAAAATATATGAAAACTGCAAACAAACTATTGATTTCAATAAAAATCACTCATAAAAACACTTCAAAACCGTATTATTTGAAGGCAAGCTAACCAAAAACGTATGTAAACACCGTCACAGCTAACCTCCAAAGGTTGCGCGCAGGCATCACCTGATTTCAGTGACATCTAGCTGTCATCTTATGCATATAATATTATGTTGAAACGGTGTTTCCGACCATTTAATCTTTTGATAACAATA
Source organism: Limnephilus marmoratus (assembly GCA_917880885.1). Lineage (NCBI taxonomy): Eukaryota > Metazoa > Arthropoda > Insecta > Trichoptera > Limnephilidae > Limnephilus > Limnephilus marmoratus. Next base: position 38,970,685 of record OU862907.1, on the reverse strand, counting down.
TGTGATTCACACATGTTTTATTTTTTTCCGATATAAATTTTTTTTCTTTTTTTCAAAGTGGGTCTAGTTTCAGGGCTTTAGTAAAAAAATAATTAAAAATAGGATAATTCATAAAATTTTTCAAATTATGTTAATTATTGAAAGCTAACATACCAATCTGTAAATGCTGCATAACAACTTGGTGGGATTTGGCTTTATTCATAGTGAAAAAAAATCATACTTTTCATCAATTTTTTTGATGCCTGTAGACATCGTCATGGAGGTAATGGGTTAAATCAACTCTGATTCCATTGAAAGTATTCAGCACAAATTTCATAAAAATAAATAGGTAGGTATCTATAAACCCGATATAGCCGTAGAAAACTTAAATTACAAACAATTGGTGAAATAATAAAAATCATTTAAGGTTTTTATTTTTTTGTCAATCGGACGGCTCGCTTAAACTTGCATAGAATCCAATTGATTTGTCTTAGGTAATGGTGCTTCGGCCCTGAATAATAATTGTACAGGGATACCAGCTTGTCACGATTGAACATTATTATCGAGGCTTAAGCCTCGATGACACACGGCTAGATTACAAGCTACTATCTACTAAGTAAGTTTAAAAGCGGGAAAGTCGGCAAGTGAGATTGTCATGATGACACACAAAACTGTTCACTCGACCAAAAGCGTAGGAAACTGAGGTCGCTGCTAGCGCCAGTAACAAGAATAACTACACCTGCGTGAACTAATTCTTCAGATGTTTGACAGTCGAAATCAGCTGTTTATCGGAAGCCATGTTGGAAACATAAATAAACCAAACACGAGCAAGCGGAGTAAAGCGGCCTACACACGACACTGCATGTAGTGACTGCGGCAGTGACTGCAGAGAGCGTGGAGTTGAGCGAACTAGCGCTGTTTCGTTTGTTAAAGGGCCGCTAGAATGAGACAGCGCTCGTTCGCTCAACTCCACGCTCTCTGCAGCCACTGCCGCAGTCACTAAATGCAGTGTCGTGTGTAGGCCGCTTAAGCGTGTAGGCGAGTAAAGTTGACGACCTTTCAACTTTTTTTCGTTGATTGTCAACAATCTGCTAGTTGCTGCTAGTTAGCAAGTGACACGATGACACTGGGCGAGTTTACTAACAGATAGTGAATTTCCCAGATAGTAGCTTGTAAAGTCGCTCAATGTAATCGAGGCTTAAGTAAAATAAATCTAAAAGGCCAGGAAAGGAAATTTTAATAATTGTCTATGACTTCATTGCTGTCTATGTATAACCTAAATATTTTGTTGACACTTGCTTTCTTCAGCGTCAGTCGTTTCATCCTGTTTCCAATCTCTAATACTACATAATATCCCTTACTCTGTTTAATCCGCGCAGTTAAATTTATCATTCCATACTTGTGTCAGTTATTGGTAAGTACTAATGCTGATATTATTCACACTATTCATTTATTAGCGGCTGACAGTCAAACTGATCGATATATGTTCTTTCTGAGTCTAACGCGGCCTAGCTTACCCTATCCGCGCTAATCCACACACCTACTTATGTAAGGGAATTCATTTTACGTTTTGTTAGATGAACATTTAAACCGACAATTAGAAGTCTTTTGGATTAGTGTTTCTGTAGAAAAATTAAATTGCTATTTTGACTTGCGCAGTACTAGAGTAAGACAGTAACATTGTACGGAATGCCGTTTCAAATATGATATTTTATTTTGGCAAAGTATTCCAAGCAAAACCAAATATTAAAAGCTCATGCGAATTAAATCTTCTTCTATATCTAGTTTTAATTAAGTTTTAAAACCCGTTATTACATATGTCAGGCGTAACTTCCAAATGACATTCTATGACTTACGTAATAGGTATATATCCATGTAAAAATTTAACATCTTAAAACTTGTATTGTAATGTACTGTGTTTATCTTTATATATATATACATATATAGATAGATTGTTTATATATTATAGATTGTTTATTTGTTTATTAAGACATACACAGTACATTATAATGCAATATATGTATATATATACAAATAAAAATTAATAGCTGAAATGTATGTACGCGCGTAACTTCCGAACAACTGCACCAAATCGGATAAGTAATTCTTTTTTATGTGTTCGTGATTGTCAGGAAAAGGTTTGTATATAACTACTCTTGAGCTCTGGAATTATGAAATTTGTATAAAAAATTGAAATTGGTGGCAGGCGAGCTGTTTTATAACTGAATATACCGGGACTGAATGTATGGAACGCGGGAGGGAGGAGGGGAAACTAGGAGGGGGAGGGGAACTCGGGAGGGGGGTTCGCGGGATGGGGGAAGGGGGAGTGGTGTTGGGAGGGGGAAGGTAGAGGAGGCAGAGAGGGAACGCGAGAGGGGAAGGGGAGGCTGCATAAATTGGAATGGACACGCTTGGAGAAACAATTTTTTTATTAAATGGCATAACGCTTGCCAGGAACCAGCTTGTTTCCAACATAAAAATGTTATGTTTCAGGAATTTTTGAACAAATTACCTGCCGCTACCACAGCAGTGCCATGGATCCACTAAATCATGATACCATTTCCATCAAGACGGAACCAGGGCCCCAGGAAGAAGGCGGAGGTGTAATGCTGTATACGGATATAGATTTCGACTTCCAAGATGTAAAGAAGGAATGTTTGCAATATGCGGAGATTACTCATTTGGCCAGTTAGTTCCATTGAATTATTAAAAATGTAGCATGTTTAATTTGAAATTTTAACTAAATTAATTTCTCGCAATAAGTTCTCGATTTCTCAATTTTACACCTATTTTATTTGGCACATGTTGTAAGTTACACTTATTATTACGTGCGTAAATATTGATGAAAGTAAAAACCTTTCCATTGACTTCATGAGCATGATCCTTTTTGAAGCACCGGCCCCTAAAGCGGACATATGGGGTTTTTAATCTTATTTTGACCATATCATAATTCCCTGCTATACACGAAAAATGATTGATATCTTAAATCTTTCAAATTAATAGATTTATTAAAAAAAACGTTTAGTTGTGTATCAATGATCAATGAATGCATTGTCATTTTGTTATTGCAGGCAGCACTTATGTGAAAAGAGTGGCCGTCAAGGCGGATTTTGGATCCCGAGAGGAAGATGAAAGGAGTTTTCCCTGTATGGAAATTGACATAGACCTGTCGGATGTTAAAAAGGAATGCCTAGAACGCGTTGAAAGAACGAACCAGGCAGCAGCTAAAACCGATTTTCATAGTAAGATTTAACATTTAGCGGTATCCATTTTTTCCATTTGGCGAAGGTAGAAGTCTTAATGAATCTTTTTTATCCGTATTCTTTTTCAAATTTGTCGACAGATCTTAAGATGCATCCTGTTCATAAACGATTCTCTTGTTCTCAGTGTAACTACTCCTGTTCACGAAAGTATAATTTTGTACATCATCTTCGCAATCATGCTGGAGAAAAACCTTTTTTCTGTTCCGAGTGCAACTATTCATGTTCTCGAAAGGGCGCTCTGAAAAGGCACATGCTGACTCACAGTGGAGAAAAACCTTTTTCCTGTTCCCAGTGCAACTATTCATTTTCGCAAAAGGGCCATCTGACAAGCCACATGCGGACTCACAGCGGAGAAAAACCTTTTTCCTGTTCCCAGTGCAACTATTCATTTCCGCAAAAGGGCTATCTGACAAAACACATGCGGACTCACAGCGGAGAAAAACCTTTTTCCTGTTCCGAGTGCAACTATTCATGTTCTGAAAAGAGAAATCTCACGAGGCACAAGCTGACTCACAGTGGAGAAAAATCTTTTTCCTGTTCCCAGTGCAACTATTCATTTCCGCAAAAGGGCTATCTGACAAAACACATGCGGACTCACAGCGGAGAAAAGCCTTTTTCCTGTTCAGAGTGCAACTATTTATGTTCTCAAAAGAGCCATCTGACAAAACACATGCTGACTCACAGTGGAGAAAAACCTTTTTCCTGTTCCGAGTGCAACTATTCATGTTCTGAAAAGAGTAATCTCACGAGACACAAGCTGACTCACAGCGGAGAAAAACCTTTTTCCTGTTCCGAGTGCTACTATTCATGTTCTCGAAAGGGAGATTTGCCCAAACACATGCTGTCTCACGTTGGAGAAAAACCTTTTTCTTGTTCCAATTCGCATTCATGTTCTCAAAAGAGCAAACTTACGAGGCACAAGCTGACTCACATTGGAGAAAAACCTTTATCTTATAGAAACACATGCTGACTCACAATGGGGGAAAGTTTTTTTTATTTTCGAAGTGCTACTATTCATGTTCTCAAACGAGCAATCTGACGATACACATGCTGACTCACGGTGAACAAAAATATTTTTCTTGTTCCGAGTACATTTATTTATGTTCTCGAAAGGGCAATCTTACAAGCCACCTGCTGTCTACTGTTGAGAAAACCCTTTATTATGATCTTAGAGCAGCTATTCGTCTTCTCAAATGATAGATTTGAAGAAGTGCGTGCGAACTAACTTTGCAGAATAATTTTTTTCGTGTTTTGTCTGCTATTATGCCTTTTGTCGAAGTGACTTTAACAAGACACTTTTTTTTGGTCCGTGCATTACGAATTGAATTGCCATTTTACAAAATCAATCACAAAAAATTTTCTTGCTCGAAACTAGCAGTTATCGGTTAAGACCAGAGGTCGGCATAGTGCTGCTTCGGAGCCGCATGCGGCCCTTTGGCCCCTTAAGTGCGGTTCTGGCGCCAATTTCCACGGACCAAAAATTTTATATCTTGAAAGACGTTACGTCAAGGGATAGGAAACACTTATTTTTCGTTGTTACAAAAAGTCATTTCGTTCGAAAAGAAATTATCACTTTTTACTCAAGATTTTGAAAGGGAAACTTAGTATCACTTTCCGAGTCTGCTGAACTATCGCCAAGAAAATAATTCCTCAATTGACAAACATTATTTCAAAAGAATCATTTTAAATATGAGGGAAGCGTTTCTCAGCAGGTTTCAGGAGTTTAAAAATAGCAGAGTGATCTTAGCTTTGGTCAACACCCTCTCAATGCTTCGATAATAGTTTTGAATTTTCTCCTTTCTACATTGACATTGGCAACTTTACAATTGTTGGATTTAAAAAACAAGGAAATATCGAGTTCTAAATTTAAATGTCTTTGTGTTTTGTGAGAAGAAGAAATGTGAGCTAAGTTCACAGGACAAGTGGTCTGCTTTGGAAGATCTGGAGAAGGAAAACATGGTCATCTTCAACGCCTGAAATAGTTCTTTCCCTTTCTACATATTCATGCGAACATAATCGTACTTCATATTCATGCGAACATAATCGTACTTCATATTCATGCGAACATAATCGTACTTCATATTCATGCGAACAATATTTTCAAGCCTTTTACAAGAGTAAACTAAAAACAAACTAGTCGTTAGTTATTTTTATTTTTATTTTATTTTTTATTTTTGTTTATTAGCGTTATTAACAATCTTTATAAATTCATTAATGATTGTGTTAATAATATGTGTGTCATTGACCAACAAAATAACGACAAATTGGAATTTTGAACCATAATACAAAAATACACAACAATAGCTATAACAGATATAAACAATTCTGATAAAGTGCATCTTCTTACTTAAATCTGCAAAATGTGTTAAATGAAATTTTTCGAGGGTTTACATTTAAATTTTAATGGATATCAATAATTATTATTTTTTAATTGATAAACTAACGTGTTAGGCAGATTTTTATGCGTAGCACAAAGGGTAACAATTATTATAAGCAATAATTATCAGCCTGAAACACTCATCTTCATTGAAAAAATATTCCGAGAAAAGATACTTGCCGCCAACGGGACTTGAACCCGTGTCCTTCTGATTGCCGGTCAGGTTAAAATTATATATTTTTAATTTTAAGATATAATAAAAATATGAGGTGTATTTCTTTGAATTTCTTATTTTATCAAATAAACCTTCAGTTTAATTCTTGTTCATTTTGTTGATGGTTATTTTGAGTCTGACCTTTTTTTTCCTTTTAGTTTGTATGTTGAATAGGCACTTTTTTTTATATAGCTTTCTTTTAGTTTTGTATTTTTTTTTTTTTTATTTCGGATAGTTTTAATTTATGTTATTTATAAAGCCAACTATAATGTGATTTACATTTATAATTTATCAGGTTTGTATATTATTATTTAAGAAAATTTTTTTAGATTTCAAAAACTTTTTTTTTTCTTCTTTCATTTTATGCGGTCTATATTTACATAAACGGTTAACAATTTAAGACAGTTTGGTATAGGGCATAGATTCTCAACCTTTTTTTGCCCACCGCCCCCTTTGAGAAAATTATTTTCCTCAGGGCCTCCTGTGTGGAGTTAATGTAAGAGCAAAAAACGAGAAAAACGGATGACTCCAGCAATGTCATTAACGAAAATGGAAAAGAGACGAGGCCCTAGGATCGATCCTTGGGGAACCCCAGAAAAAACAAGAAATTCAGCAGGTTATAAGATTCCGTATGTGAAAAATTGCTTTCTGTTCTTGAGGTAACTTTTAAAAAACTTTAACATCCGAAGGAAAAAGCCAATCTGGGCAAGTTTTGTGAGTAAGATATCGTAATTTACCGTGTCAAAGGTTTTGAAGAAGTTGTTATTCGAACAGTCTACTTGGTATATCCACTATCTAGGGATCTAGCAACATAGTCAGTAAAAACCATCAGATTGGTTTCCGTGGATCTTCCTTTCCTGAAACTATGATGTTCGGGGATAATGTATGGGTCTGTCTGAGGCATAAGGTATTTATGAATTAATTTTTCAAATACTTAAGCAAGGGCTGATAGTATGGCAACTGTTCTATAATTTTCGATTAACTTTTTCAAATCTTTCTTAAAAATAGTATATATAGTGGAAGTTTTTCATACTTCAGGAAAAGTGGAAGTACTAAAGTTAAGACATAATGATGTTTTAGGAACTCGGCGCAACCTTTTATAAAAATAACGGGAATGAAGTCTGGTCCGATGGAGTGGTGTGAGTTCTTCATGAGACTTATGGCACTCATTATGTCAGATTTCGTAAATATATATAAATCGACGTTTGAAGCTCCTCTTGTATTATATGTGGCCGCATTATTAATGTCTAGAAGTGGAGGGTCTTTATTGTGTACCGATTAAAAATGATCAGCAAATGCCACACTTAATAATAAGATTAGCCACACTTAAGCCACGACATTCCTCATAACCTTTTATCATGGTGTGTTCAAGACCACCATTCTTCAGAAGGCATTTTATATAGTGCCAAAAGATCTTGGGATCATGCATGATATTTTCCTCGATTTCAGACACGTAGGCTCGATAGGCCACTCGAACCTCGCGCCTAACTAACGCTCGATAACAACTGAACAGATCGTATTCACTCTGAAGGCCTCCAGTTTTTTAGCGCTTATGATGGGCGTGTTTGATCTCTATATTCGAGATGACTTCTCTCGAAAACCACTTCGGATACTTGCGACCACCACCGCCTGTCGTTAGCAAACGAAGCCTACTCGTTTCCTCGTGTACGTCTTGCCGGCGAACTATGTGGAGCAATCTGGAGGACTGATGGGGTGAGATGGATTTCTCTGGGTCCCCTACCGCCCCCCTGAAAGTCTGAAACGCCCTCCAATTTTCTCTTGGTCTTCTACCGCCCCTGAAGGTCTTAAATGCCCCCCGAGGGGGCGTTATCGCCCACGTTGAGAACCTATGGTTTAGAGCAGGGGTGGGGAACCTGCGGCCCGCGGGCCGCATGCGGCCCGCGAGGCCATTTGGTGCGGCCCGCGGGCACTTTTGGTGCGGCCTGCTGAAAGAACCGCAAAAAATTTCACAGAACGGGATGGTTTTTTCACGATACATTTTTAAGACGTTATCACAAAATGGTTACTAGCAAGTAGTTAGGATACAAATAAAAACATGATTAAACCTCCCATTTTACTCTTATTTTAATTTTTTATTATGAAACGATAGTGAAATTCCATCGGAACTTTTAATTTTCTTGTATAGGACAATCCCGATATTTCAGGATTTTTGGCAACTCAGGAATCTTAAGCAGTCTGTCATAAACATTATTTTCTAGTCATCGTTGCGGAAGTAAAGTGGATAGTCAATGAATAAAATCCTATGACAACTACGAAGAAAAGAAAAGTTGAAGCTGAATGAAACGTGAAATCATTTGAAACTAAGTAAAGGCTGTGGAAAGTAACTCGAAATGAATAACACGACGCATTTTCCAACACTGCAAGGACAAAAGCAATCTACATCGTTTGAATACGCTGGTAAGTGCGTGAAATTAAGTGAAGCATTTAATGAACGATTTTATGACGTGAAAAGAGAGCAAACAGATTCTAACATATTTAATACACAGTTCAACGTCCAACCATCGAATTTGTCTGATAATCTGCAGTACGAAATTATTCAATTACAAAGCGATAGATATAACAATCTCCCCAAATAAAGTCAGGAATCACTGGTTATATTAAGTCAAGCATGTCCCTTAATATTTTGTATATAATACAAACAATAATGCTATGATTGCCACACTTCTGGCATAAAAAAATCATTACTTATAATTTATTGTAATTAGTAAAATAAATATAAAATTATATTGCGGACAATAAATATGTTACAAAATATAGAAAAACCATTCACGTAATCAAAGTACAATTTAATTTAAGCTGGTTGACTAGTGGACTCCTATGCAGATTCATTCTAATGGTAAAACCAATATTGTGTTCACAATGCAATTTCCTGTTGCGGATTCATCCGCTAACCCTAACGCATTTCGAAGGTAAAACCATTTTGGTGTTCTAGGTGCAGTATTAATTAAAGCTGGGGACTCACAAACCAGTTCGCTCTGACGGAAAAACTAGTTTTGTGTTCAAAACGCAATGAAAAAAATCCACATGTAATGTAATAAATCGTAGAAACCCGTTCTCGCTTTTGAAGTGCATTTATAAAATTCCAGTTGCTTTTATGCTGCCAGTATTAGGGAAAAGCCATTTTCATGTACTCGTTAAAATAGCTACACTCTGTATTTTTAAGTCTCCGCGTACAGATTCACCCTATAACTGAAACCAGTTCTGTGTTTAGAATGCAACGAAAAAATTCCAGGTGAGGTTAATTTTTTGACGCATTCCTCGTGTTAGAAGTGCATTTATAAAATTCTAGTTGCATACTTTGTTCTGCTAGAATTGGTGGAAAGCCATTTTTATGTACTGAGTGGAGTTTTTTTTTTAATTTCCCGCGTACAAACTCACTTTATAATTAAAACCAGCTCTGTGTTAAAAATGCAACGAAAAAATTCCAGGTGGGGTTTTATTTCGCTAACGCGTTTCATAAGAAACCATTCTCGTGTGTGAAGTGTAGTTATAAATTTGTGGTTGCATAATATGCAAATGTGCTGCCAGTATTGGAGGAAAGCAATTTCACGTTCTGAGTATAGTTTTAATTCCCCGCGTATAGATTCAACCTGTAATTAAAACCAGTTCTGTGTTAAGAATGCAATGAAAACGCATCAGGTGTGATTTCATTTATTGACGCATTTCTTATGTTGGAACTGAATTTATAAAAATCTAGTTTCGTTATTTATGCTGCCAGAATTAGAAGAAAGCCATTTTCATGTTCCGAAAATTTCTGTTGTGGTTTCATCTGCCGATGAATTTTGACGGAAACCATTAAACCATTCTGGTCGTAGACTATGTGCGGAGTTATATTATTATACCATTTTTTTAAATTAGTTTTTTTTTGTTTTTTAAAAACTAGATCTTTGATTCGAATGTTGCTCTCCACCCCCCCCCCCCCCCTCCCCCTTGAGACGGAAATCGGAGTGCGGCCCGCGGGTTAAAGTATGAACATTAAATGGCCCGCGACGCTAAAAAGGTTCCCCACCCCTGGTTTAGAGGATATCAATTATTTATAATTATTCGAAAAACACGGGATTATTTAACTAAGGCATTTATATGTTTTAGTCGTAAGTTACTAGCTATAAGTCTAAGATGTAAGTCACTAGCTATTAGTGTTAGTTGTAAGTCACTTGTTATAATTGTAAACATTAGTTGTAAGTCAGTTATATTATTTTTTATATATTTCTTTGTTCAGCGCCCTTGAGGTGACTTTTCACGAAATTTGGTCTATATAAATTAACCAAATTTTATAATAATTATATTTATCATGTGCAGTACCCGGAAAGTTTTGTGTAGATATCCTCGTTCACCAAGGAGCCCGATGAAGATCATTATAGATCAGTGGTCACAGGGTGGTCCATTGCATCTGGTAAACAACGAACAATCAACTTCTTTATTTGAGATTGTACTTACTGTTCACAGCCATCAGTACGTAGAATGAAATAACGTGGTTTTATGCTATATTCTGAAGATAAATCTTGTACTATAAATTTTTCATAACTAGCGTAATAAGTCGTGTACATATTCTGCGGACTGAACAATAAGCCACTGATTATTTACATATATGAATGCAAGGCGGGGATTAGCCATTTGCCCTGGATAGACTTTAACCCGGCCATGTCTATAATGTAACGATTGTCTACTTTGCTATTTCAACCTACCATATCTCCGTAAATACATTTAATATTAAATATATATTCTCAGGTATTCCCAAAAAAATATTTTTGCAAACATTAAAAATATTTCAAAAATGGCAACTGTTCTGTTAAAAACAATAAAAAAAAACATTTTACAAAAATGAACCCATTTTAATATCAGATCAGTGGCGGATTATCCTTCAGGCAAACTAGGCACGTGCCTAGGGGCGCGAGGTGACGAAGGGGCGCCGGTAGGATTTTCCAAGAAAAATAAAATTGTGTAAGTAGGTATGCACCTAATTTTTTGAAATTTTTTGTTTGTAATATTCTGTTATTCTTTCTCTTGGCGAGATCCAAGTTTATTTAAGTATTTGATTCTGTTGATCATGCCACGACTTCCTTGGCTTTCCCTGACTACTTTAACAATTCACTTCATTTTATCACTAATTGTCGCTATAAAAAAAATTTGAAATTATTATTTTTTTATCGACCTTGTATTCCTACTGGATCTCTACAATTTAACACTCTCTAACCTATTATATACCTAGATGTTTTTACATCAAATACTTTTTTTTACATTAGCTTCACTAAGAAGGCTCTGAGGAAAGCAATTTTTCTAAGGTTTCCCCGTGGGCAACACTTTACATAGGTCACAAGCTGATTCATAGTGGACTAAAACCTTTTTCCTATTCCGAATGCAGTTATTCAAGTTGTCAAATTGGAGATTTATAAATCCACAGTATGATTTACAGAGAAGAAAAACCTTTTTCATGTCATGACTGACCTGTACTCTCAAAATTGATATGTATGAAGTCACTTGCTAACTCTTAGTGGAGAAAACCTTTTTCATGTTCCAACTGCAACTATTCATGTACTTCGAGGAGATATGTAATTTTCACGCGCTTACCCATAGTCGATAAAAACCTTTTTCATGGCCTGACTGAAAAAATAACTAAAACAGCATTTGCTGACTAACAGTGATGAAAAAACTTTTTCCGACTGCGACTATTCATGCGTTACAAAACGGTAGCTAAATATTCACATGTTTACACACAGGCCCACAGTAAATACAAACCCTTTTCATGTCCCGTCTGCAATTATTCATATTGTACAAAGAAACTTCTTAGAAATTATTTGCTGACTCACAGTCACATAAAACCTTTTATATGTTTCTACGGCTACTATTCACGTTCTACAAAGAGGCACCAAAAGAATCAAATGTTTACCCACAGCGGATAAAAACCTTTTTCTTGTGCCGAATGCAGTACTCAAGTTTTCGAATGTGGAAAAAAAACTTTTTTATGTTCTGAGTGTAACTATGCATGTACTACGAAGATGAATCACGTGTTTTCCCATAGTGGAAAAAACCTTTTTCATGTCCCGGCTGCAATTTTTCATGTTCTTCAAAAGAACAACTAAAACGTCACATATTTACCCACAGAAGAAAATAATCTTTTTCATGTCCCGATTGCCACTATTGATGTTATCGCAAAGGACATCAAAAAATAACATGTTAACTGACAGTGGACAAAAACCTTTTTCGTGTCCCAAATGCAACTATTCATGTACTTCAAAGCAAAGTCTAAAACCTAACTTGTTTATCCACAGTGGGAAAAATAATTTGACATGTCCCGACTATAGGCCACTTGCATGGATTTCATAACGACATGGAAAAAATCATGTGGATAGATCTTTTTACTAAGATTACGAAAATATTAGTAAAATTTTTTAGAAATGTACAGATTCAAATGTACAGAAACTTATTGCTATCTTGAAGACAACTTTGCAAGAAAAAAATGTAGACGCAGAAATTTTTAAATTTTTTTTAAACCATTGTCATTGAATGTGATTAGTAGATACCAATTTTTAAATAAATTAACGGTAACTTTAACTGTTTATTTATCAAATACTAAATGACCCGGTCACGCGTTGCTCTGGCTAATTAAACACAACGCCATCCGGATGGTTATCCAACCTTTAAAACCCCCACCATCTTTGAGTTCATCGCGGAGAGACAGACAGACAGACGCCGCGAAGGACTTTAATTTATAAAACGTAGAGTTGGTGCGAAAGATTATAATAATGTGCATGAAATGCTTGAGGTAACTAACGTATTTAAGTTGATAAGGATTAATACTGTAACACCTGGCAACCCTGATTGTAAGTGACCATTTTTTTACAGTATGGGTATGGTAAATTCTCCGTAAAAGATAGATATCGCGAACAGGCAGACAGACAGACAGCGCGGAGGACTTTAATTTATAATGTGTATAGATGTAGAGAAGGGAAGGTAGTAAGCAATCCGTAAAAGATAGATTTTTGCCATCGCGGGATTTTTTGTGGATCTATAAAAGAGGAATATCCCACCATGCAATGTTTTGTTATATACTCGTATCTCAAAGGGATTTGGCAGAGTTATCGATGAAAGCTCCCAGGCGACTTGTTTTTTTCCGACGATTCTAACAATTATCGTTATTTTTCAACCAATTTACACATAACCTTAGCAAATAATATACCTCAACCTTCACCACAGATCATCTATCTATTGGTGAAAACCGCATGAAAATCCGTACAGTAATTTTTGAGTTTTTCGTGAACAGACAGACGACACGGAGAACTTTAATTTATAACATGTAGAGATTAGGTTATAAATTGTTTTGTTATTTCTGTTTTTTTTTTATATTTCTATTGTGATTTGATTTATATGTACAACATCTCACCATGGCTACCATTGTATTGATAAAAAAATAAGTAAAAATATTTTTTTTTTGGTTTTATAAATTAACTTTTTTTGTATTGTATAATAAGGAACTCCAATGAAAAATATGTTCATATAATATATATGTTGAAGTGTATCAAGATTTAAAATCATGTCAAGTGCACTTGGTGGATAGGATTAAAAGGTACATTCAGTGGCGTGGCTAGGAGTGGAGGCCCAACCCGGGTCGTCCGTCACACGATGGGGAGGTGACACCCGACCGAGTGTCATCCCCAAGAGCACAATTCTCTTGCCACCCCACTCCCCCCCCCCCCCCCCAAGACGAACCAATTTTTTTTTATGAAGTCCAAATTTACGTTAGTCAACTTTAATGGAGGGGGGGGAATAACATGGGATCCTCCCCGGGTGCCACTTTGGGTCCACCCATGCTAGGCTACGCCACTGGGTACAGTTATTTGGTGAGGGCATTAAAAAGAAATGATAATATATGATGGGAAGTGAATTGTGGTGGTACTATGCACCGCATCGCAACCAAGAGACGATTTATGAATGCGATTGAAGCAAGAAGTGTGTATGATACAGAGTTGTTTGGTGGTCTTTCCTCTCTGGGATTTTTTTGTTTAAAAATCGTTTGAAAATTGTTTGAAAATTGTTTGAATCAAATCCTCGATTACATTGAACGAGTTTACAAGCTACCAGCGGGTGAATCGGCGTGAGTGTGAGGATCGGAGTGAGATTGTCATGATGACACACAAAACTGTCTACTCGCTTAGTAGCGACAGCAGCGGCTAAAATAACGGCTCCCGCGAGAATCCATTCTGTCGACATTTTAAAAAACAACTTGAGCTTACAGCTAGCGCCACACGCTAGACATTAGCGAGAATTACGACTCCGGCGAGAAATAATTCTGATAGTTTTGAAATCAGCTGTTGGTGGGCCGCCATCTTGAGCGAGTAGCGAGTAAAGTTTACTACCTTTCAACATTTTTCGTAGATTGTCCACAATCTGCTAGTTAGCTAGTAATACGATTACACTGAGCGAGTTTACTAACAGATAGTGAATTTCCCAGGTAGAAGCTTGTAAACTCGCTCAATGTAATCGAGTCTAAGCCTCGATGACACACGGCTAGTTTACAAGCTACTATCTACTAAGTTTAAAAGCGGGAAAATCGGCGAGTGAGATTGTCATGATGACACACAAAACTGTCCACTCGCTCAGAAGCGTAGGAAACTGAGGCCGCTGCTAGCGCCAGTAACAAGAATAACGACGCCTGCGTGAACTAATTCTTCAAATGTTTGACAGTCGAAATCAGCTGTTTATCGGAAGCCATGTTGGAAACATAAATTAACCAATCACGAGCAAGCGTGTAGGCGAGTAAAGTTGACGACCTTTCAACTTTTTTTCGTAGATTGTCAACAATCTGCTAGTTAGCAAGTGACACGATGACACTGGGCGAGTTTACTTACAGATAGTGAATTTCCCAGATAGTTGCTTGTAAACTAGCCGTATGTCATCGACGCTTGATTCTTTTAGGGCTAGCGAGACTATCAAGCGGCTTGGCTCAATCACGTTTTTTTTTTGTCTATGGCTAGAGTTTTGACCGCGTTTTGACCAACTCCAGAGGTGGCTTGACGCTTGAGTCAAGCATTGCGCAATAATCTACGTTATTGCGCAACGCTTGAAGCGAATTTATATTTTTTGAACGTAGACAACAAATCATAAACAAATAAGTACCTGAGTAGTGATTTTAGATATTACGTATCACGTAAAACGTGTATAAAAATTAGATTAAATTATTACAAAATAGGTATTAATTGTTTTTGTGTTTAATATGTAGAAATCCATCTAATTTTTCTTTTAAATTAATGTAAAATATTATTTAAAATGTTATTACGTTAATTTTATATTAAAATATTAATACATACCTAACATTTATTTTACATAACAAATAATTCTTTTTCTTTACTAGATTCCATCTCGCACAAAAATCACTTTCAACTACCGAAAATGACAGGAAGCCATAGACAAAGGAGTAATATGTTCAAATGCCTCTCGAATAAAAAATCGTCTAGGCATAGACTAAGGCTTGGCTCAACGGCTTGAAGCGCGCATCAGAGCTCGTTCACATTGAGCATATAAATATAAAAGATCATAGCACGCCACATATCGCTCTCCATACAATCCCTTCAGACCGTTCACACCTGAGCGCTTTAAGCGCACATCAACCATAGACAATGCACATCTTACGCCGTAACCGCTCCTGAGGCGATATGCCAACAGTTAAGCGCCCCCCACTCCGACGAAAACAGGAGAGGGGGTCATTTTAATTACGGAGCTGACAAGACCGGTGGGTGACAGATGTCAAATTCATAGATTCAGTACAAAAAATGCGCACTCCGTGGCCGCTCGCTAATTCAACTGACCCCCTCTCCTACCATAGGAAGAAATATTTTATCTGCGCTGTGTGAACGGCGCGAAACATAAGCGCTCGCGGTTCGACAGATACCTGCTAGCGGTTATATTAGATGTCTGAACACCCCTTAAAGCTGTTGAGGCAAGCATTCATAGACAATAATGGAAAATAAATGTACGACATGTACGTGCTTGCCGTCAAACCGCTTGATAGTCTCCAAGCGTTCTGGCAAGCATTTGACTATGCCTAGATGTGATTTTCCATAGTTTTTTTGGTTTATTTATGGTTGACAGTGAATTTCGTACGGCTGAAATAAAATGGAATAATAACGGAGACAAAGCATTCTTAGCTTTGTATTTTAATAAAAATAAACTAATTTGGTATCAAGAATGGTACAATTTGAGATCCCGCTTTACTCATAAGCATTTAAAAAGCGTATTTACAGGCACGGCACCAAACGATTACATGCATTTTTTTTCAAAATAGATGACCGTACTTACGAAGCATTGTTGTATATTTCCATTGATATTATGAAAAATGTTATAATTAATATTTTAATATAACATTAATTGATAAAGTTGATGAAGGAAAACTATTTATTCCCTATTTCTCAGATGTTCACAAGACCTAAACAATATTTTTATCAGATATTTACAAGACCTAAACAATAAAAATACTTCATCAGTCAAAGCATTTACATTATTATTAAACAAAATGAACACAAAAAAATACTTGCAGAACTGAATAATAACATTATTAATCAAAAGCAGTTACAATATAATTAAACAATAAGAGGACAGACAATAAAATACCTGCAGAACTGAATAATAACATTATTAATCAAAAGCAGTTACTATATAATTAAACAATAAGAGGACAGACAATAAAATACTTGCAGAACTGAACAATAACATTATTAATCAAAAGCAGTTACAATATAATTAAACAATAAGAGGACAGACAATAAAATACTTGCAGAACTGAATAATAACATTATTAATCAAAAGCAGTTACAATATAATTAAACAATAAGAGGACAGACAATAAAATACTTGCAGAACTGAATAATAACATTATTAATCAAAAGCAGTTACAATATAATTAAACAATAAGAGGACCAACAATAAAATACTTGCAGAACTGAATAATAACATTATTAATCAAAAGCAGTTACAATATAATTAAACAATAACAGCACAGACAATAAAATACTTGCCGAACTTAATAATATGTAAAACTAGCTGGTACCCGGCATGCGTTGCAACGCCATTCAAAGAAATAAATTAATTCTCTGCATGTCCTTTCCCGTGCGTCCCCGATGATCTCCCGAGACCCTTTCCGAGAATACTGCACAAGAGTCCCAACTGCTCCCATCTGGAGCCAGTGAGACTATGGCATCCCCGATCGGGGTATGTTGTGAGGCTGAAGGTAGTGGGTGGGGAAGGAGATAAGGAAGAGGAAGGTGGGGAAGTACCTGGCTTTTCAGATCTGGTCACCAAACGCGGCTTATGCCATTTCAAGCAACGTTTCAATTCTGAATGGTGGTCTACCAGGGCGATACTTAAAGTATCTTCCAATCTGGAACGTGCCGCAAATAAAATTTATATTATTTTAAAAGAAAAAAATTGTGAAATAACACAAATTAATCAAATAAAAAATTATTTGCCACGCCGGGATTCGAATCCGCGACCGTCGGTTTGCGAGTCAAAACCCTAACCACTGGTCAATTTTTCTTTCCGTAAGTTCTATCCACAAAGTATTGGAAGACTTAAAAAAAACTTTCAATTCCTTCCCCTCCCTCCAGTTTTCTTTCCGAAAGAACCTTCTACAAAGTATTAGAAAACTTAAAAAAAAAGATGAATGAAATAGGTAAAGTGGTTCTGAAGTTATAGCGTGACCAAGGGAAACAGGGATTCATTTGTAGAAATCCATCTGATTTTTCTACAAATTAAACACAAAAACAATAATTACAAACGTAGAAATAAATGCATCTGATTTTACATGCATTTCTTCAAATTAAACAGAAAAACAATTAATTCTTATTTTATATTAATTTCATCTAATTTATAAAATTGTTTCATGACGCGTAAAAAATGTAACAACTTTTGAAAAAAATCTGTTCTTTTATGTCGAAGAACGCTAACTATTAGTGTACATGGGTTCCTATTTTATGATTCTGCGATTGTTTCGAAAATGTAATTAATTTTAATAAATGACCAAGATCACCCTTAATGAGTAATAGCCAAATAAATAATTTAAAAAATATATAAGTCCGTGAGTTGTCTACGCTCAAAAAATAACAATTCGCATCAAGCTCGCCGCCAGCATGTAGATTATTGAAGCTTGCTTCAAGCGTCCTCTGTAGACTGTAGACTGTCAAAACGCTTGGCTCAAACGAAAACTACGCGCAGTGTTGCCAGCTTAACAAAAAACGACGTGCTTGAAAGAAAGTGCTATTGATAGTGTCAGAATCTCTTCATCATCATTTCATCATCATCATTACATAGTATAAAATGAAGTCGCTGAAAATGGATGTGCGTGTTAATCTTTTAAACTACGCAATCATCATTATCATCATTACATAGTATAAAATGAAGTCGCTGAAAATGGATGTGCGTGTTAATCTTTTAAACTACGCAACCGATTTTAATACGGTTTTCACCAATAGATAGAGTGATTGAAGAGGAATGTTTATATGTATAATACATGTATCATTACATAGTATAAAATGAAGTCGCTGAAAATGGATGTGCGCGTTAATCTTTTAAACTACGCAACCGATTTTAATACGGTTTTCACCAATAGATATGAAGAGGAATGTTTATACGTATAATACATGTAAAGTATGTTAGAGAAAAGCCGAGAAATTCAAAGAAAACATATTTTTGTGCGATTTAAAACGGTTGGCGGGCCGTACTATAGTCACTTTTGAAATTTGTTCTACGGAAGAAATTGGAAAATAGGTATCCCAGAGTAAGTAGGTATTTGATTTTCCCTTTTCAAATATCCAGTATTGCATTGTAAGCATTGTATAATTAGTGGCGAGTTAATTAGTTTAGGTATATGTATAATACATGCTTATTATAGTAGAGAAAAGCCGATTAATTCAAATATTCAATTCAGGCAGCGGGCAGCTGGCAAGCGTGTGGTGTGGATTTTATAAAGATTGGGTAATGGCGTTGTGTTTCGTTAGCCACAGCAACGTGTGGCCGGGTCTGCTAGTTTTAGATAATTGTAAATTAAGAGCATAGAATAATTCCGTTAAGCAACTTTTTGCATTTTGGAAAATCCCGGTTAGGTACGTCGAATTAAATATTTCAATTATTAATTTCGGTCGACAAAGAGAAGCAAACATTAATATACCTCATCATCATCTTCTTCCCCTTATCCTATTCGGGTCGGGGACCCATTGCATCTGCAAGGCTCCTCCATACGTCCCTGTCTTGTGCTGATTGTTCGGCCTCCCATCCTCTCCTCACACAATTTCTGGAGTTGCCTCGCCCAACTATGTCTGGGGCGGCCCACTGGACGTCTGCCCTCTGGAATCGCACTCAGTATCTCAGGCGCGGATCCAGCCCCAAAAAAAGGTTGTGGGCACAGCCACCCGAAAATCGGCCTAGTGCGAGTCGGTGTACGAACTCGCTCATGAACAATCATGACTCATGAACCACTATTGAATTTGGTTATTTCCTTTATACTGCGCGTCGGGACTTTGAGCTTAGGAATGGAAATAATCATTAAGTGATCTGTATTTTTGTAAGAAAAATATTATGTTAGGGTACAAATCTTGGTCGCATGCTTCAATGAGATGAGCTACTGGTATGGCCGAATTGTTTTCATATTTTCTTTTTCATTTGGTAATTTAGAGTCGGTGTTCACTTATAACAGTTGATTCACTATCATTAATGAATAGACGATACATCTGGACCACTTTTTTCACTTTCAATGTCTCGATATCCATATCCCAGTCTCTTACATTTGGTTTAGGTAGAAAAACGTCCAAATAAAATAGGTCCACCACCACCGGACCACCGGAGAGAATCTCTCTTTCAAATCATTAATAATGGAATCAAATAGAGGTTTGTAAATTGATTTCCGAAAGTACTCTCCCACCGATTTCACCTAATAATTGGACCTGTTTGTTTGCCTTGGAACTGTACCTACGTGGGGATTTTAATGTAACATGCAACTTACTTTACGTTTTGCTTACTCTGCCGCCTCTGAAAATAATTGCATGAATAGGAACAGACTCTGCGTTTTGGCGGTTCTATCATAGGAAATACTTCCATGACATCATTCACCGCATCGGTTGCTCTTTTGATGTCAACCGATGCAGTTTTCAGGAATCGGCTCAACGAAATTGAAGTTCCTAAAATGAAAAAAAAAAGATTTATAACCCCCCATAAAGAAAAAAAACTTCCATTTAAGTCGTTTTGAAATGTTTTGTTTTCTAGAATATCGCGTAGGCATATCGATGATATTATAAAATCAGAGCTATGTAGTGTTTGCCAGAGACAGTGAGCGTCTCTTATTATCTTATTATCTTGAAGTTTATTATCTTGCCATGTCGATATTCTCTCCAGTACAATTTTAACTATATTATCACCCTGGATTTGTAAATGGCCGTCGTGTCTTTCAACCCGTCGTTTCTTGCATTTACTTTGAATTGCCGTACCATCAAGTTTCTCTGGGAATATTCAATGGCGTTTTGCAAAATCGTTGGCAAATGATTCGATTTTTGTCATTTTCTCAGTTGTGTTTCTACACGAAGCGACGTTTGATGACTTGGCCAAGGAGTTATTTAAGATATGATTGCTACAAAGACAACGTATTGCGTGAATGGCTTTTTTAGAGAGTTCCTCAACAGCACCTTTTGCGTCAGATGCCATTACTGAACAGCTGTCAGTTCCTATCCCTACACAAAAGATCCCTACACGTTAGATCTTTATCAAATTTGAAGCAAACATTTTCCACGATTTTCGCTAATGCGGTGCCTGTTAACCGTAATCGTTTTGTGTCGTCTAAGGTATCTCTTTCTTTACATTGAAGCATTTTCAGCATTTCATAAGCATCACAGAAGCATACAAAATCTTCCTTAATAAAACCATCCTTAAAATATCTGAATGATAGCGAAAAATCGTCAAAAAGTATTCGCTATTGCGAAAAATTAGCTTTTTGGAAAACAGCAAAAGAAAAAAGAAAAAATAAAAAAAATTGTATGGAACATATAAACGAGAGCTTGAGGTGACTGCCACAAAGAAAGCAACTAAGTAACAACATTTTTTGGGTATTACATGCTGGTAAGTTTTACTGCTAAAATATAATAATATTACATATAGATATGTATAAAATATATAAACTAAACCTAGACTTTTCATAAAGAACTGGTTATAAGTAGGTATTATATATTTTTAGCTACCAATGGAAACATCAAGCAAGCCAGCAACACTAGCAAGGCCCAATGCCCTATTTTGAATTTCTTCAGTGTTTAAATTGACCAATTTCAGAAATGAAATTGGTCAATTTAAATTGAATTTAAAATTTAAAATTGGTCAATTTAAAATTTCAATTTAAATTGACCAATTTCAAACAACACTATTGTTAGCAAGGCCCAATGCCCTATTTTGAATTTCTTCAGTCTTTAAATTGACCAATTTTCTTAAAAACGTAAACTTAATATAAACATTGTCTGATAGAGCTTTTTCTCTAATATATGACTTTTTAGATATATCCCTTTGTAGCCCATGAATCGTTGCAGTCGGGGCAAGAAAAAGGTTTTTTCCCATTGTGAAAAAACCAGTAATGTTTAAGACTTCCCTTTGAAGAACATGAATAGTTACAGTCAGGACACGAAAAAGGTTTCTCTCCACCGTGAATGAGCGAGTGCGTTCTTGGAACTCCCTTTTAAGAACATGAATAGTGGCAATCGGGATATGAAAAAGATTTTTCTCCTCTGTGGGTAAAAATGTGACGTTTCAGTTGTTATTTTCTAGAGCATGTATATTTGCAACCAGGAGACAAAAAATGTTTTTATCTTCTAAGGGAAAACATTCTTTTTTTTAGATTTCTCTTCGTAGTGCATGCATAAATACACTTAGAACATGAAAAGGGTTTTTCTCCACTGTGAATCGCGCTGTGGATTTTTAAATCTCCCCTTTCGAGAACTTGAATAACTGCATTCGGGACAAGAAAATGGTTTTTGTCCGCTGTGGCTAAACATGAGATTTTTTGGTGCCTCTTTGTAGAACATGAATAGTCGCAGTAGAAACATGTAAAAGGTTTTATGTAACTGTAAGTCAGTAAATGATATCTAAGAAGTTCCTTTGTACAACATGAATAATTGCAGTCGGGACATGAAAAAAGTTTTTGACCCCTGTGGGTAAACATGTGAATTTTTAGATATCGTTTTGTAGCGCATGAATAGTCACAGTTGGGACATGAAAATGGTTTTTCATCACAGCGAGTCAGCAAGCGCCTTTTTAGTTATTTTTTTCAAAAATAATAATAGTTGCAGTCAGGACAAGAAAAATATTTTTCTCCACTGTGGGTAAACATGTTATTATTAGATTTCTTTTTGAAGTATACAAATAGTTGCAGTCGGAACATGAAAAAGGTTTTTCTCCACCGTGAGACAGCAAGTGACTTCTTAGGTATCCCTTTTGAGAACATGAATAGTTGCAGTCAAGATATGAAAAAGGTTTTTCTTTTCTGTGAATCATACCGTGGATTTTTAAAACTTCCTTTTGAAAACTTGCATAACTGCATTCTGAACATGAAAAAGGTTTTACTCCACTCTGAGTCAGCTTGTGAATCATAGTGGAGTAAAGTATTGCTACACAGGGAAACCTTAGAAAAATTTCTTTCCTCAGGGCGTCCTCAGTGGAGCTAATGTAAAATAAAGTATGTGTTACAAAACCATGTAGGTATATTATAGGTAAGACGGTGTTAAACTGTGGAGATCCGGAAGGAATACAAAGCCGATAAAAATAATAAGTAATAATTTCCAAATTTTTATAAATAACAAACAACACGATTAAATAAAATAAATACTATACGCATTTCTGTAATGCAAAACACACATCTGCCGGATTTTCCAGATCTGCCCTGATGATGGATACTGCAACGCTGTCAGAAACGTTGGCTAAGGAAGGAGGTAGCGCAAGACGGCATAGCACCCCAAAAACAAATATCGAAAATAATTTTAGCCGTGAAAACCTAAAAAACGTACTCACCCAATATATGCATGTATTGCGAGTTAAAAGTCTCTTGTTTTATTTATTTCCGTAAACGCGATTCAAACAAGAAAACAGGTATTTAAGCGACTTTCCAGTACTTTGTGCAACTTAATTGTGACTCTTATGTAAAAACAGTCACTTGGGTGTTTCGTACGTTTAGGGAGGGGAAGGCGGTCAAAATCTTCAAAAATTGCGTTACGTAATACTTGAACGCCCCTTATCTATTAGTAGACGCCACAAAAAACTCAACAATGTTTGATATTACAAACAAACTATGCGCACGGCCAATACTAATTTTTTTTCCAATACAAGTATTCGTGTGCCAAAAAGAAACAGATATTTTGTTTCCAAAAATGTGACATAATGTGTCAGCATATCGTATATGGCTGTTTGCTGCATTTCGAACTATGCACGATTCATAATTGATTGTGTGTTTTTTTTTCAATTTTATTAAGGCATAGCGTTAATTATCATCAGCCTACCGATCTCAATGGACAATGAAAGTGTGACGTTACAAGTCTATAAGCCCGCCTTCCACTGCGAGCTGAGTGGAATTAGGGTTGTGGGCATGCCCACCGTGCCCACAATGGTGGATCCGCCCTTGCAGTATCTTCCTCGGAATTCGGTCATCAGACATTCTTAGTACATGCCCAAGCCACATCAGTTGCGATTTTTCTATGAAGAGTAGCAGTGGTTCAACGTTTAGATCCTCTCGGATCGTCGAGTTTCTTATATGATCCCATTTCGTAACCCCTGCCACTCCTCTCAAGTACCTCATTTCGGCAGCTTGGACTCTAGAACTCTCGTGTACGTTCATTAAGCATCCATGTCTGGTTGCCGTAAGTGAGCGTCGGGCGTTATACCGTTTTAAACACTGCCATCTTTGTCTTGATGCTGAGCTCGGCTTTCCTTATCACTGAGCTGTAGAGAGGACTGTAATATACCTATGGACCGTAATGCTCTGGAGACGGTTTTACCGATCCAGCTACCTATGTCAGGAAATTGGTTTTTAAGAAGTGGTAAGTGCTTTTCAGAGGACACAACACCCAGTAGCGCAATAGGACAAGCTGAGGGTGTGCTTTAACAATACTATTAAGTGTGCAACTTTGTTTTGCAGTCTGCAGTACCTCCATGATGTTCACTAAAGAAAGAGTGGCATCATTCTGTGCTTCTACACAGGATACTGAAGTCAACCAACATCATTGCCCTGGCTGCACCCGAGTCGCTCAGGTCTTCACTTAACACTACGGTACACGCGCCTCTAAAACGTTCATGAGTGCTCGCGTGGGCTTCACTTGTAGCCCATTTTAAAATGAAATATACTGAATGATAATCATTAAATTTTTAAATAAAACACATTTATTAATAAAAATTATATTTATTAAGTAAACCGAATAAAAAAAAATAAAAAAAATATCTTCTCTTCCTTAAACTTAAAATATTAACAAAACTTCAGACTAATCAAAAAATCACATAATTTTTACTTATTTGAGATCAATCAACTTTTGGTTTGATTCTAACATTGTTTTAAAAAGTGTTTTTTATAAATTTCATTACACGAAGGACAAATTAAAATTTGGTGATCATTACATATAGGTACGCCTGTAGCAGTTCGAGCAAGCTTTTTTGTGTTCCGCCAGTACACGCATGGGCTACATACGTAGCCCAACAACTTTAAATCGTTAGTTTTCGCACGTGCGCCAGCGTCGATCGCTCACGCCACACTCAATGCGTCGAGCAACAACCAATCGGAGCTTAGCTAGAGACTCGAAGTTAAGTCACGCGATTTCACGAAATTATGAACAAAAATAATACCCTGGGCTACATATATGTAGCCGTACTCGGATGGAATCGGATAATGCGGTCCGATTCGGTCAGATGATGATGTCTCCCTGAAGAATAATGCTTTAATTTAAGTTAATTTTTATGCTTTAATTTTTTGTTGACAATACTAATTTAGTATTTCACTTTTCATTATTCTTATTTTTCTCTATGAATATAATAATTATTTTTATATCATGTAATAAGGCAGGCTGGGATTTCACTATACTCATATCCAAATTGTTTTAAACCTCCGTCGGCCAACAAAAGATATTGTTTCTCTCTCCACTTCTCAAAGGCGGCCCACCGCCCCTTCCCTCCTTTTACGCGGCTAATTATAGGGACCTCACACGGTGCCCGCCTCAAGTCAGGTGTCGACCTTTACACAACTCACGTACAACCTCCTTGGCTTCACAGGCCGTATGCGCCCAATTGAATTCCGCCCTCTTTTCAGGCATTTATTTGCAGATTTATATGAAAATATTTTATATATATGTTTTTTTTGAAATGGCAAGAACCGAGTGATGTTGATGTTATGCTGAAGCATCTCCTCGACGACGATGCTTCTGAAGATTAAGCTCAGGTTGATGATTTAGAAAAATTGTTTATATTAGTTTGTGGTGTGGTGTGGTGTGGTAATGTTTAATAAACTGGTTATTTTGTGTTAAATTTGGTATAAGACTACCCGATAAGAATTTTGTATAAGAATTAAAATAGTGATGGTGGGGGAAGGGTGGCCTCTTAGGCCGCGTGCACCTGATTTCGGATCGCCTATAGGCGCGCCTGACGGAGAGTTAAAAATGTAAAAAAAAAAAAAAAAAACTACCATAGTTATAACTGGGTGACTATTCAGCAAAATTGATATAATAAAGGCTTATTTCCATTTCACACGGTGTTAGGCAACTTGTAGTGAATCTAAGTCACCCATTTGAGGTAATCCAACCGCTTTCCCGCCCTGGTATACGTAACATATGGTCACTACTTCAGGGCTCTCACAAGGACTCTAATTTTTGTTTAATATAAACGAAACTACTTTTATGTTGAACGAAGCTAAACCCTCAAATGTCCCTGCGAAGTAGGAGTTACTCAGTGTTAATCAGAGTTAATCTATATACACACAAGCCCTGCTTATTTATGGGGGTACATCAAATACACGTATTATGTAATTAATTATTGTAAAAAATACATTATAATTTATGTATCCTTTTGTAAATAAAAAAAATTTAAAAAAAAACAAATAAATATCACCCAGAGGAAAAAAAATTCGATTTATGCAATTTGATTTTTTCCAACTTTTTTCGAACATTTTCATCAATACAAGGTAAAACAACCTACAGCCGGATCTCCGCTTCGATACATTTTCAAACACGTTAACGACCAATTTAAACCACCTAGACCAAGGGTATCCATTTTTTCAAATATTACCTAAAAATTACAACTTTTTACTCAATTTAACGAAAACGAAAAATCAAATTGAATATGTCATTTCACAAAATTGGCTCCAAGATGTATTCCAGTTTCCCGCTTGTACTACGAGTTTCCGGATACCGTTTATAACTACATACATACATACTTGCTTTTTGATAAAAGTTCCTATGTTGGCTATGGTTCAACTTCGTGAAAAATGATAATTTTCTAGTACACACGATGCACGTTATATGTTATTGCACCAACATCCAACACAGAGAAATGAAATAAATAAATAAATTAAACACTTTATTTTTTTTTTTTTGTTTTTTTTTTTAGATAAACTCGATACGGGAGGTATTGAGGAAAATAATTCCCATCAGGGCCTATGTCATCTCTGGAGTGATATGAGGGTCTCTTAGGAAAGAAAGGACAGGAAGTTCTGAGAAGGAAAAGGGTAATTGGGGGTGGGTAGGAATGAGTGACGGGATCCATCCCTCCCACTGCAGTTCAAGGCGATGCTCCGAGAGAGTACGGCTGGAGCTTTTTTAAGACAAAAATTCGCGGGTATTGGATAACCTGATAATATTTGTAAATCGACTACTGCAACCACAGAAAGCGAAAATGTTGGTTGTCGTGATGGAGGACTTAGACAGCCGAAGAAATGATTACGCAACGCCTGGGTGGGACCCAAACGCGATGCTAACTCAGCCACTGTCGGGTCTTAATTGTTTTAAATGGATTTAAATTTGGTATAGTTCAGCACACATATAACAAGTGTAAATTGAAACTGGGTATATATTTAATTTATTTTTTATTGAAAATATAAGCAAAATAAATTAATGTAAATAATATGTTAATATAATCGTAACTACACATATGGCACACTGTGGGATGTCACTGGCAACACCTTTCTGCAAGGTTGAGGGATTTTTCAACAGAGGATAACCGGGCGGATTAGAAATGAGTAAGAAGGAAGCAAGTCATTCCTTATTTTAAAGTTCTACGACTTGGAGCACCCATGGACAAAAAAACGAAGTTTGATCGCCAGATTTACAACATTAAAAGGAAGATGGGCTAAAGTTCGGTGTTTGGGCGAAATTCCTAAAAAATAAAACTAGTTATTTTTATACTAATTTGGGGTCGGGGAATCCGAATCTGAAAGAATTAGGCGGCGGCAAGCAATATTAACTGAATTACACGACTTTAAAATTTTTTATACACATACAGGAAAATAGCCATTTTGGAAGCATTTTGATTCCTAGAAAATCAAACTAGTTATTTTTATACTAACTATGGGCCGGGGAATCCGAATCTGAGAATTAGGCGGCGGCAAGCAATATTAACTGAATTACACGACTTTAAACTTTTCTATACACACACACATGAAAATAATCATTTCGGAAGTATTTTGACACACGTAGTACAAAGATCATAGAAAAACAAGATAACATAGATGTTTTTACCACACAAAACTAAGTGTTGCCATTAAGCAGTAATATTAATAACGTAAAATAACATGTATATATTTTAAGTACTTATTTTTTATAAATCTTACTCACTTTTGTATCACAAACCAAGTCACATAAACCCAGCGTAGCTGCTAAACTACTTGAAAACAGGGATGTTTTTTTGCCGTGATGCGAGCAGGCGGTATAAAGGGGCACAAACCATGTTACACAAACCTAGCGTAGCCGCTAAACTACTCGTAAACAGGGATGTTTTTTTGCCGTGACGCGAGCAGGCGGTATAAAGGGGCACAAACCATGTTACACAAACCTAGCGTAGCCGCTAAACTACTCGAAAACAGGGGTGTTTTTTTGCCGTGACGCGAGCAGGCGGTATAAAGGGGCACAAACCATGTTACACAAACCTAGCGTAGCCGCTAAACTACTTGAAAACAGGGATGTTTTTTTGCCGTGACGCGAGCAGGCGGTATAAAGGGGCACAAACCATGTTACACAAACCTAGCGTTAGGTTAGGTTAGGGACGCGAGCAGGCGGTATAAAGGGGCACAAACCATGTTACACAAACCTAGCGTTAGGTTAGGTTAGGTTAGGTTATGTCTGCTGTTTTTTCTGCTGTTATCTATTTTCATATTGATATAGGGATAAATATTTTTGAGAGCTGGTAACACTGCCGGTACATGTTTTTGTACATTTCTTGTTTTTCTATGATCTTTGTACTACGTGTGTCAAAATACTTCCGAAATGATTATTTTCATGTGTGTGTGTATAGAAAAGTTTAAAGTCGTGTAATTCAGTTAATATTGATTGCCGCCGCCTAATTCTCAGATTCGGATTCCCCGGCCCATAGTTAGTATAAAAATAACTAGTTTGATTTTCTAGGAATCAAAATGCTTCCAAAATGGCTATTTTCCTGTATGTGTATAAACATTTTTAAAGTCGTGTAATTCAGTTAATATTGCTTGCCGCCGCCTAATTCTTTCAGATTCGGATTCCACGACCCCAAATTAGTATAAAAATAACTAGTTTTATTTTTTAGGAATTTCGCCCAAACACCGATTTTTTTCCGGAAGGTGGATTAAAAAGGCAGACAAAATATCCCGGCGAGGATAATCCTGACATGGGAAGATCAATGGATTCATAGAAATATTCTACAAGTATTCAAGTAAGGTGTAATCCTACCTACCCTCAGATATCAACCATATTTGCTACCAATGGAGTCGATTTGCAAGGATGATCACATTTGAGGCCATCGCACATCCCGAGCTGCATAACCTTTGACAGTTATCAAAGCACCCGGAAGGCGCCGCAATTTGGTATAAAGTGAAGATTCAAAATGCCCTAATCATGATTCTAACCTCTCGCCCAAAGCTAACTTAGGATATATTGATTTAATCTGTTCTTTGTGCAACTCTTTTCCAATTACAATTATATATTTGTACTGATCAATTTAAACATCTATTTATTGCAAAACCTAACCTATGAATGCCAGCACAAAAGTGTCTATACAATCCCTGAAATTCCAACATAATGGTTTCCTAACTAACTAACTAACCATCACGCCGTTTCCCGCAGGGGTAGGCAGAGAGGACGGACCGCCAAACAACTCGGTCTTGGCACACACTCTTTGCCTCACTCACATTCATACATCGTCTCATACATACTCTTCTATTATTCTGACTTTTGACATGGCCCGTCTCAAGTATCTGATTCACTTGATCGTGCCATGTCTTCCTCGGGCGTCCCCGACTTCTTCTACCATTCACATTTGCATCATATATTCTTTTTACACTACTTTCTTCGCTCATTCGCTCTACGTGCCCAAACCATCTGAGGGTCCCTTTCTTAATTTTGCTCATTATACTTACATCAGCCTTACATTCTTTGCGGATATCCACATTTCTAACACGATCATACATGGTTTTACCACACATACGTCTCAGGGATCTCATTTCAACAGCATTCTGTTTACTTTCATCCTTCCTCTGCCAGTTCCATGCCTCACTGCCATACATCAGGGTAGGTACCAGGACTCCATTGTGGACTGCTATCTTCGCTTTTTTTGACAGTTTTTTATTTGCGCCAACAGCATTCAGTCCTCCATTAATGGAGTTACCGGCATTTACCCTTCTTTCAATATCTCTATCAGCCTTCCCATCTCTCGTAAACATACTACCCAGATAAACAAACTCATCCACCTGCTCCAAGTATTCATCATTCACAAATATATCGCACACTGTTTTCGTACTTTCTCTTTCAAACACCATGACTTTAGACTTACTTACATTCATCATTAACTCATTCTTCATGCATACTTCGTTCATCCTAGATACTAGAGACTGTAGATCTTCCATAGTGTTAGAGATCAGCACCGCATCATCAGCATACAACAGGCAACGTACTTTCAGACTATTCAATTTCGCGCCCAATCCCACATCTTTCAATTCTTGCATACAATTATCCATGTATAGATTGAATAACCATGGTGACATTACGCAGCCTTGCTTAACACCTTTTGTGATGTCAAACCACCCCGTAAAATCACCGTTCACCCTAACACATGCAACGCTTCCCTCGTGCAGAGACGCTGGTTTCCTGTTTCCTTATTTAAAAAAAAAACAGGTGGCGTCCAATTAATTAACATTAATTAACACCCCACGTCAGCGTTTACAAATGAGCACTTAATTTTGTTTGTATTCATAATGAAATCATAACGAAATGGCATAATATAAAAAGAATTCGTTATTTCAGTTAAAAGGGAACAAAATAAAAACTTTTTACAATTTTTCAGAAAAAAATTAAGGATATCACAATGTACCGCATATACCATTTTTTATTTTCAGAACCGCAGACTCCCTGATGTATTATCAGATCTTTGATTACATAAATGTCTAGATAGAGTGTTGCGCTGTAATTCCGGCAAAAAGAACAGGCCAGATTTGAAACACTTGTGTGCGTGACACGCACACAAGTATGCGTAACTTATATTATTGACGAAGCGCTTAACGTCACTGTAGGCGTGTCGAGTGATACCAGCTCCCGAATATTTCCCATAAAAGTGGGTAAAAAGTATGTTTCGATTTTGCGGGACCTTTTAATAATTCGTTTAATTTTGAATTCATTTAAGTAAGATAGTTTTCTACATGTAATGATATAAATGAAAAGAAAATCATTGTTAAAAGAGATTTATTTTTATTTGATTATTTTTAACAAATAAATAAGAAATACGGAAAATAAGAAAGATACATTCCTAGACGCTGCCAACTGGCCGGCAGGTAACGCTGTGTCTAAATTTAAATTTTTATCATCATTAAATAAAGAAGGTGGCCCACATCCAGGTAAATCTATACCTACCTAAAAATGGCAAAACTATGTTTAAAATACCAAAATATTCGTGGTTTAAATACGAAAATAGGTGAATTTTCGAACAATGTTATTTCACAAAATACTGAAGTTATTGCTCTAACAGTCTAACTGAAACATGGTTGCAAACATCTGTATTCGAGGCAGAACTGTTGTCCACCAATCAGTATACAGTACATCGCCGGGTCACACTAAACATGTCACACTAAACATGTCCCACTAAAAAAGACAATGCAACTTTTTAAAACTAAAGCTATCGATAGTTATTATTTATTCTTAATGACCTTCCCTTTGAATTTGTTTTTTAAACAGTTTTCGTATAGATTTTACAACCCGGTTAATATTATTCAATTTTGTCTTTTAGTGATATCTTAAGGCCAAATATTTTTCCACGACCAATCTTATCAAATTAACTTGATGCAGAAGACCGTAAATATGATCGGTTTTTACTTCGAAATAATTCTCGGGAAAGTTTAATTTGAAGAACAGGCAACCCTGTAAACATGGCGTCAAATGGCGTTGTCCTAAGACCAAATTACACTACTAAAACTAAATTGTTTCTTTAACTAAATAACTAACTAACTAATAAGGTAACTAACCGATGATAGGTAACATTTTTAGTTGTTTTCAATCGTCCTATGTAATTCCTGCACACTGATATAACGTAAATCGTCATTTTCAAATGTCACACAACACGTGTTCACCGTACAACGATAGTGTCGCCACTGGGCGGACAGGCGACTCCAGATACTAATATCTACAGCCTGTATGTTTGACGAATATCTACAGCTCATATGTTGAACTAATATCTACGAACTTCAGAGTGTTGACTAATATCTACAGAGCGTAGGTTGGACTAATCAGCTAAATGTGTCCAATAGTCCGATATTAGGGATTTTTACATACATACTTACATAAATTAAGTTTTTTAAACTGCATACGCAATATTACGTTATTCCAATATGCTATACATAATTGCAAATCCAACCTCTGACAGTACTGTAGATATTCGTCAACACTTTGGTTCTCGTAGATATTAATCAACAGTTTGAGCTGTAGATATTCGTCAACACTTTGATTCCCATAGATATTAGTTCGATTTTTTCAGTTTTTGGAATTCCTGTAGATATTAGTAGACGCCTCCGGACAGGCCGAGCGCCGAGCTTATCTGCCAACATTTGGTAGATATTTTTTTGCCGCTTCGTCACTCGAGCGCTATATCTAGACATTTATATAATCAAAGTATCAGATATAACCAATGATCGCTAGTTTCAATCAAGTCTTTTTGTGTTTGACTGAAGACGTTTTATAAAAATGAAATCAATTCGTTAGACACGGAATAAAAAAAGTATATTATCAACATTGAAATCAGTATAGGAAATTAAATATCTCGGAGTGATAATAGAACAACATATGAAGTGGAAGAGCCATATCTGCGAATTGGTTAAGCGTATCAGAAAATGTATATATATATATTCATAAGATTAAGAAATATTTTAAAACTCAACAATCTAAAAAGAGTATACTATGCACTAATCCAGTCATCAATTCAATATGGAATTATTGGATGGGGGGGGTCATACAACAATATTCTAACTCCGATCAAAGTGATCCAGAAGCTAATCATTAAAGTAATCCTAAAGAAACCCTCCACTTATTCAACAGAAACGCTTTTCGCCGATTTCACGGTGCCTCGAGTAGAGAATATCTTCAAGAAAAATGCAATTATCCAAATTTACAAAGATAATATCAAAAAATTTGAAACCCACCAATCAAAAAGATATCAAGACAACTTCAAAATACAAAAAATTAATACAAAACTAATGCAAAACAATTATACCTATTTAGGAATAAAGTTTTTCACCAACCTTCTGATTGAAATAAAAAAAAACCGAAGACATCAATAAACTGAAACTCAAACTGAAGCTACACTTTATCAGGAATAATTAACTTAATAATTACCTGTTTTTCTCTTCCTTTCTATGTATTATCAATCTATATTCATCTCTATTTTATATAGATTTTTCGAATTTCTCTTAAGTGCACAATATTTTAGTATGTAACCGTATCCCATGGATGTACACCTACACATATAGATAATCCAGAAGTTTCAATTGTTCCCATTATATACTTACCTATTGCATAATGTTATTCTATTTCTGTTATAATTAGTGTAACTTGCTCATCAAGCACAAGAACTAGTTTCTTCTTTGGTGAGATTGCAATTTTAAATAATTTGTGTACCAATATGTAATTTATATAACTCCACTGTACTATATATCTATATTAAATAAAAAATAAAAAATTTAAAAAAAACATTAAAAAGTCTCTCCAAGAAAATGCGAGATTGCAAACAAATTATGAAAAAGATTACTGTCTGTATGTGTATCGCCAAATTTTTCTTTTGAGAACACAAATAGCTGAACTCGCAACAGGCATTTTTTTTTTCTCTACTGTGAGTCAGATTGTGACTCAAAAAATCCTGCTTTTGCGAAGATGAATAAATGCAATCGTAACATGCAAACGGTTTCTCTTCACTGTGTACCAGGAGGTGTTTCTTTAAATCTTCCTTTTGAGAAAATGAATAGTTGCAATCGGGGCATTAAAACGGGTTCTATCCGGTGAAAGTCAGCACGTGGTTCCTCAGATGGCCTTTTTGAGAACATAAATAGTTACACCCAGAACATGAAAAAAAAGTTTTTCTCCACTGTGAGTCTCATTAGAATGTGATGAATAGAACATAAATAGTTCAAGTCGGAACAAGAAAATCATTTTTCTCCACTGTGAATCAGCATGTGTCTCGTCAAACGGCCCATTTGAGAATACGAAGAGTTGCATTCTGAACATGAAAAAGGTTTGTGTATCAGGAGATGTTTCTTCAAACTTCCCTTTCGGGAACAAGAATAGTTGCAGTCGGGACATGTAAACTGATTTTTACCGGTGTGAGTCAGCATGTGTTTCCTTAGTTGGCATTTTCGAGAACATGCATAGTTGCAGTCGGGACATGAAAATGGATGTTCTCCACTGTGAGTCAGTATGTGGCGCTTCAGACTTTGTTTTAGAGAAAATGAATAGTTGCACTCAGAACATAAAAAAGGTTTTTCTCCACTGTGTACTAAGAGGTGTTTATTCAAAGTTCCTTTTTGCGAACATGAATAGTTGCAGTCGGGACATGAAAATGGATGCTTTTCACCGTGAGTCACCATGTGGTTCCTCAGTTGGTCTTTTTGAGAACATTCATAGTTGCAGTCGGGACATGAAAAAGGATGTTCTCCACTGTGAGTCAGCATATGGCGCATCAGATTTGGTTTTAGAGAACATGAATAGTTGCACTCTGAACACGAAAAAGGTTTTTCGCCACTGTGTACCAGGAGGTGTCGCTTTAAATATTCTTTTTGAGAACATGAATAGGTACACTCGGGACATGAGAAAGGTTTTTTTCCACTGTGAGTCAGCATGTG
Organism: Limnephilus marmoratus; assembly: GCA_917880885.1. Classification (NCBI taxonomy): domain Eukaryota; kingdom Metazoa; phylum Arthropoda; class Insecta; order Trichoptera; family Limnephilidae; genus Limnephilus; species Limnephilus marmoratus. Next base: position 38,936,285 of record OU862907.1, on the reverse strand, counting down.
TCTCGTAAGATGGTACTTTTGTGAAGATAAATAGTTGCACTCGGAACATTGAAAAGGTTTTTCCCCACTGTGTACCCGGAGGTGTCTCATCAAATCTCCTTTTTGAAAACATGAATAGTTGCAGTAGGGACATGAAAAGGGTTTTTCTCCACTATGCCTTAGGAGGTGTTTCTTCAAATCTTCCTTTCGCGAACATGAATAGTTGCAGACGGCACATGAAAATAGTTTTTTTCCACTGTGAGTTAGCATATGGCGCTTCACAGAGCCCTTGTGAGAACAGGAATAGTTGCAGTCGGGACATGAAAAAGGTTTTTCTCCACTGTGAGTCAGCGCGTGGTTTTTCAGGCTGTCTTTTTGAGAACATGAATAATTGCACTTGGAACAAGAAAAAGATTTTTCTCCACTGTGTGCAATGACATGTTTCTTCAAATCTCCCTTTTGAGAGCATGAATAGTTGCAGACGGCACACGAAAAATGTTTTTTTCCAGTACGGGTGCGCAAATGTCTTTCAAAAGTCGGCTTATTTGACTTACGAGAGCAGGAGTAGTTAGAATGGTGACAAAAGAATTCTTTTTTCTCAGGATGGGTCTTCGGATCTGTAGAAATTTTGAAAAAGCATGAGTTGAAAGATGGCTCAAGAAATTAACAATAAATATCTAAAAAACCTATTAAAATAGGATAATAATTGTGACACAATTAATATAATAATTGTGACACACATAATCTCACAAAAGCATATTTACCTGCTATCCGTGTAATTATTTTAAAGCGTTCCAAGCATTCCTTTTTAACATCCGACAGGTCTATGTCCATTTCCATGCAATGAAATCTTACTTCATCTTCTTCTCGGGGTCCAAGATCCGTCTTTAAAGTAACTGTCTCCAAAATGCTACCTGGAAAAAGAAACGGCAATGCGTAGGTTAATCCGTGATACAGGTTCATGAAAACAGATGTTTTTTTTTAAATATAAAAATATTAACAATTAAGCCACCATTGATTAACCAGGTATAAGAGGAAATTTAGGTTAGAGACTTTTATATCTATTTACTATAAACGAACAACACCGACCTTCGATGGGACCGATGCCTTTAATACGTAGTTTCGTTATTTTAAGTAAATGGAATGGTATTTTCTTCCAGCAAGATTTATGTATTTTCAAAGACTAATAAAACAAGTAACTTAAGTAAATATCCCAAACAAAATGAACTGAAATCTTGGAAAATCGGGAACTTGCTGCGAACAATATAATTAAGTAAAAAGCAATCTGTAATTTGGCAATATGACTAATGACTAATTTCCGGCAAGGACTTATTTTAACGTAAATATCAAATTAACTTATGTACGGTAAGAGGGGATGTTGTGAAAAAACATATTCCCAGTTTTCACGACATTTCAAAACGTATATGGATTCCAAACATCCGAATACGTATGAATAAAATGTCACAATCTATAATATAACATTGAATCGCTGAATGTGTTGCTACTGCACCAAATTGGATAATTATTTTTTTTGTGTGTTCGTTATTGTCAGGACAAGGTTTTATAAAACTTCAGGTGAGCTCTGGCATTATAATAATAATATAAGTTTATTCCAGAATGTATGCTGGGGAAGTGCAATGCAACACATTCCATAAAGTAAAATAACAAAAAAAGATAAATTATAAGTTAAGGTAAAAAGTAAATAACAACACATAAATTAAATAATATTTGACGATATTAGTTTTTTAGATCTTCATACAATAGTGTACGCTAGTGCTATCACTATATGTAATAAGTTAGGAGTTAAATTAATATCCTCTGATGATAGATCATATAGTTATAGTAAACCAGAATGGCAGATTAGATTAGAAAATGATGTAGTATTTTTAAGAAGTAGTATAGCTAGAGTAATTGAATATAAAAATGGAAATAGAAGTAGGAATATTTTGAGATATGTAGATGAAATTGGGAGAAAATTTGGTTATAGCATTGGTAGTAATAATAATGAAAATATAATCAATGATTTATTAGATTTATTAAAACAAAAATTAGGTGTAAAAGCTAGTAGATTAAAAAGATATAATTATACGTATAATAAAAGAAATAATAATAGATTATTTCAGAAAAATGAGAAAATATTTTATTCCAAACTTGACGATAAACAGAATATTATTTCGAATAATAATATTCCGTTGCCATCTGAATCAGATATGCGCGATTTTTGGACAAACATTTGGAGTAAAGATATAAAACATAATGAGGCAGGTAACTGGATAGAAAATGAAGAACTCAATTGTTCAGACATTGAACAAATGAGTTTTTCTGATATATCGGTTGAATTGTTAGCCAAAATTATAAAAAATACTCATAATTGGAAAGCCACGGGTTGCGATTGGATACATAATTTTTGGTACAAACGTCTAACTACTTTACATCCTCTTTTTGCAAAAAATCTTTCAAAACTTGTCAGAGAACCTCAAAATTTTCCTAATTTTCTAACTAAGGGCATTACTTATATGTTGCCTAAAAGCGAACATATTAATAATCCCTCTCAATATAGACCCATTACATGTCTACCGACAATATACAAAATTTTAACCTCTTGCTTGACAGATTTAATATATACTCATTTGGATGAAAAAAATATTTTATCTGAACAACAAAAAGGTTGTCGCAGAAAACATATGGGATGTAAAGAACAGTTAGTTATTGATTCTGTAATTTTAAAACAAATTCAAAATCAAAAGCGTAATTTACATACTTGTTATATAGATTATCAAAAAGCTTTTGATAGTGTCCCGCACTCGTGGCTAATCAAAATATTAAAAATATATAAAGTTAACCCAATTATAATTAGCTTTTTGAAAAATATTATGTCCTTTTGGAATACAGATTTGCTAGTTAATTTAAAAGGTAAGAAAATAGTAGTACCGGGCATTTCAATAAAAAGAGGGATTTTTCAAGGAGACTCATTGAGCCCTCTTTGGTTTTGCTTAGCATTGAATCCCCTTTCTAAAATGTTAATTAAAAGCAAGTTTGGAATAAAAATTAAGGGTAATACAAGAGAGAGTAGTATAGTTTCACATCTATTATATATGGATGATATAAAATTATTTTCAAATTCTGAATCAAATTTAGAGAAAATGATTAAGGTAGTTAAAATTTTTTCAGATGATATTAAAATGACTTTTGGTTTAGATAAATGTAAAACTATCCATATAGAGAAAGGCAAAATTGTAGATGGAGACGAGGGTATATTTAGAAATTTCAAAATTCAAAGTATGAAAGGGGATGAGGTTTATAAATATTTAGGATACCCGCAATCGAATAGATTAGATCACACTAGTATTAAAAATGATATTAGGATTAAATTTCAAACTAGGATCAGAAAAATTTTAAAATGCAATCTATCTGCTAAAAATTTAGTAAAAGCAATAAATACTTGGGCAATACCTCTACTAACGTACTCATTTGGCATAATTAAATGGTCCAATACAGATTTAGATAGTTTAGAACGATTAATTAGAACTACGTTAACAAAATTTAATTGCCATCATCCAAATTCAGCTATAGAACGAATTAATTTACCTAGAAATTTAGGAGGTAGAGGTGTAGTCAAAATAACATCTTTGAAACACAATCAGGTAGAAATGCTTAGAAATTTTTTCCATAGGAAAGCTAATAGCTCAGAATTGCACAAAATAATTTGCAAGGCAGATAGAAATATTACACCTTTAAATTTATATGACGAGAATGCCAACATTCTTATAAATACTAACCAGGAATTATTAGATTCCTGGTCAAATAAAATTATTCACGCAAAACACTTCAATTATCTCAACCAAACGTATGTTGACAAACTTTCGTCAAACAAATGGTTGAGTATTGGAGAGTTGAGCGCAGAAATAGAAGGATTTATGCTTGCCATTCAAGATAGAGTCATTAATACTAAAAATTATAGAAAGCATATAATCAAAGATATAAATCAAATTGATGATTTATGTAGAAAATGTTTGGCTTTTCCCGAAACTATAGAACATATTATATCGGGATGTTCTATATTAGCGCCTTCCGAGTATACATTTAGGCACAATCAGGTTTTAAAAATAATTCACCAAAGTTTGGTAATTAAATATAACTTGATTGATTGCCGTAATGTAGTACCTTATTATGAATATGAACCAAATTCATTTATAGAAAATGAATTTTATAAAATATATTATGATAAAACTATACTAACAGACAGAACAATTAGTCATAATAGACCTGATATAGTTTTACATGACAAAATTAAAAAAATAACTTATATCATTGATGTAGCTATTCCAAATTCCTGTAATATTCAAAAAACTGTTTCTGAAAAAATTAGAAAATACACAGATTTAGGAAATGAGATTAAAAGAATTTGGCATTCTCGGACTATAAAAATATTACCATTTGTTATTTCGGCCACTGGCATAATACCTAGGAATCTGATTCAAAATTTAAGCATATTAGATTTGTCAAAGAATTTGTATATAAAAATGCAAAAAGCAGTAATTTTAAATACATGTAGGATTACAAAAGATTTTTTAAATATTTATATTGAGGGATCAGTAGGATTTATAGGTTCAATTAGAAATGCCACAGAGCCGAACCCTCTGATATGAAAATATCTGGAGTCGGTGAATTATATTCCCATTTGGTCTCTAGTAGGTTGACATGTTGTTCTTGTATTGTTTTGTATTTACAATACCTATATAGTGCAATTGCATAACGTGGATTCACTAGATGATCATTTGGGGAAGTGTATGAAAGGGTTTAGTTTTTCCTTCTTTTTTTTTTTTTTTTTTTTTTTTTTTTTTTTTTTTTTTTTTTTTTTTTTTTTTTTTTTTTTTTTTTTTTTTTGGGGGGAAAATTTAACCCGGACATTTAAATCTGGTATGTAGAAAAATTGGATAATTTGTATAGCGCCGTTTTTGTGAAAAATCACCTCAAGGGCGCTAAATAAACGAATAATCATGAAAAATGAAACCGAGAAGAAAAAAAAATTATGTATGTAAACACTTAAATTAATGTAAATATGAAATTTGTATAAAAAAATTGCTATTGGTGGCATGCGAGGAAGAGGCTATTGCTATGGAAAGCAGGAGGGAGGGAGAGATGTGGTAGGGGAACCAGGGAGGAGGAGGAAAACCTGTGAGGGGGGAGGGGGATCTGAGAGGGGGGAGGGGAACTCGGGAGAGAGGTTCACGGGACGGGGGAAGGGGGGAGTGGAGTGGGGAGAGGGAAGGTAGAGGTGACGGAGTGGGAACGCGAGAGAGGAAGAGGACGCAGGATAAGAAGGGGAGGCGGAAGGGGAACGGGACGAATGGGGAAGGACACTCAGGGAGAAATTTCTTTATTAAATGGCATAACATGCATGCCGGAGATGCAACGCATGCCGGGGACCAGCTAGTCTCATAATAATAATACTTAATTAGATAATTCGTAGAGTGCCGTTTTTGTGAAAAATCACCCCAAGGGCGCTGTACAAATAATTATACAATCAAAAATAACTAACTGGATGTCTGCGAACTCTCGGCGTATTGCAAACATTCCTTCTTTACATCTGGGAACTCGAAATCCATATCTGTGTATGGCATTTCACATTCGCCTTCATCCTGGGACCCTGGTGCCTTCTTTATCGAAATAGTTTTAGGATTTAGTAGATCCATGGAACTGCTGTGGCAGCGTTCCGTAAATATTTCTAACACCAAGTAAAATTCCTGAAACAGAACAGTCGTAATAGAAATCAAATTTGGTTTCGCTTGGAATATTCTGTCTCAACATTGGAGTCGTATGCAAAACGCATAATAGAAATAAAATAATAAAGTTTTATTGATCACATTAGCCAATAAAAATAAAATGCTTATAAAAATTACAAGCGATCCATATTGTCTAGCTACAGTGAATTTAAACTGTTAAGAAATAAGTGTAGTAAATTCTTCAAATTGTGCTATAAAAATTACGTTGATAAAATTGAAAGTCATATTAGTATTAATACCAAACAATTTTGGAATTACAATAATTAGAATAATAACTTGGGTATTCCAACTTCGATGAATTTCAATACAAAATTTTTTTGCGTAATGTTCAATATACGAGTATTATAAATTTTGTATATAGAGGATATAGCTAACAATGAAATTCCCAAATTCTAAGATTGGACATATATGAAATACGCATAGAAGCTAATTATTATAAAAACGCCAGGAGACTGGCTTACCAATACCGAGACTTCACCGTCTCGGGTATTATATTCTGATCTGGGAGATATATTTCGTTTTAAAAAATAATTAGTAAAAATATGCTAATTCAATATTTTATTCATCTAAACATAAATATGATAACAAATTATAAAAAACCATTTATTGATAGATTTGTTTTGTAATTTTTCATTTTATATTTAAAAAAATTGTTTTGAGTAGATATATATATATTGTTTTATAAAATTTTAGATTCATATTCCTTTTTTATAAAATTAATTTACTTATTCTTATTACTAGCTTTTGCCCCCGGTTTCGCTCGCATAGTATTAGGGGGGTACCCACAGGGCCTCCTCCACCTTCCCTATCCCCTCTCCAATCTCTCCTCCTCCTCTCCCCCGCCCTCTCTCAATCCTCTCACCCCTACCACCCAAATTCCCCCCTCACCCTCCCCAAGCACCTTCCGCCCTCCCCAATCGACCCTCCCCCACCCCCCCCTCCGCCCTGCCTACACATCCTATCCCCCCCTCCATACCCGCTACATTCATTTTTCAAACAGCTCGCGTGCCACCTATTGAAATTTCTATATATAAATTTCATAATGCCAGAGCTCTAAGCTATAGCCTATAGATTATTCTGATGTATGAGCTATTATTGCAAAGTTTCATTAAAATCCATTCAGCAGTTTTCGCGTGAAAGAGTAACAAACATACATCCATACAAACTTTCACCTTTATAATATTAGTAGGAAGTAGGATGCTGTCTCAGTAGAAGTAAAGTCACAAGGAGGAAATCCGTAATTGGTTTTATTTTGGCTATTTAATACTATGTACACACTGAAATAAATATATACTGTCGATTTCCCGAAAATTAATAAATAAATAATGAATATATTGAATATCATTTAGAGTGAGTTTCTTTATCTCTGTTGATATTTTAATTTGGGAGGCGGGAAGGGATAGCGCCACCCGGGAACTATTTATTGGCTAATTAACACCTCTGCCATAAGTGCCAAGTGGTTTGATAAGTTAAGTGACATAGCAGGGGTGCCTGGGTTCATGGGGTGAGGTTCGTCCGAGTCTTGGCGGCGGATGCGTCTGCCCACCAGATGCGTAGCAGGCCGGATCGGGAGAGTGGTTGAGGGAGTGCCGTTGGCTTATCCAGCCGTACTCTCTCGGAACAATACCGCAGTGGGAGGGATGGATTCATACGCTGTCACTCCTGGATAAACTGACCTCCAGATTCCTACCCACCCACTATACCCTTTTCCTACCCCGAACATCCTCTCCTTCCTTTCCTAAAACGACCCTCCACACAGCATTCCCAAAGATGACATAGACCCTGAGAAAAATTATTTTGCTCAGGGCTTTCTGTGTGGAGCTAATGAAAAAAATTACAATAATGTATTTTGTTTTACATATGCTTTTATGGTTACATTTTTTCAACATTTTATGTATATTCACTGTCCAATAAGAAACACAAGGTCAAACCAACTATTCCACATCCCACACTCAAAAACACACACAACATTCATTTCTCCGAAGGACGTGCACAAAATACAATGACATCTTTTACGACGCTGATATTTTCCATTTGTCCTCAGGCCAATTTATTAAATTCATAATAGAAAAAATCAAAACAAATTGTTAATTATGAACTCTCCATCCCTGCTGCATGTTTTCCTTCTTTTTATAATAATAATAATATTTGGATGATTTACATATCCCACATGCTTTAATTTGTGTATTTTTTTTCATTTCTGTTGTACATGTATATATTTTTCTTTTTTTCTACCACTATATGATTTCTTTTATGTTTTAATCTATGTTTATATATACATACATTATAAATTTTAGCGGAAACTTCGCTGGTTAATGCAACCTTGTAATATGTTACTCTATTATGAAAATATGTATAACTGTTTGTTTCCTTAATAAACTAAAATAAAATAAAAAAATAAAAAAAATTCTTCATTTAAAAGTTTGCATTAACAGTGATACAAACAACTTAAAAATATAATGTACAAGCTCATTAAATAAATAATAACAACGCATAAGGATATAATTGTGAGAGTACCTTGACCTTGAATTTAAGAAATTCGAGGGATTACTCTGTATCCAAAGATAAGCCGGAATTAACGTATATTGAATTCCGCCATTGTAGGAATCTGGGGGTCAGTGTGCCCAGGAGTTACAGATTTATGAACCCATCCCTACAACTGCGGTGCAGGGCGATGGGTTGATAGAGTTCAAAGGTCAAAAGGCCTCCCTCAACCAGTCTCTCTTGATCCGGCCCGCCACGAAGCAGATGGGGGATGCATCCGCAACCAAGACTTGGACAAACCTGATAAAGGAACCGCAAGCGAGGGGTTACTATTTTACTAAAACACAAATATACTTAAGTACAAGGCGAAGCGGCGGTCAAATCCAATTTGTTCCAAGAAACGTAAGAGAGAATAGTAGATGTACATGAATTTCAATGACTTCAAAAAATATTAAATAAAATTCTGAAAATGTGAAAATGTATGTCTGTCACTAAGATAGCCAGCTGTAATGGAACACAAGTACTGTTCAGTTTAGATAATATTACTTCAGAAAAGTGTAGAAAGAATGATTTTGAACGGCAACGTCAAAAAATGTCACGCAAGCCCAAGTGGTAACGACTAACGTCAAAGAAATTCCATAGAAAAAGAAAAAATTAAGAAAATATGCTCAAAAATCAGACGCTGACAGTTCCTACTTTTAGTACTACTCCTACTAGTCAAACAAAAAACAGAAAGCATCATGAGACAACTATGGCGAACAAAGAACACGCTAACTCGCAAAATGTGATTGTGGGTCTGAGGAATCTTTCGACTATTTTTTTGAATTACCTATTTGACCTATTTATATTCTTGACCAATTTCAAAACTTCTTCACGAATTGGTAAAACTTGAAATTGAGTTACCTACCAGTGTACGCTACCTTCTTAGTCCAAACACTCCTGGAATTCACTATTTTTTTGACAAAATTTATTTATAAAGATTGCCCTAACATTTAAAGATCAATCACCTTACTTTCATTTCCATTTGCTTGCAAGTGTTCATGCTGTACATTTTTACAGGTTTCAATTTTTGAAGATGATCCAATTCAACCCATATATGTCACGTGCCGGTTAGTGGTTCATTATAAAGTTGTAAAACCTGATTAAAAAGCCTTTAGTAGTATATTCGAGCAGTAAGTGGGGGGCTTTTTTTTTAATAAAACACGAATTTACTTACGTACAAGGCGAAAGGCGACGTGCGGCGGTTAAATCCAAGAAAAGTAAAAGTGCGAGGGTTTCAATAACTTCGAGAGATAAATGAGACATTCACTAATAAAACCATAAACTGTAATGGAAGGCAAGTACTGTTCAGTTTATTATACAATATTACGGGAGAAAAGTGGAGAACGAATCGCGTTGATCGACCACCTAAGGTCGCGTTCAGACGTTTCAATTTTTGTTGATCCACTTTTATTTAACGTAAAAAGTTGAACGAGATTATGTTCACACGTTTCAATTTAAGTAGAACCGAATTTGACATTCAAGATGGCGTCAACTGAAATTGTCAGTGCGTGCGTCTCTCTAACTTCTGATGTTTTGCGAGACGAGCTCGAGATTATGAAAAAGCATAAAAAACGTCGTATTTGGGCGAGAAAATGGATCATGAATTAGGCGCATCCAACACAATTTTGAAAGAGATGGAACTAGAAGACTCCGAAGGATATGGATGACAGAAAAACAATTTGATGAGCTGCTTTCCAAAATTGGCGATAAAATTTTTCAGAGATGTTTAAATTAATAATAATTACTACTAACTACAATAACCGGAGAAGCAAGGAAATAATCCATATTTCGTTAAAATTAGCTTTACCATAACCTAAAAACAACAACGCCAAACGTCATACTTTGACATAAATATGACATAGTTATTGTTATTAGATTTGTACAAAGTTTTTTTTTCTTTATGCGTATTAATGGTGACGCATGCTCTGAATATTTACCGTTATTTTTTTGTCATTATCATAATATATTGGGTAGGTAGTGTAAATGAAACACATATTATTTATTGCAGTATCACGGGCATTTCTATTTGTGTACACTTCTTGCTTTTGATCCCAAAGACAGGGATGCATAAATCTGAACATCAAATCATCCGACCATTTCAAATATTTTTGCGTTGAAACGGATTCCATGACGATAGAACTAGGAATGTCTAACGAATATGGACATAAATGTTTGACGTCTAGTTGTGCACGCGAGTAACTATGGTAACCAAGATGGCGCGATCATACTTGAACGTCAAAAGTAGACGGGCTATCAACTTTAGCTAGTCAACAAAAAACTTGTTCAACTTTGTTGAAAGAAGGTTCACACCTGTCAATATGCTTTCAAGTGTCGAGTTGATCAACTAAAGTTGAACCGTGTGAACCGGCTATAAGGTCGCATTAGAAACGTCAAAGATATTTCCATAGAAAAAGAACAAATGAAGAAAATTGTCACAAAAGTCATATACCGACAGTTCCTACTTCATCATTCAAAAGAATAATAGTTTTAATAACATATAAATATTTACCAAAAACGTTGTTCAGTGTTTTGCGAAATTCCGGTCACGTCGAATTAAATAATTCAATTAAAAGTTTTTTTATGAAACCACCAATGGCCTTTTTTTTTGTTTACATTAGCTCCACACTGGCGGCCATGAGGAAAATAATTTCCCTCAGGATCTATAATGTCATCTTAAGGGATGCTGTGTCGAGGATTCTTTTAGGAAATGAAGAAGAGGAAGTTCTGGGAAGAAAATATGTATGAGGGGTGGCGGGGTGGGTAGTAATCTGGAGGTCGGAGTGTCTAGGAGTGATGGACGTGTGAAACCATCTTCTCAACTTCGGTGATCGATGGAGGGATTCCGGCTGAAGAGATCAAAAACCTCTTCATCCAGTCTCTCTCCTGCCACGCAGCAGGTGAGCAGACACATCGGACACCAATACCTTGTCAGACCTCAGGGGGCGTTCAAGTATTACGTATCGCAATTTTTGAATATTTTTGACTCCCCCTCCCCCCTATGTAACGCACTGTAACGTTTTTCTGTACTCCCCCCCCCCCCCTAAACGTTACGCAACGCCCAAGTGACAATTTTTACCTACTGGAAAGTCGCTAGAATATATTTTTGCTTATTTTTATCGCATCTGCGGTAATAAATATAAAAAGAGATTGCGAGAACGAAAAGGGTTGCCAACTTGGAAGATCCTAATTCCCTAGTTTTTTTTATCTAAATATAGAAAAACATGTTACGTAACGCGTTGTTCTAACCCCCACCCCCCCGGTAGCGCACAGTAACGTTTCACAAGACCCCCCCCAAGTGCGTTACGTAATACTTGAACGGCCCCTCACACTACGTACCTGGACCTCCTGCTAAGTCACCAAACGTAGCGCACAAATTTAATCGACCTCTGGCAGCGATGCTGGTTATCAATTCAAATCAATTCAATTATTTATTCATTTTAAAACATTACAAAATAAAATTTCAATGCGTTTTAAAAGAGTATTAAGTTAAAATTTAATCAGGTTTATGTCATTTATATTTCAATGTAGCACCATCATACTAACAACAACAAAGCTTGTTGTCTGAATTGTGCTTCATTGATATTAAACATATCGATATTCGAAGTGATTCTATTTAACAACAAGACAGCTCTCCCGACTGGCAAAACCATTGGCAAGTTAGTTCTGCAAGCCGGGAGATAAAACAGTCTATGCTGTCGATGACGGAGATAACCATCGGGAACATAGAAACTACTGCTCTCCATGATAGCCGAGTTTTCGAACCTTCCACGAATCAGTCTGAAGAAATGTGTTACAATGAGCGCATCCCTTTTGACCCGTAGAAGGTTCATACCAAGCATGCCCAAGAGAAAGTGGGTAGGGTAGAGCCACGGATAGTAGCCATACTTCCTCAGGTAAAAAAATCTCAGAAATTTCTTCTGAATCTTCTCCAACATGAGGGAATAATTCACTTGGTGTGGGGTTCAAACCACTGACCCACTCTCAAGCCTACTCCTAACCAAAGCATTGTATAGTACTGTGAGAACCCGGGTGTCTCTGAAATTTCTCGCAGTGCGTAGGACGAAAACCAACATTCTTAGTGAAGTACTACACGTCATTATGATGAAAAGTTAACCTACTATCAAACAAAATACTAAGATCTTTCATAGTGGAGACACGTTTTAAATTTAGAGCCCTCATAGTATACCGGTAAAACCAGGTATGATACGCTCTAATGAAAGAAAGAATGAAACATTTAGAGATATTGAATTCAATCTGATTCCGTTAACTGCAGTCAACTCTTCTACCAATGTCTGATTGGAGTCGAATACAGTACTCTAAAGTTTGTATTTCCAAGAAAAGTTTTAGGTTATCAGCGAAAAGAAGTGACCTGGAATGCAGAATAATTTCCGTTATATAATTAATAAAAATAAAAAGAGGAGTGGTCTTAAATTTAAGCCCTGAGGTACTCCTTAGAAAACAAGAAATAATTTTGATAAGAATATTCCAAGTGATACAAATTGTTTTCTTTCAGTAAAATAGCTGGCAAAAATATAAGAAACCGGAAAGAAAAACCTATCGTTGACAATTTATTTAATAAGATACGAGTATCATGGTTTACGGTGTCAAAGGCCTTTGAGAAATCATTGTATGAGCAATCTACTTGGTAGCCTTTATCTAAAGATTTGGAAACATAATCTGTGAATACCAATAGATTGGTGTGAGTTGATCGGCCTTTTCAAAACCCATGCTGTTCCGGTATTAAGAACGGCTATACTTGAAACTGCAAGTATTTATGAAGTATCGATTCGAGTAACTTAGCCGGATCGAACGATTGGGATCTCAAAAGTTAAGTATGATCTGTAGCTATTCGAAAACGTAAAATAAATGAAATTGGTGTTTATTGAAGTTCAGAATATATATGTGAGCTACCTATCTACCTATGTCTTAAAAATAGAATGTGTAAGGGAAAATAACATGTGTTCTGGAAAAAATCAAGATATTAAACAATACACCTACAACAAGTAAAACATAACGGTTTCTCAAAACTAAATGTGAATGTAGTCTAAAAACAGTTATTGCATATAATTTTCCGTACAATAACAATTTGGCATCATAATTATTAGCCTAAGAGCCCGCGACATTAAACCTGTAATGATAGGTCTCCCAAAAATCATACACAAAAATAGTTAGATCATTCATAGGGGTACACAAAATGGCGGTGCTGCCATTTCTGAAACCGGTCAGCACTATAAAAAAAAAATTTGAAAAAAAATATTTTTCAAGACTTCTGTAATCATAAGTCTCCCAAATTCTGATTGTTCCTCGAGACAGGGGAGGGGTGTGACTATACGAAAAAGCAGTACTGCCCGTCCCCCTAATGGGCCGTCTCAGTTGCTGCCGAGAAATAAGAGACGCCAAATATGAGGTATCTGTAATCATCGGTCTCCCAAAAAAAAACCAAGTTTATCTGAAAGATCATCAAATTTTGTGAAAGAAAAACCACTGCTGCCGTTTCCAAAAAGTGGAAAAGATGGCGGCAGCAGCGTTTGAAAGTCGCCCTCCTTTCTTATGACTTTCGTTATATAAAAGACACCTCGTACCTAGGTATCTATATTCATCGACTTCCTCAAAAAACCAAACTTATCTGAAAGATCATCAAATTTTGTGTAAGAAAAACCACTACTGCCGTTTCCAAAAAGTGGACAAGATGGCGGCAGCAGCGTTTGAAAGTCGCCCTCCGCGCAACCGAAATTGGCGTTTGAATTCGGTTTTATCAGCGATCGACAGGTTTTTTTCGATTTGTATTATTGAAATACGCCTTCTACTATCACAAACAATGAATTTTACGTGTCGTTGATTGTTTAAATAAATGAAATAAAGTTAATTTTCAGAATTCAAATGTGTTTACAACTTTTTTGGTGTACACAAAAAATGTGAACTACTGTAAGTGCCAAAAACATTTTCCTTCTTCACGTATAAAAGATTTAAATATTACCACTCGATAGATCATATGTTTTCAGCTAAGCTATTTTAAAAATGGGGTTTCCGGTTTGAAAGTTACGACTTTTTTTACAAAATCTGAAAAGTTTTTTGACTCTGGTAAACAATTGGGTTTTTGGCTGTTACAGCGGTATTGCTTTCTTTCTTGTGCCGAAATGATCGAATTATTTGAAAAACCAATCTTCTTTCTTTTTATTGCCCTCATCTAAATTTCAATACCATTCCATTTCATCTCGTATAATTTCTTTTTATGCGAATAAACTTAAAAAATAAACTTTGTGTGAACAATTAACGACACGTAAAATTAATTTTTTGTGATAGTGGAAGGCGTATTTCAATAATAAATATCGAAAAAAGTCGGGCGATCGCTGATGAAACCAAATCTAAACGCCAATTTCGGTTGCGCGGAGAGCGACTTTCAAACGCTGCTGCCGCCATCTTGTCCACTTTTTGGAAACGGCAGCAGTGTTTTTTCTTATACAAAATTTTATGATCTTTCAGATAAGCTTTAGTTTTTTGAGGAGACCGATGATTATAGATACCTGGGTACGAAGTGTCTCTTATTAACGAAAGACATAAGAATGTATAAAAACACAATGAAAACGGCTGAAAAATCGAAAAATTTAGCATAAAATATGCGATTTCATTTATTTAAACAATCAACGACACGTAAAATTCATTGTTCGTGATAGTAGAAGGCGTATTTCAATAATACAAATCGAAAAAACCTGTCGATCGCTGATAAAACCGAATTCAAACGCCAATTTCGGTTGCGCGGAGGGCGACTTTCAAACGCTGCTGCCGCCATCTTGTCCACTTTTTGGAAACGGCAGTAGTGGTTTTTCTTACACAAAATTTGATGATCTTTCAGATAAGTTTGGTTTTTTGAGGAAGTCGATGAATATAGATACCTAGGTACGAGGTGTCTTTTATGTAACGAAAGTCATAAGAAAGGAGGGCGACTTTCAAACGCTGCTGCCGCCATCTTGTCCACTTTTTGGAAACGGCAGCAGTGGTTTTTCTTTCACAAAATTTGATGATCTTTAAGATAAACTTTGTTTTTTTTGGGAGACCGATGATTACAGATACCTCATATTTGGCGTCTCTTATTTCTCGGCAGCAACTGAGACGGCCCTTTAGGGGGACGGGCAGCACTGCTTTTTCGTATAGTCCCACCCCTCCCCTGTCTCGAGGAACAATCAGAATTTGGGAGACTTATGATTACAGAAATCTTGAAAAATAATTTTTTTCAAATTTTTTTTTCTATAGTGCTGACCGGTTTCAGAAATGGCAGCACCGCCATTTTGTGTACCCCAATGAATGATCTAACGATTTTTGCATATGATTTTTGGGAGACCTATCATTACAGGTTTAATGTCGTCGCCGCTCCTACTATATGTATATACACAATTATGATGCCAAATTTTAATTGTACGGAAGATTATATGCAATAACTGTTTTTAGACTACATGTCTACATTCACATTGAATGTAGTTTGGCGAAAATCTATACATTTCGGGCATTATAATCAGCAACAGAATAAGATGCCACTGTACTCAACTAGGAACATCTTTCCACTAATTGTGTGTGGCACAGAAATTTTGAAACAATAAAACCTTTCTACGTTTCCCTCAATAAAAAATGTTAAAGCGCCGTATCTGCGCTCAAAAAGAAGATTGAGATATATTATGAAATTATGAATGTTAGAGGAGCGTGCTAATATTGAAAGCGCTAAAATCAATCAAATAAAACAAAAATCTAGTGAAAGACGTCTTAAGTACATTTTGTATGATAAACCTACATAGTTCTTTGATTTTTAGTTATGCTCCTATTTATTATCCTACTAATATTATAAAGGTGAAAGTTTATATGGATGTATGTTTGTTACTCTTTCACGCGAAAACTACTGAATGGATTTTAATGAAACTTTACAATAATATAGCTCATACATCAGAATAGTCTATAGGCTATATATATTGGTAAAATCTAGCGTTATGAATAATCTCTGGCGTTATGAAATTATTTTTCATACGTTTTCTGTCGTTAACAAAATTGATTTATTGCAAACGCCAATTGTCGCCTTGGAAACGATGTTTTTTTTTAAATTAGGTTACTATGGACATCCCTTTGATGTTAAAATTCAAATATGTATAAAATACTAATTCTTACTTTACTGAATAGATTTTAATGAAACTTTACAATAATATAAACATATAGACTACAACAGCACAGAGCTCTGGCATTACGAAATTTGTATGAAAAAATTACAATAGGTGGCAGAATTAGTAAGATATCTATAATTCTTTAATCGGTTCAAATTATTAGGGAAGTAAGTACTTCACCAATTTAAATATTTTCTAAAATAGAATTTTTATTTAAGAATATTTGTTTTGCAAAATTTCATTCTCAAATTTTGACATCACAGAACAATTATTGATTTAATTGGATAGACAGGGTATCGCATTTTTAAAGTATAAAACTGCCGTACTAGATTTTTTGGTAGAATATAAAAATAAGAATAGGTAATAATTCATACTTAATTATTAAATGAAACACGTTGTTTTATTCAGGAGACAGCGAGAACAGATATTTATTGAATTTGGATACATAGACATAGATGGCATTAGTGGTAGGTACTTTGATAACTAAATAACATTAATAACTATCTCTAAAAATGAATCACCGAAATGGATGTATGTATTTTGTTAGAAGAAGTAAAATAATTCGTACTTTCACCGAAATGTACGTACATATGTATGCGAAATGTATAAACCCGAACGACTGAACCAAATTGGATAATTCTTTTCTTTTGTTCGTTTTTTTGCACATAATTGAACTTTTTTTTTGCCTGATATCAATTTTAGGAAACGGATTTGTAATTGTTCTATTTTATTTAAGTACGTTTTGTACGTTAATCCGTAACTATTTATTCCGTATCCTATAATTGATTCTACTGATGCGTTGTATATACAGTATAATATATTTTTATCAACAAAGTTTTTTAGGTGATAAAATTTCCCTAATATGGATCTTAATCTATTACATACATTTTCAATATGATTTGACCAGTTAAAATTGACATCTATTGTAAGACCAAGGTATGTATATTGGTACACTTTTTCTATGTTTGGGCAATTACACTGCAGGGATTGGTTTTTTGTGTGTAAGCAATCATATGAATGACTTTGTATATGCAATTCCTTATCCTGACAATTTGTATATGGTGAGTGAATAAGCATATATTTGGTTTTTTTTGCGTTTATTATAATGCCATTGTCGTGTGACCATTTAATTATGTTGTTTAGGTCTTCTTGTAAAATTTCCTCAATTTTTTGTGGATTTTTGTCAGCGCATATAATGCAAGTATCGTCTGCAAACATGTAGCATTTACAACGTTTTATTACGTTTGGTAAACTGTTTACTTGCATTATATAACACGTAGGTCCCGATATCGAGCCCGTAGCTACTCCAGTGCTTGCCAACATTTCATCACTTAAAATTCCGTCAATTTTAACTTTAATTTTTCTATTAAACAGATAATTTTTAAACAAATTATTTAAAGGACCTCTAATACCACATTCCTCTATTGCCCTTAATAGTGTTTCATGGTCCAAAGTATCAAAGGCCTTTTTAAAATCTATAAAAATTATACCAATATAATATTTTTCATTTAATTGACTATTTATATGATCAGTGAATTTAGAAAGTAATTGTGTAGTACTTTTTTCTTTTTGAAATCCGTACTGTATGGGATTTATGATTCTATTTTTTTCTATAAAATTCTGGATTTGGTTAAAGATAGCCCTTTCAATAATTTTATCAATAGATACACGAGAGAATCGCTATTGGTCGATAGTTTGTGAAATCTTTGTGGTTTCCTGATTTATATATAGGTCTGATGATGGATGTTTTAAGTTCGTCAGGCATGATACTTTTACTTACACAAAGGTTAATTAATTTAGTCAGTACTGGGATTATATTATCAGTAATTAACTTTAGGTCTTTAATTCTTATTTGGTCATTGCCTTCTGATTTTTTAACATCCATATCATTAATTATTTTTTAACATCTTTTTGTGATACAGGTCTAAATCTCATCGACATAATAGCAGGAGTTGTATACGTGTTACGATCTAGGAATTTTTTAGTGCAATTATGTCTTATGTCTTTTATTTCATTTACGAATGTTGTAGTAAATTTATCGCATAAAATTTTTGTGTCTCCTTGACTTCCCATATGTTGAAGGATTATTTTATCTAGATTTTGTTTAGGTTTTCCTATTAGATTATTTATTTCGTCCCAGAGATTCCTCGGGTTGCCATTTAAGCTATTTATTAAGTTTTTATGGAATGTGTTTTTGGTTATATTAATATGTTTGTTTGTTTTGTTTCTATATCGCGTATATTCTAAACGAAATACCGGGTTATTTGGACTATTCTTGCATTTTCGGTAAAGATAATCTCTTTTATTAATCATGTTCTTAATTTCTTCTGTAAACCATGGATTGCTGTGCCTAAGATTACTTTCAAATAATTTTTCTTTTTTTGAGGACGCATAGATATTATCGTAAATATTTTTTTAAATTATAGTACCTACAGTTCTGATGGACACTCAGTTTGTAATAATTTTCCCCAATTTACTAGTTTTAATTTAGAATATACTAATTTATTATCAATAATTTCACTTTTTTATTTAAATCCTTTGTAAGTACCTCTTTCCCTATGGCAACTCCTGTTATATAATGGTCAGATATTTTGTTAGTAACAATTCATGAAAATACAGTGTTATTATGGTTACGAATTGCAATATGGTCAATACATGAATAAACATTTCTTCCGTTTAAAATCTCATCCCGGGTCACATCTAATATTACATTTTGTAAAGCATTTTCACTGAGTAGATTTTGATATTCTGTACCTAATTATTACACTATTTTTTGTATCCAACAAATTCAAGTTGATGTCACCACAATACAAGTAGTTTGAACCAGTTGAAGTCAATTGTAATATTTGTTTTAGTTCCTTCAAATATATATTCTTGTTGCTGCTCGGCGGACGATAAACTGCAAGTATATTTATGACATCTTGATAAACGGTGGTGATTTCTCCAGATATTGTCTCGCAGCTTTTAAAAGAAATGTTTGTTTTCTTAAAAGTATGATGTTTTTTTAAGTACATGATTAATCCCCCTCCTCTTCTATTCTCTCGAGTATTTGCAATCGGTATGAAGTTAGGTATATTGAACATAGGTATCATTTCGCTTCTAATATTTATTTCCGTTAGAAAAATTACATCTATATACTGCAGAACGTC
This sequence comes from Limnephilus marmoratus, assembly GCA_917880885.1. Classification (NCBI taxonomy): domain Eukaryota; kingdom Metazoa; phylum Arthropoda; class Insecta; order Trichoptera; family Limnephilidae; genus Limnephilus; species Limnephilus marmoratus. Next base: position 38,916,701 of record OU862907.1, on the reverse strand, counting down.
ATTTATTTGTGCAATAAATGAATTGAAATTCTTTTTCAATGATCTCATATTTAGATGAATAGCCACAAACCTCATTTTGATGTTTTTATCGTTTATCCAGTTATCCAAGTTATAGCATTTGATAAATTTGTGAGTTTGAAATGGTGTCGAATCTTCCATGACGTTTATTTAATAACTGATAAAATAACTGTTCCGAGTCAAAGGGAATTTTTATTTTATCTATTTTTCTAAATGTATTTGTTAATATCACTTTCACTTTTTATATGGATAATTTTCCCATCACCTTCACTTCTTATTAATATTTTGGCATTTTGTACCCAAATGTATTTAAATTTTGTTTTCATTTTTTGTTTTGCAATGTATAGGAGATGTTTTTTTTTCTTTGCTGAGATTTTCATTGATATAAATTCGTTCGTTGTTTCCATTCTTGTATATGTCGTTGTTGGTTAGTATGTTTTTTTTTTTGTAACCACTCGTCTCAATAAGTTTGACGTATGAACTTCACGATTACGTTAGCCGGTTTGGAGTCTTTTCTATTAGGAAGTCTCCAAACCTTCTCAATATTTTCGCAATTTGTGTTTAGTTTTTCTGCAATTGTCTTTATGGTTATTCCAATATTTTCTTCTTTTTTCAATTTATTTTGTCTTTATGGTTATTCCAATATTTTCTTTATGGTTATTTCAATATTTTCTTCATATGTTTTGAGCATACTTTTAATTATATATACAGACTTAATTTAAACCAATTTTGTGTTGAGAATGTAAATTTGTTGAATTCATCTGTTGACACAATTCGAAGGAAAAAATCCTCTTATCAAGTTATAATATTCTATTTGCAGACTATGTATGTGCTGCCAGAATCAAAGAAAAACCATTTTCATGTTCCGAGTGTAGTTTTAAGTCGCAAGGTAGAGATTTAATTTTAACCAATACAGAATGTCAAATTCCAGTTGGATTCATCCGCTGACACATTTCGAAAGGAAACATTCTATTATTCGATGTGCTGTTATAAAATTACAGTTGCAGACTAATTATTTAATGCCAGAATCAAAGAAAAACTATTTTCGTGTTCTGAGCATACTTTAATTCACCGCACACAAACGGGTTTTGTGTTCAGAATACAACGATACATTAAATAACGAGTTGCAGATGCATCGTGCATCAAGTGAAGCCTTACATTTGAGTTACATTATGCTGTAAAATTCTGAGAAATTGATTGTTGCGTGTGTGACTATTATTTGTGGACTCTAACGCAATATCAATCAATCAACTAAGGAGTAGAATTTATAAACATGATTTTCGTTGAAAGAATACTCGTCAAATGTCTCGTCCCCCCCCCCCCCCCCCGCCCCTTGAAGTACCTTATAAGGGGGCGGCGAAATTTTCCTCCGCTCCGATGTTCTGAGTTTAGTTTTAACTCACCGCATGCAGATTTAATTAAAACCAGTTTTCTGTTCAGAATGTAAGTGCCGGCAGAATTAAAGAAACAGCCATTTTCATGGTCTGAGTGTAGTTTTAATTCACCACATACAGATTTAATTAAAACCAGTTTTGTATTCAGAATGTAAGTGCGGCTAGAATCAAAGAAAAACCATTTTGATGTTCTGAGTGTAGTTTTGATACACTGCACATTTAGTTTAATTTGAACCAGTTTTGTGTTATTAATATAACAATAAATTGCTGATTCATCATGTACGGAGTGAAGCTTTGCATTTGACTTGCATTCCATAGGTGATAAAGATGCGAAATTCTATTACAGGCATACAATTCTCGATTTCTGAGAGCAGTTATACATAAATTTGTAGTAGAATTTATAAGCATGATTTTATTGGAAGAGTACTCGGCACATGGGGTTATAAAAATCAGCATAAAAAAAAAGGATAAGTACTTACTCCTCCCCCCCCCCCCTGCCCCCGGTCAGCGCTTGAAAATCTACGGAAGAAGCACCTGTAGAAAATAGGAAGGGGGGGGAGGGGGCAAAATTTTCTTCCGCCCCGGGCGGCCAAAACCCACGCTACGCCACTGCTCAGGGGGAGCCGTGGAAATCTCGCCCAGGGCGCTGGTAGTGCTAAAACCAGCCCTGCATGCGAAGGAAGTCAAAAGGTTCAAAACATGAAGTAGGGGCGAAATCTATGAACTACGAACAAATCAAAACGGAATGATTTTGTTTCAGAAAAATGCGCGGTCATCAAGTCTGCGATTCAATGCGCAACCAAATTACGGCGCTTCGTCAAATATTGTAACATTTAAAAACTTACTGATAGTTGGTCGAGTGTACGTTGTAAGGAGTGTTGTAATTAATGTTGGAGACGAACTTCTGCGAAAACTGGTTGCATATTGCGAAAGGATTCTCAGCAGTAAAGTCGTTATAAAATATACATCGTCATACAAGTGATATAAAATTTAATCACAAATTACTGCATGAGACGATATTTATTGGTAAACATTTTGTTTAAATGATTAACTTCCTCCTTTATCAATGAGTAGCTATCACTGCTACTCAGAAAGATAGCTACCACATATTATGTATGAAGGCGATTTCTATTTTCGAAAATGGTAACACGAGGAATAACCTGAGCGTATGTAGAACCAGTGTACACGTCGACCAAGGATCGTAGTATTGCATGTATCGTGTGTGTCGACCCATTGTGTCTGTACCTGTAGTCCATCAAATTGAAAAACCTTAACAATTATCCTTAGGATGATTTCTAGTAAGAAATTCGTCATTCTTAATATTGATCACTGCACCAGAATAGGCATTTGTAGCTTGCGACTGGTTTCTAACCAGCGGGGATACTAATTTTTGTAGGCAAACGGTTCTTTCGAATGTATGCTTAAGTGCATTCCGATCATGGAAATGATTACTCTCCAGTGTGAATATTCAGATAAATTTATTTATTTATTTTTATTTATGTATTTATTTATTTACGCCCTTGGAGCATTTACATCAATCCTGTAACATAATAATAATAGAAATAGAAACAATAAAATACCAATTATTATTTCTCTTCCTTTACACTAAAAGAAAGGAAGCATAATTAAAAAGAAATAACAACAACAAAAAATAAGAACAATAATAATAAAATTTAAATCAGATTTTTTGAAATTTCTGACATAAATTTAGGTAAGGAATAAATAAAATTGTCAACGGAACTGAATTTATTTCCAAGCCTATGTAGTCTTTGGATTGGGGAGTTAATGACATAGTTAGTTTTAGATGGATAAACAAAGAACAGCTCAGAAAGTCTCGTGTTACGATTTGACACTCGGAATGTTATTAGTTTTGTTAAGTCAGGTGCGTCAAGTGATCCATTAACCAATTTGAATAAAAGAACTAAATCGCTCTTGGTTCTTCTACACGAAAGGTCAGTTAAATAAAGTATTTTCATTAAGTTAACATAATTAATTTGTTCAATGGGTATGGAGAGTTTGTAATTAATGAACCTTAAAAATTTATGTTGAACTTTTTCAATTTGTTTTTGATGTGCTTTATAGTATGGAGACCAAATAGTGGAATTGTATTCTAAATTACTTCTTACTAAAGCAGTAAAGAGATTTTTAAATGAATAAAGTGACGTAAAATCTTTAACTGTTCTTAAAATAAATCCCAAACATTTCATAGCCTTATTAGTAACTTCATTAATGTGTGGAACGAATGTTAATTTTTCATCAAATACGATACCCAGATCCTTAATATGAGACATCTTTTTAAGAGAAATATTGTTGATACTATAATTACAAATAATAGGATTTTTGTTTCTACAGAAAGATATAAATTGACAATTATCAATATTTAAAAATAGTTTAAATAAATAAATAACAAAACTATTGTTTTGACTGCACCTCTAATTGCTTTGCGAGCACAGAATGGGTTTTCTCCAGTATGGGTTTGAAAACGAGAAAAACATCTCGCTTTTAAAGAAACCTGTATGTAAATTCCAAGCACGAGAATAGTACATATCATGACATGTATATCTCGGTTGTGAATTCTAGTATGGGAACCATACTGCCTTTTTAAATCCACTTGCACGTGCATTCCGAGCATGATAATGGTTTCTATTTAGTGTGGATTCTAGCATGTTTAACCATATTGCTTTTTTTAATAAATCTGAAATTGCAGTCCGGGCAAGAGAACGGTTTCTCTCCAGAGTGGGTTCTAGTATGGCAAACCATACTGCTTTTTTGATTGCACCTAAATGTGCATACCGAACATGAGAATGGTTTTTCTCCACTGTGTGTTCTAGCATGTTTAACTAAACTGCCTTTTTCTATACACCTGTAAGTGCATTCCGAGCATGAGAATGGTTTCTCTCCAGTGTGGGTTCTAGCATGTCTAACCAAATTGCTTTTATCACGACACCTGTAAGTGCACTCCAAGCATGAGAATGGTTTCTCTCCAGTGTGGGTTCTAGCATGTTTAACCAAAGAGTCTTTTTCGAGACACCCGTAACTGCAGTCCGGGCAAGTGAACGGTTTCTCTACAGAGTGTGTTCTAGTATGATAAACCATACTGCTTTTTTGAATGCACCTGTACGCGCATTCCGAGCATGAGAATGGTTTTTCTCCAGTGTGTGTTTTAGCATGTTTAACCAAGTTATTTTTTTCACGACACCTGTAAGTGCATTCCGAGCATGAAAATGGTTTCTCTCCAGTGTGGGTTCTAGCATGTCTAACCAAATTGCTTTTCTCACTACATCTGTAAGTGCATTCCAAGCATGAGAATGGTTTCTCCCCAGCGTGTGTTCTAGCATGTCTTACCAAAATGCTTTTCTCACGACACCTGTAAGTGCATTCCAAGCATGAGTATGGTTTCTCTCCAGTGTGGGTTCTAGCGTGTTTAACCAATAAGACTTTTTCGAAACACCTGTAAGTGCAGTCCGGGCAAGTGAACGGTTTCTCTCCAGAGTGGGTTCTAATATGATAAACCATACTTTGTTTTTGATTGCAACTGTACGCGCATTCCGAGCATGAGAATGGTTTTTCTCCAGCATGTGTGCTAGCGTGTTTAACCAAATTGCCTTTTTCACGACAACTATAAGTGCATTCCGGGCATGAGAATGGTTTCTGTCCAGTGTGGGTTCTAACATGTTTTACCAAATTGCTTTTCTTACGACTCCTGTAAGTACATTCCAAGCATGAGAATGGTTTCTCCTCAGCGTGGGTTCTTAAATGTGCAGTCAGATTAAATTTATAACTACACCTGTAGGAACAGGAAGGGCAAGAAAATGATTTCTTTTTCACTGTCATTTTATGTTGTGTGGTTTTTATGCTATTAATATGCGATGTCGACGGGACGGAATCTGAAAAAACAAGAATAATATTAACAAAGTATGTATATGACTTATGCGACGTATATGACGTTGTAAAACAGTTAACTTTGTCGCTATCAAAGAAATTTGATAGCGACAAGTTAACTATTTTACGACCTGGGTTAAGTCGAATGAAAACGAACTTGGCTATTTTTTTCTCAAATTATTTTTTTTAGCTCAAATTATTGTTTTGCAAAATTTCTTTTCCTAATCCCACCACAAAAACCGCAAATACAGTGACATATCTCGTTTTGGCAGTCATTTTAGGTTTAAGGAATTTTTATCTCGTATTTTTAATTAGTTTTATTTTACTTTACATTTATTCGTGTTGAATTTTTTTAAAGAAAATAGTTAATAATGTGTTTTCTCAAACTAGTGAAAACTTCCCTTCAAAAAAGTGGTATTTTTGAGTAATTATGGTGAATCAAAAGGTTTTTCATAAAAAAATATTCATATTAAGCGTGTTCAGACATCCCGAAAGTTTACCAAAATCCACAAATCCCAAATTAAATAATTAACAAGAATTCAAAAAAATAATCCCGCACACTTTTGAAATAATTTATACATATTTATTTATTTATTTATTGATTTATTGTGAAAAACAGTATAATCCATTTACATTTCACAAATAACAGTTTATAAATTACAGTTTATAATAAGTAAGTATATTTATTTTATTTTATTTTATTTTTATTTTGCAGAAACAAACAGTACATTATTACATAATGGGAAATAGTTACAAAGTTATAGAATTAATACAATAATTGGTACCAATGACATGTCTCTGTTGTGTACTTATGTTTTTGTGAGATAAATAATACATTATACCTAAATTAAATTAATAAATTATTGAAGGAGAGGGGTGTGTGAGAGTGTTTGTATGTGTGAGGGTGCGCGTGAGGGTGTGTGGATGTGTGTGGATGTGTGTATTATGTGTGCGAATTCAGTGTGCTAAAAATGTTTTTCTTAAATAGAGGGAGGGAATCAAAAAATATATCGGTATTTGTGGTTTTTTTAATTGAGTTGAATCTTTGAAGGATGCGAGAAATGGGGGAGTTGGCCGCAGCGTTCGTATTATTACTAGTTGTGTAAAAAAGGTTGGTGTGGCGAGTTCTTTTAGAAGGGATGTTAAAATTTATTTGAGATAGAAGTTCTGGGCAGTCTATTTCGTTATGTATTATTTTATGGAGAAATGTCATGTCAGCTACCGTTCGCCTGGATTTTAGGGATTGGAGAGTGCCGATGTAATTATTGTTGTATTTATAACCGAGATACTTAATAAATTTATTTGGTATGCGCTCTATGCTATTGACGTATTGGGTGTATTTGGGATTCCAGACAGGCGATGCAAATTCCAGTGTACTTCTGACTAGTGAGGAGTAAAGCATTACTAGAGTATGTGGATTTCTAAATAATTTACTTAGACGTAGTATGAAACCCAACATTTTGTAAGATCTATCAGTGATTGAATCAATGTGCGTATTAAATATAAGTTTACTGTCTAAATAGACTCCAAGGTCCTTACATTCATTTTTTGAGATCACGGGTTCATCGCAGAGTGAATATGAAAAGTTAATTATGTGCTTGTTTCTAGTAAAGGACATAGTGTGGCATTTAGAAACATTGAGGTCTAAATAGTTAGCTGTGCAATAGTTGCAGAGCCTATCTAAGTCACTTTGTAGCTCTTTACAGTCCGATAGAGAGCGAACCGTTTTGTAAATTTTCATATCATCTGCAAACAATAAAAATTTAGAGTGTTGGAAACATGAGCCTATGTCGTTTAAGTATATATTAAAGAAGAGCGGACCAAGGTGGGAACCCTGAGGTATATACATTTATTTGCATGGGTAATTACATCAATACTATCTGATTAGCCAGATTTAGTAAATAGTATGCTTATTGCCGTCTTAAATTCTCTTACATACCACGTACACGAGTTCTGTTAGAAACTGGGACACAAATCACAGGGCGTTTCATTCCCTCGATTTAACAATTTTTATTGTAATAACTCTTAAGGTTAAGGTTTTTTATTGTAACAATGTTATATATCAGTGAAGAAGAAGATACCTTCAACTAATAAATCTAAACGAAACGTGAAACAGAACAAAGCACAGTAGTAAATCTATATTAAATATCCCACTTGCTACCGTTACCTTTTTGTATTCTGTGTCTTGTTGTAAATCGTATTTCATTTAGATTTATTATAATTATCGGCTAAAATGAAATCTTTCAATATAAATACATGTATTTAAAAATCCTAGAAATACTTATGCGTGACAGCGGTTTTGCATTTCTAAGGCTGTATCATGCTGTGGTGAATTGTGGTGGTAATACGGGAGGCGTCTACTAATATCTACAGGAATTCCAAAAACTGAACAAATCGGACTAATATCTATGAGAACCAAAGTGCGTACGAATATCTACAGCTCAAACTGCTGACTAATATCTATGAGAACCAAAGTGCGTACGAATATCTACAGCTCAAACTGTTGACTAATATCTATGAGAACCAAAGTTTGGACGAATATCTATAGCACTGGCAGAGGTTGGATTTGCAATTATGTATAGCATATTGGAATAACGTAATATTGCGTACGCAGTTTGAAAAACTTAATTTAATGTATATATGTAAAAATCCCTAATATCGGACTATTGGACACATTTACCTGATTATTAAGGATTTGGGTTTTTGTTTTAACAGCTTTCTTTATTTCGAGTGCATCTAAATTATTTAGTCTGTTACCATGACCATTTCTATGTCAGTTAGGTTAGGTTAGGTTGTGGTGCCGTGTATTTCAAAATAATTAAATATCTTTGTATATATGACCTGCATGTTTGTTCAATAAATTATTGTACTCGTAAACAGCAAAATACGTAATATTATGCAAAAACTTCATGTACGTACTTTAAACATTGCGTTTACGTATTTAGTAATTACGTAATTTAAGTAATTTATGCTTTTCCGTACAACCTCTTGCTCAGCTGCCCTATGTAGATATTAGTCCAACCTACGCTCCATAGATATTAGTCACCACCAGGACCGTCACAAATATTCGTCCGACCTTAGCTCTGTAGATATTAGTCCACACTCTAAAGTTCGTAGATATTAGACCAAAATATGAGCTGTAGATATTCTTTCGGCGTACAGGCTGTAGATATTAGTATCTGGAGTCGTAATACGTACATTTATTTAAAAAAAAAAAAAAAAAAACGGAAAACTCTTTGAAAATAAAGAATATACGTAAACAACATATTCCAAAAACGAAGATTTGAAAGAGAGCGTGTAGGTATATGGGTCAACACACGCATATTTAAAGTACCCTGGACAGACAAACAGACTAAACCAACCTTCCATATAAGAGGGCACCGAAGGAATAAATTAATAATTATTATTTTATTGTTAAACTAACGTTTAAGACAAGATTTTTATGCATAGCACAAAGGGTAACGAAAAAGATTTTTCAATGTGGATGAGTGTTTCAGGTTGATAATTATTGCTTATAATAATTGTTATCCTTTGTGCTATGCATAAAAATCTTGTCTTAAACGTTAGTTTAACAATAAAAATATAAATTAATATTTGACAAGTTTAAGTATTTCCCCAATAAATGAAGACATAATTATTTATCTCGACGCCACCTAGCGAGGGATTTTAACACTAACAATGTCTCTCTCGCAAAAATAAGTTGGTTGTTTTCAGGTGGAAAAAAAATAATAAGCAGTAATTGTTGAATGAAACACTAATATATATTGAATCATTTGGCGGGTACAAAATAAGCTGCCATAGCTCAATTGGGAGAGCAGCTGACCGGCAATCAGAAGGACACGGGTTCAAGTCCCGTCGGCGTCATGTATCTTTTCTCGGAAGATTTTTCAATGTGGATGAGTGTTTCAGGCTGATAATTATTGCTTATAATAATTAATAAATTAATAGCTTACCTCCACTTTGGTCAATCCTTTCTATAGGAACCAAATATTCCTTTTTAATATCGCGATAGTCTATATATTTATCAGAGTATGCACCACATTCTTGAGCATGTTCCTCTGCCGCTAGAGTCCCCGGTTCACACTTGATCTCAGAAGCGTCATCCGTCTCCTGTTTAACACTCCCGTATTGCAATATTGCATCACAAGGGACTGTTATACTCTGTTCTTCGGATATTGTATCCGGTTCGGACTTTATGATACCGACATGTGAATTCATAGGTTCCATTTCAGAAAAACCGATTTCTGATTCTAATGTGAGTAAGATATCCTGAAAGCAAAAAGAGTCTTAACTAATATTTATAATATTATACTTACAGCAAAGTTTCATTTTTACAATTATGTATAAATATATGTTACGGTGTGCCGTTTTATGTGTTACTAATATATATGCCAAAATGAATCAAGACTTTCGTGCTACGCAATTTAATTGCATGGGGTTTACTGTTGTGTGGTATTTGGAGTTCTAAATAACTGTGTACCATGGCTGATTAGTAGATTTCAAACATACAAAAAATGGGTCTAAAGAAACAAAGTTTGCAATGCAGTAAAAATGTTAGTTTAATAATTTACTTTATCGTATGGATGTTCTTTCAGAGGTGCAATGCAAAATGGTTCTCTACTCAAAACAATAGATTTTGGACTAATGGCAGCCAGTTGCAGGAATACTTGAAATGAAAGAAACGAAAATCGAAACATAATGAAAACGTCAAACATGACAAACCGCAAATTAAGAAAATAATTTAAAAAAACGCATTTAAAAGCGCATTTCCTACTTTTGATTATTTTAAACTCAAGATCGCAAAGAAATATTGTATAATAATTTGGAAGGCGGGTATGGGTACCGCTGCCCCAGGAACCATTTTTTTGGATAACCAACACCCCTGCCATGGGTCACTCCGAGTGGTTCGCAATGTTTAGTAATTTAGCAGAAATGCCTGAGTTCATTAGGTGAGGTTTGTTTGGATTTTGGAGGCGAATGCTTTTGCATCAATCGCCTTTGCGCAGCAGTGGGAAGGAAGGAGAGATTCATACGTTATTTACACATAAACACATTGACCCCAGATTCCTACTCATACCTCATAACTTTTTCCTTCACAGAAGTTCCTCTCATTTATTTCCCTAAAACGACCCTCAACACAACATCCCCTAAGATGACAGCGCATGTAATTTTTGATTCGTCACAACGTCACATCAGCTAAAAATAAACAAGCTCCGAACAAAACGCCTAATGGATTCCCTAACTTAGGTGTACCTATTGTTGCCAAGGACCTGGATTGCTAATGCGTGAATTCCTCAAATTGGGGGAATTTCTGAGAATTTAAACCGATTGGATAATTGTTAAAGGAAATATTTAGAATCTGTAATACGAAAATAGATGTGACTAATACCTATCAAAAGAACATTTCCGGATTATCCAACCGGATTATGAAAAATAATATTTACAATCACAAGTGAGAATGTATTATAATTTTAATGGGTTCCAGTCCCGTTGGCGGAAAGTATCTTTTCTCGGAAGATTTTTCAATGTAGATGAGTGTTTCAGGCTGATAATTATTGCTTAACATAATTTATTTTTTTTATTAAAAGAAAATAACTTAGTTTACATCACTTTATTTTTTTATACTATCAACATGTTTCGTGAACCGTGTTCACTTCTTCAGGAATAAAAGTATACTAAAGTTAAAAAATTAATTATAGATTACATATGGAGAGAAGAAATTGAAGGTGGGGGAAGGGTTGACAATGGTGGGAGTTTCGAAGAATTGGGGATTACCAAGCTATTAGAAGTAAAAGGCCGGAAGTGGGAAGATATTTAAAATAGGGTTAACAAAAATTTTTTGCTTATTAATTATGTTAGCTTTGGATTTAACATTTTTTCTTATTTCTAAATTATTCAAATATTATATACAGGATATAAAACATCGCAAATCAATAATTAAGAAATTTTAGAAATAAGAAAAAATGTAAATTCCAAAGCTGACATAATAAGTAAAAAAAAATTGTTAACCCTGTTTTAAATATCTTCCCACTTAACGGAGGCGTCTACTAATATCTACAGGAATTCCAAAAACTGAAAAAATCGAACTAATATCTATGAAAATCAAAGTGTTGACGAATATCTACAGCTCAAACTGTTGACTAATATCTATGGGAACCAAAGTGTTGACGAATATCTACAGCACTGGCAGAAGTTGGATTTGCAATTATGTATAGCATATTGGAATAACGTAATATTGTGTATGCAGTTTAAAAAACTTAATTTATGTAAGTATGTACGTAAAAATCCCTAATATCGGACTATTGGACACATTTAGCTGATAAGTCCAACCTACGCTCTGTAGATATTAGTTCAACCTACGCTCTGTAGATATTAGTCAACACTCTGAAGTTCGTAGATATTAGTTCAAAATATGAGCTGTAGATATTCGTCAGACATACAGGCTGTAGATATTAGTATCTGGAGTCCACTTAACCGGCCTTTTACTTCTAATAGCTTTATAATCCCCAATTCTTCGAAACTCCGACCATTGTCAACCCTTCCCCCTCCTTCAATTTCTTCTCTCCATATGTAATCTATAATTAATTTTTTAACTTTAGTATACTTTTATTCCTGAAGAAGTGAACACGGTTCACGAAACATGTTGATAATATAAAAAAATAAAGTGATGTAAACTAAGTTATTTTCTTTTAATAAATAAATAATGACATCACAAAGTAACAACCTTTTAGAAGAAGTTTTCTTCGAAAAATTAATTATAATAATTGTTACCCTTTGTGCTATGCATAAAAATCTTGTCTTAAACGTTAGTTTATCAATTAAAAATAATAATTAATATTTGGCAAGTTAAAGTATTTCTCCAAATAATGTAGATATAATTTGTCTCGACGCCACCGAGCGAGAGATTTAACACTAACAATGTCTCTCTTGCAAAAATAAAGTTGGTTGTTTTCAGGTGGAAAAAATAAAATAAACAGTAATTGTTGAATGAAACACTAGTATATATTGAATTATTTGGCGGGTATTAGATAAGCCGCCATAGCTCAGTGGTCGGAGCACCTGACCGGCAATCAGAAGGACACGGGTTCAAGTTCCGTTGGCTTCCGTCAAGATTTTTCAATGTAGATGAGTGTTTCAGGCTGATAATTATTGCTTATAATAATTATTATAATTTTGTTTTCTTTTGCAAAAAAGTTTCAAATAAATTTATGTTTTTGATGGATGAATGAAAAAAAATTAGAACATGACCAAATAACGTAAGAAATAAATGCTAATTTCGATAAAATTTCGTTTTTAGGTAAAGGACATTGGGACATTGTGGAGAATTTTAACAACTACTATGGTTGTTTTGGAATATATGCATTGGCAATCTAGGAAATGACCTACCGAAACCGGAATATTTTCGAGATATCAACATGACCGCAAATATTCCCGCACTGACGCTTGAAGAACTCCATTTTTTTTAAATATAGAACATAAACACAGTTATTTCCAGGCAATTAATAGTTATAAGCATTTATGTGAGACTATCGAATCACAGGATCACAGATAGGTTCAAGACTCCATGAACTACGATCCACCTCAGCATATGTATGAAAAGGTCACGTGCTGTTTTGGTTAGCTCAATTATATTGCAATTTTATAATATCTGATTAAAAAGGCTTAGGCGATATATTCTCATCATAAATGAGCAGCACGAAGGGATTTCTGTCGTAATACAAACGTAATTACTTACTTAAGGCGAGGCGCGGCAATTAAATTCGAAGTGTTCCAAGAAACGTAGCGAGAACAGTAGAAGTGCAAGAATTTTAATAATTTCGGGATATAAAAGTTCGCTGTAATGGCTCTAAACTATCACGGAACACCAATACTGTTCAGTTTATACAATATTACTTGAGGAAAAGATAGCAAGAATGCTATCGAACCACCACGCAAGTCACAAAGCTAACTGGGAAACGTGAAACGTCAAAGATGTTTCCATAGATAAAGATAAAATAATCATATAAATCATCTATATACGGACTACTACGGACTATTCATAGTTCCTACTCATAATCATTTAAAAAAAGGTTTATCTAGAATTTACGGCAGAGAAATCATTTTTTTAGAACGTATTTAAGCCTTTCCAAAAATTCAAGGTACATCGAATTAAATAAAACCATTGATTTTTTATGTGCCCACAAATCAACTGTGTTCAGATATTAATCATCATACAGAATGCGCAAACTCACATAAGAGTAATTGTAAAATTTATTATAGATATTTTGGAGAAATTAATGAAATTTGGAGAGTTTATTATTATTAATAGGTTTTTTTTTGTTGATAAAACGACGAAAAGGTGAAGTAATAATAAAATTAATTAAAATTTAAAAATGCAATCTATCTGCTAAAAATTTAGTAAAGGCAATAAATACTTGGGCAATACCATTATTAACGTACTCATTTGGCATAATCAAATGGTCCAATACAGATTAAGATAGCTTAGAACGATTAATTAGAACTACGTTAACAAAGTTTAATTGCCGTCATCCAAATTCAGAAATAGAACGAATTAATTCACCATGAAATTTATGAGGTAGAGGTGTAGTCAAAATAACATCTTTGAAACACAATCAGATATTTTGTATTAGCGCCGTCCGAGTATGTATTAAGGCAAAATCAGGTTTTAAAAATAATTCACTAAAGTTTGTAGTGCGCTGACGGGCTAGAGTAAGTCCGCCAAAAAACGGAAAAAGAGCATGACAGTCTATGACGTTACATACTATTAGACGAGGGGTAGAAATCTCAAAATGGAAGGACAAGAACTAGACAATTATAATAATTGTAATATTGCACCGATCTCGATATCTAGTACGGGGATTGCAACCGTATTAAGTGTATGACAATGGACGAGGAGAGTTCTGATATTATTCCAAATAAAACGTATAAAAACCTTTGATTATATTATATACATAATCAAAGATAAAAACCGAGCTTTATACTTTAACGAAACTGAGGCGTAATTTCATACACCTTTGCTACCTGTTATCAGGATCTTTCAAAGCCACCGTGATTCAAACTTCATAGTCGGGAATCGTTTTACCTGTATTAGGGATACACATAGAGAAACTTTCAGGTTTTATAAAATAACGAAGGTCTGATCGTCGCGGGCTATTGCTCTATACTAGTAAAACATGCAATAAATCTGATGTCATCGGCTCAGAGCCAGACTCGAGTAACACAAGAACAATGAACAAGAATTTGTTAAAGTGTTTACGAAAATAAAAGACAATTGAATGAGCAATTAAGGGAGTTTCATAATTATAATAATTAATAATAGTAATAATAATAATGGTTTGCTCCAGAATGAACTAATGACCTCACAGTTAAAAATAAGAAACTAAAGACTAATTATTATAATCTGGTTTTATCCAAATTAAACCACATGAAGCAAACCTCATTAAAAAACAATGTTGAAATTATTAGCGTTTCTGAAAAAAGGAACGAAAATTCAATGGATGTCATAAAACTGCTAGGAACCAAGGCAGGCAATGAGATTCTCCCGATTGATTTTGACGGTATTTCTCGTAGGAGAGTCAAGGAATTACCTAGAGAAAATCCTAAATTTGCTCGATCAATTGTAATGAAGTTCACAACCAGCCAAGAGAACTAACCAGTTCAGAGACAACATTCTTTCTTGTTATAAATAAGAAAGGCAGGCTCAACTCTGGCGACCTGAAGCTTCCTGGGAACAAAAACGTCTATGTTAATGAGCGCCTGACAGCTTCAGCCCGTGCAATTTTCAAGACAGTGAGATTTATGCAAGGAAAATAACTTTAAATTCAGGTGGATTAAATATGGCAAATTTTTTATTCGAAAAATGAATCCAGTCCCAATATTCAAGTGACTTTGGATTCTGACAAGGTTAAGGTTTTTTTTATTGAAATCTCGTTTTTGTTGTCATATGAATTGACAATTTATTTTTATTTATTGTAAATAAGAAAAGTAAATAGAAACAATAATAATATGTTATATATCATTCATTAACAGTATTAATTCACGCAGTTAGTGGAAAAATAATCTCGGGTCTAACTCGGGGGCTAGTCTATTTATTCATACTATATAATTGTAACTAATAAAGTCCTTGAGACGCTTGAGATAAAGTCTTTGGGAAAATTCTGATTATAGATAGTATGTATAGTTACAAAAATAAAATTATAAAATTGTTTCTATTGAATGCACCTTCTCGTACGTTCCAAAAACTGGAATGGATTCTCTACAGTTTTGGTTGTAGTTCGACTAACCAAATCACTTTTCGATTGCACTTCTGCGTGAATTTCGAAAAGAAGAATGGCTTCTTCTCAAAGTGGGTTCTAGCATGGTTAACAAAATCGCCTTTCCGACTGCAGGTATAAGTGCATCCTGAGCATTAGAATGGTTTCGCTACAGAGTGGGTTCTAGCGTGGCTGATCAAATTAGCTTTCCGACTGCAAGTGTAAGGGCATTCCGAGCATGAGAATGGTTTCTCTCCAGTGTGGGTTCTAGTATGGTTAACCAAATTGTTTTTTTGACGGCACCTAAACGTGCATTCCGAGCATGCGAATGGTTTCTCTCCAGTGTGGGTTCTAGCGTGGCTAACTAAAATATCTTTCCGACTGCAAGTGTAAGAGCATTTCGAGCATGAGTATGGTTTCTCTCCGGTGTGGGTTCTAGTATGAGAAATCATATCCCTTTTTCGACTGAACCCGCGCGTGCATTCCGGGCATACGAATGGTTTCTCTCCAGTGTGGGTTCTAGCATGGTTAACCAAATTGCTTTTTTGAGAGCACCTAAATGTGCATTTCGAGCATGCGAATGGTTTCTCTCCAGTGTGGGTTCTAGCGTGGCTAACCAAATTCTCTCTCCGACTGCAAGTGTAAGGGCATTCCAAACATAAGAATGGTTTCTCTCCAGTGTGGGTTCTAGAATGAGAAACCATATCGCCTTTTCGACTGAACTTGTGCGTGCATTCCGAGCATGCGAATGGCTTCTCTTCAGTGTGGGTTCTAACATGGTTAACCAAATTGCTTTTTCGATAGAACTTCAATGTACATTCTGAGCATGAGAAAGGTTTCTCTCCTGTGTGGGTTCTAAAATGAAAAACCAAACTGCTCTTTATACGACATCTATAAGTGCATTGCGAGCATGAGAAAGGTTTCTCTCTAGCGTGAGTTCTGGTGTGGCTAACCAATTGATCTTTACGAATGGATGTGTAAGTGCATTCCGAGCATGAGAATGGTTTCTCCCCAGTGTGGGTTCTTAAATGTGCAGCCAATTTAGATTTAAAACTACACGTGTAAGAACAGGAAGGGCAGAACAATATTTTCAGTCCTTTTCCTAACTTCTCAGTCTTTGGGATTTTGGAACCAATAATAAATGATGTCGAAGAAACGAAATCTGAAAAACATAATAATTTTATGGTATTTAACAGATAAATGATAAGTCAACCATTTGACGGCCTGGCGTAATTAAACGAAATTTGTGTTTTTTTTTTAAACTAAAACATAAAAACTGAAGTTTTTGTTTTTTATTAGTCAGATATCTTCACTAGGCATAAATCTGTAAGTTTTAAATCCTTAATCCCTCAATAAAAACCGCAAATATAGTGAAAGCTCTCGTTTCGGCCGATTATGTTAGACCTAAGATATTTTTATATGCAGGTTTCTAATATTGATTTGTTGTTATCTTCATATTAATGATAGACTACGAATATATTTTTTAAAACAATTGGGTTTTTTTCTATTACTAAAAAAAATTACAGTTGAGACCAGCCAGCAATTCAATTCAACGTGGAAAAAAATATACACCAAAAATTTTTAAATAATTTTCGAAGGTATATACAAATTTCATCTTAAAATTTGAAATGCATTTAAGAATAAAGATTAACACTAGTACCATACAAATTTGAATGAAAACAAATTTTCTTTTTAGCCCAACCCCCCAGCGTTCTGTATCACATAACATGCACCTGACATCGTAGATTTCCATCCCATTTGAATTTCTAAAACACCTCAATATACAATTATGAATTCTTTTTTTTTATCACATCCGACAAAACACACACTATACACAATTTGACATTTTTAACTCTGCACCACACTCCTTAATATCATACAGACGCTCTCTCGATACTCTTACAATAACAATAACTATAGATACCTTCTAATACAACCACCACTCTATGAACTTCCTTTTTTTTCTCTTTTAATTTTTGTCACGCATATTTTTACTAATATACCTCAACTTAACCGATCCTTCCCCCTCCATCCCCCCATCCTTCCCCCTCCCTATTCCTACCTAAATAACTCGGCACTTAAAACATAATTTTTCATTTGTAAAAACTATGGAATCACTACACTTGTATACAATACCTATGTGGAAACCTGTAAATGGTTCAATTATTGTGACTCAATTACTATATGCTGTTATTAATGTAAACTGTTGGTATCCCAAATAAATAAAATAAAATAAAAAATGTTCGAATAAAAAAGATTAACGCGTGATCAGACATATATTTGTAAACTCTGCAACTAGAAATTTAAAATCGCACTTGGAGAGCGAGAATAGTTTGGTTGAATTATGTCAGCAACAGAGTGGCCCACACATCTCGAATGTTTTGACTGACCAAGCTCAGCGGTATACCTACTGTATGGATCAGGCGGAGATGAAAACTCGGCTGGCGGTGCGTGTCGTGAAAGTGCACACAGGAACAGGTATTAATTATTAGGGATAAGCAACAATATTAACTCCTAAGTACAGCTGTTCATGATTTAATGTAGGTGTGTGTGTCGGGGTGTTTTTTTTTTAAATGACACAACCAGATATGAAAAACATAGAAGCTGCACTTTTTTTATTTTTTTTTTATATGAATACCACACAAGAGTCCAACTGCTCCCGTCTGAAGCCAGTGAGACTATGGCATCCCCAATTGGGGTATGTTGTGAGGCTGAAGATAATGGGGAGGGGAAGGACATAGGGAAGAGGAGGGTGGGGAAGTACCTGGCTATTTAGATCTGGTCACCAAACACGGCTAATGCCATTTTCAAGCAACGTTTCAATTCTGAATGGTGGTCTTACACCAGGGCGATACTGAGAGTATCTTCCACTCTGGAACCTGCCGCAAATATAACTTTACTGGTGCCTTCGATCACGCGTGGTGGCCGATGATACTTGTCAAGCTCAAAAATAAGAAATGTCCACAAAACCTGTTCAAGATCTGCGCTGATTACCTCTGCGACAGAAGTATCATCCTTTCTTTTGGAGAGTACCTGATTGAACGAGGAGTTGACATGGGTTGTCCTCAGGGTCCAATCCTTGGACCAGAGTTTTGGAATATTGTGACGATTCCTCCAGATTGCCCTTACCTGAGGGATGTATCTCGGTGGACTACGCTGATGACAAATTGTATCTTGTCTCGGGGAACAGCAGAAAGGAAGTTGAAAGTAAAGCTGAAGAGGTTTTATAAAGGGGAAAGAGAAACCGGCTGACCTTCGCTCCCCACAAGACTATGGGACTCCTGATGAAGGGTAACCTCAATAGAAGTAGAAATCCAACCATCAAAATGGGAGATACCAATATCCGATTCGTTGAGAACACTACATACCTAGGCGTCACTTTGGATCGAACGTCCTCGTTCTTGACCCATGTTAAAAGCGTGTCATATAAGGCCCAGGCCCTCTTCTTGAAATTGAGAAGAATCTCTACTGCCGAGTGGGGATTGTGCTCTCCAGCGCTCCGTCTCTTATATAGGGGGGTTTACGTGGCGCAAGTCTCGTATGCGGCCTCTGTGTGGGAGCACCGCCTGGAGAATGCACTCATACTCTCGGCGCTCAAGAGAGGCCAGCGAGTCCCCTTGCTGGTGCTTTCGGGTGCTTATAGAACAGTTGCGTCGGACGCTTTGCCAGTCTTGGCCGGCATTTTGCCAATTGATCTTGAAATCAGGGAGGTGCTAACAAAGAAGAGCCTGACAAAAGGAAGACCCGCTACACACCTAGGTGTTGAACTAATACCAAGCGGGGCAGTGTCTCTCCCAGGTCTTCTTAGAGAGATGCGAGAAAGAACACTGAGAGAATGGCAAGAGCGATGGAACAGGTCGAATACGGGAAGATGGACTTACTCCTGCTTCGCGTCAGTTAAACTCAGAATGGAAGGGGCACACATTGTAAGGGACCACCATGTGAACCAATTACTGTCCGGGCACGGGGAGTTTAGGGAAAGATTGCACAGTCTCTCTCTATCCCCCCATCCAAACTGCGCGTGTGGCAATACGGACCAAACAGCCGAGCACATTCTGTGGCATTGTGAGATTATGACGGATGCTCGAGAGGAAATGTTGGATGGTTTACAAGTGACCACGAGACCAGTATGGAACGCTGATCTCGTCTCGAATAAGGTGAATTTCGAGTGCCTGCGGAAGTTTACAAAGGTTTGGGTTGAGAGATGGCCTGATCTTAGAGTCGCTGACCAGCTGTAAAATCATTGTAAGTTTCAGATGCCTGGTGTATTTGCTCCTGATGACCACTGACTTTTTTTCTCATCTCTTTTATTACCATTGCTCCGATTTTTTGGTTTTATATATATCTTTATCTTCACTGCCTTTATGTTTCCTTAGATTTTAGATCCAAGCAGAGTTGAAAATATTTTGTTTTTACTGCGATAAATTCCTGGTGGTTTAAAATCTTTATTTATTTTATTTATTGTTTCTTTACACTGCAGGTAACAATGTTGACAATACAATTTGTTACCTCACTAGGACAAGCCTGTATTTATGTACTTCATGTGTTTCTGCTTTTTCTCCCATTTTAGACTTCGATGAGCCGAATTGAGAGCGATGACTCCTTCGCTCAAAACAAATTGATACATTTCTGTTATTACTAACCAAATTAAAAACATGGTATATAATATATTCTGCTACTTGTAAACAACTGTTATTCTTCACTAAGTATTATGTTCTCTTATTTTTAGTTTTTCTTTTTTTTTTCTGTTTTAGCGATTCAAAAATAAGCTCCGACCCTTGTGGCTGAAACTGAACTGTAAATGTTCTGTAATGTCAACTTCCCCATTTTGGGGGTGAGTTAGACCTTGCTCCTGGATACACTGGCGTAAAAAAATTTTTTTCGGAATTGAATCTACACAACTCATCTGCGCCTCCCCCAGCGACATGTGTGGGCCTCCGGCAACTCGACGCTTCCATCCTTAGGGTCTTCGGGTATGTTCCCCTACTTCCCACTTACTATCGTCAAGGCACAACCGAGAAACCGGCTAAAGGGCGTGGACGTTGAGATTCATTCAGGGCAGACCGATCACCATACACACATTCTGGCTGGTACTGCCAGATGACGAGAGGGGTATCCCACCCGACACAAGCGTTATTCATATCACAATACTTGTTTTCATTATCTTTTCTTGCAGATGCTTGCAACATACATTGCTCTAATAAAGAAATAGACATTTTTAATGACCAATTTAAACATTTCAAAAAAAAAGTTTTACCTTTTATCATATCAAGCTGATACTGTGATGAAGCCCTTTATTTATAGAGAGGCAATATTGTACCTACCAAATCAGCGTCTCACCAGTACAGGTAACAATCATAAATTGTTTATGAACATTTACCTACCATGTACTTACCTTTTACCCATTCCTACTTGTCATTCACCTCAGCTTAATTACTTTTGTTACTATCTTTTGTTATTATTATCATTTCATTTATTTGTTATTATACAATCACTATGTTAATATTATCATTTTCGATACTATGTATTTTCGTTATAACTATGTTTAAACATACATGTATATAATTTTTTGGGCACCATGCCTGTTTTATATACTTAAATAAAATAAAATAAATAAATAACATACGCAAGGTGCCATTACCCTGCGAGCAGCCGCCTTTTATGTTTTTCTCTTATCTTTTTTTAATTTGTTTATCTCTGACTTGCTTTATATTTTTCGCATTTTGTATATTATGTAAGCACTTGCATACTGCTTCCTAACACTGTATGTAGGGACACTGGAGGTCAAAATTCGTTCAAACTTAAATGTAGATTGGTTCTTTCAAAAAAATTAGAGTCCTTGCGAGAACCTTGAAGGAGTAACCATCTGTTACTTATATCAGGGCGGGTAAGTGGTGGATACTGCCGCAAATATACTTTATATTATTTTAAATGAATAAATTGTGAAATAACACAAATAAATCAAATAAAATTTATTTGCCACGCCGGGATTCGATCCCGCGCGATTCGGTGTGTGAGTCAAGAGCCTTACCGCCGGACATCGCCGGCCGTGAAACCTGTATAAATAATATTTTTTACTCAATTCCTTATTATACACGTGAGAGCGTGAAAAAAAAACACTGATCACCTTTAAAAAATAAATTTAAAAAAAACTAATGCAATGGATTCCGCGTGAGAAGATTTAAAAAAGGCTTTAGGCATGTTGCTCTAAACATGAATTTACTTAAACTATCCTTGACAGATAGACATATAAACTAAACCTCCCATAGGAGAGAGCACCGGAAGAATAAGTTAACAGCTTACCTCCACGTTGGTTGATCGGTACCAGTGGAACCAAATATTCCTTCGTCATATCGGGATAATCAATATCTATTTCAGAGTATGCGCCACACTTTAGCGCGTTTTCCTCTGGCGCTAGAATCACTGGTTCACATTTGATCTCCGAAACGTCTACCATCTCCTGTTTAACAATCCCGCATTGCAATATAGCATCACAAGGGGATGTTGGACTCTCTTCTTTGGGGATTGCCTCCGGTTCTGACTTTATGACTCCGACATTTGAGATCAGAGGATCCATTTCAGAACTGATTTCTGATTCTGGTGTAAGCAAGATATTCTGAAAAGGAAATCGTCACATATTTAGAAGTAGGTATATATATATATATATATATATATATATATATATATATATATATATTTCTATCGTTATTTTAAGAAATTTGTTAATACAAAAACTTAAATATAATTGAACACCGAGCAATATTTCACAGCAAGAATTATTTTTTGATTATGTAAAATGTATTTTTATTTAATATGTACCCCCCATAAAAACCTACGCTTGTGTGTACGGGTGTATTATGTATTAAATGAATATAATAAAATATAAATGAAACAATGTTAGGTACTTTGTTTGAACCACTAATTTATTTGAATAAAGCCGACCGGTTTCAGAACGACCGTTCCATCTTCAGGGCAAACGTATACAAAGTAGCACTGTTTCATTTATTTATAATCGATAACCACAAAGTTATAGCTACATTCAAAAATATAAAAAAATATATATTTAATAACCATATAAGAAACTCGACGATCCGAAATGATCTAAACATTGAACCACTGCTACTCTTTATAGAAAAATCGCAACTGAGGTGGCTTGGGCATGTACTAAGAATGTCTGATGACCGAATTCCGAGGAAGATACTGAGTGCAATTCCAGAGGGTAGACGTCCAGTGGGCCGCCCCAGAAACAGTTGGGCGAGGCAACTCCGAGAATGGGGCTACCATGGACAGAGGCCGAACAATCAGCACAAGACAGGGACGTATGGAGGAGCCTTGTCGATGCAATGGGTCCCCGATCCGAATAGGATAAGGGGAAGAAGATGATGATGATGATATTCAATAACCAAGATTTTATGTTAAACAACTAAACTTAAAAAGCGACATTTATAAACTTTTTGAACTAAACGTTTTTAACTAAATGTTTTGGACAAACTGGCCGGTCATTTAATACTAGATTCAAAGAACAAATGGAATTGTTGAAAAATTATAATAAAAGACAGTCACAATTTGCTAAAAATCTCCCAGATGAGATTAACTCACTTAGCAATGATAATAAGCCATCTCCTTTATACGTACAAAATAAAGGCATACTCAATCTTTTAGAGCAGTTGGAAATTAACAAATATTTTAATAATTCTAAAGCTATTTCGATAAATGAACAATAATTATAATTCACTCACTGCTCTTACATATTTTTAAGCTAATTTCAAATAAAAAAATGAGTTATCGTCAGGGAATAACTAACTCACTTAATGATTAGAATAATAAGGACCTTCAGGCGAATCGGGATTTACAATTGGAGGTGGGGAATTCATGTGAGGTTTCATGGATTTCACTAAAGTAATAATTTAAAAGAACAATAAAAATTAATAATTTCAGTTATTTTACTCAAATTTAGAAATTAGTCATCGAAAATTCCTAAATAGAAAAAATATAAATACATCATTTGTATGTGGTACGACCACAGTTTGATAATGCCTTCAGAAAGAGAAACAGCTGTGACCTACAATAATAATTATTAGATTGCAAAACTTGTTTATAAATAAATTTGTAAAAATTGAATAATAATATAAATGAATATATAAAAAAAAAATTAAAAGGTAGTTCTGCTAATTAAACTTGATAACAACAAATAAACCGAAAAAATAGGTCGTAATAAAAATCATGCCGACGAGATATTAATTTGACTTACCGCTTCGACTGCATGATTACAGTTATTAATCCTTTCCAGAGGAACAAAATATTCCTTTTTAACATCAGGACGGTTAATACTTATTTCAGAGTTTGCGCCACTTTCCTGTACGTGTTCCTCTGCCGCTAGAGTCCCCGGTTCACACTTGATCTCAGAAGCGTCTTCCTTCTCCTGTTTAACAATCCCGTATTGCAATATTACATCACAAGGGGGTGTTGGACTCTCCTCACTGGGGATTGTCTCCGGTTCGGACTTTATGACTCCGACATCTGAGGTCATTGGATCCATTTCAGATAAACTGATTTCTGATTCTGATTTTACCTTACAGGTTTATTCTGAAAAGCATATAAACATGTGTATTCCACTCCGCAAATAAGTTGACATGAACGTCAAACAGACAGGACTGTTTGACGTTGTTTAAAATTTTTTACGAATTCATCAAATATTTGAAGTTAATTTTCACGTTCTGTGAAGAGGAATATAAACGCTAGAAATATTTTAAATCGCATTCCTGCAAAATTTTAAAATCGAGCTCTTATTTGCACGAGGCAAGTAAGCGAAAAAGTGGTTTTTATTTATTTTGTGTATAATTTTATAAGAACGAAAAAAAGTTAGAACATGGAAAACCTCTAAAATAGTCTTAGCAATAAAGGAGTATTTTTTTAAAAATTGTTTCTTGTATTTCTTCATAGTTAAGTCATGAAAAAATATTTTTTTTGGTGGTTAGCTTATATTTTTTATTACGAAAATAATAATTTTATTGTAATTCCAATACATAGAAAAGCTAGTAAAAGCTTCGATTTATTTATTTATTTTATTTATAACATTACATTTGATACGTTTGTATGGCAAAATTAACATAATAATAACATTGAAAAATAACTATAAAATGTATACAAGTGTTATTATGTCTTGTGGATCGATATTAGTTCCTAGCTAGACAGATTGCCCGTTCTAAGGTAGCATATTTATCAGTAGCATATTTTTTTATGTTCATACTGTTAGCCGATTCGTCGTAAAGATTAATCAAAATAGTATCTAAATATGATTTCACGTATAACTTCATCTGAAGTTCTATTCAAGTTCTGTAATTTTATCATTTTAGGCCACTTGCTTCATAAAACTGAAATAATCACAAAACTCATCAAACTCATTCGTCAATTTTTTTCCTTAGCCATGCAGATGTAAAGGTGTACCCTCTACGAGTATTTGGTACAATACTCAGATTACTAATAAAAGCCACGAAATCAGTTATAATGCACGAATACATCTAGTGAAATAACAAAATGTATTTATTTTCTGGGTGACTAGTAGGTTATTTTAAAATTTCATACTAATGTGCCGAACCAGGACTCCAGATACTAATATCTACAGCCTGTATGTCGGACGAATATCTACAGCTCATATGTTGAACTAATATCCATGAACTTCAGAGTGTTGACTAATATCTACAGAGCTAAGGTCGGACGAATATCTATGACGGTCTCAGTGTTGACTAATATCTACAGAGCATAGGTTGAACTAATATTTACAGAGCGTAGGTTGGACTAATCAGCTAAATGTGTCCAATAGTCCGATATTAGAGATTTTTACATACATACTTACATAAATTAAGTTTTTTAAACTGCATACGCAATATTACGTTATTCAAATATGCTATACATAATTGCAAATCAAACCTCTGCCAGTGCTGTAGATATTCGTCAACACTTTGGTTCTCATAGATATTAGTCAAAAGTTTGAGCCGTACATATTTGTCAACACTTTGGTTCTCATAGATATTAGTTCGATTTTATCAGTTTTTGGAATTCCTGTAGATATTATTATGCTACGTCCAGACTGAAGCCAACCTTCCAACTCCGAACTTAGTTCGGAGTTGGAAGTTGGCCGATCGTGTGGTCGCTGCGGCCAACCCTCCAACCCCGAATTCCGTACTCCAAAATGGCGGACATGAAACAGCTGTAGCTACGCTGTATCTTTTTCAGTTGCCTACAATTATTACGTACGTATAATCATATACTTATATACACGACATGTTTTCAAACAATTGTTATATCACTCTCCGTAATAATATAGTCATTTTAATAGTATGCGGGACGGTGTGGACAGCTGCGGCAGGCTGGTTCGTGTGAGTTGGCCGTCGGGATCGCCTCGAAGGCGATCCCGGGCTAACGCGAACCTCAACCTTCCAACTCGAACTTCCAACGCACGAACACCCCTCCACGCGATCGTCCAAACGTTTGAAGTTGGAACGTTGGCCGCAGTGTGGGCTTACCATTAGACGCCTCCCCGAACCAGTATTATTTTGTAGCATATTAAATAGATATGTGTAAATAATATTTGGTCTATGGCGAGCATTCGAACACGGCTTTAATCATTATCTTAAAACCTAATACGTTGAGAGGTCTTACTAATCAACTGGACGATCGATATATGCAAAAGTGAATAAAAGTTTTCATGTTACACAATCTAAAAACACTTGAATTAATGTTGTCTAGTATTGGGAACTAACTCTACAAGATGGCCAATTTTTAGATTTCAAATCTACAAAAAGGAGGTGTAAAAAAAACAAAGTTTGCAACGTAGTGAAGATATTAATTTGAGAAATTACTTTTTCGCCGGGTTATTCTTCCAGATGTATAAAACAAACCCTTCTACTAAAAACAAGAGATTTTGAACTAGTCAGTCAGTCAGCCAGTTAGAATACATGAAAAAAACGGAACACAGTTAATGAAAAACGCAAATGTCAATTAAAATTTCCATAGACAAAGGACAAATTAAGAAATTCATTTCAAAAGGCAGTTCATACTTTTGACAAGAATAAATGTAAAACCAAATGAAATATTGTAAATTAAAACGTATTTTCGAACATATTGCATCGGGCAAAGGTTAATAGAGAATGTGTTTAACAAGGTTAGCTCGTCGAGGGGGAGCAGTGTTAAGCCATAAAGTTGTCACGTAGCTTGAAGTTGAATGGTATCACGCTACTCTGAATGCATCCACAAATGAAATATTGTAAATTAAAACGTATTTTCGAACATATTGTATCGGGCAAAGGTTAATAGAAAATGTGTTTAACAAGGTTAGCTCGTCGAGGGGGAGCAGTGTTAAGCCATAAAGTTGTCACGTAGCTTGAAGTTGAATGGTATCACGCTACTCTGAATGCATCCACAAATGAAATATTGTAAATTAAAACGTATTTTCGAACATATTGCATCGGGCAAAGGTTAATAGAGAATGTGTTTAACAAGGTTAGCTCGTCGAGGGGGAGCAGTGTTAAGCCATAAAGTTGTCACGTAGCTTGAAGTTGAATGGTATCACGCTACTCTGAATGCATCCACAAATGAAATATTGTAAATTAAAACGTATTTTCGAACATATTGCATCGGGCAAAGGTTAATAGAAAATGTGTTTAACAAGGTTAGCTCGTCGAGGGGGAGCAGTGTTAAGCCATAAAGTTGTCACGTAGCTTGAAGTTGAATGGTATCACGCTACTCTGAATGCATCCACAAATGAAATATTGTAAATTAAAACGTATTTTCGAACATATTGCATCGGGCAAAGGTTAATAGAAAATGTGTTTAACAAGGTTAGCTCGTCGAGGGGGAGCAGTGTTAAGCCATAAAGTTGTCACGTAGCTTGAAGTTGAATGGTATCACGCTACTCTGAATGCATCCACAAATGAAATATTGTAAATTAAAACGTATTTTCGAACATATTGTATCGGGCAAAGGTTAATAGAAAATGTGTTTAACAAGGTTAGCTCGTCGAGGGGGAGCAGTGTTAAGCCATAAAGTTGTCACGTAGCTTGAAGTTGAATGGTATCACGCTACTCTGAATGCATCCACAAATGAAATATTGTAAATTAAAACGTATTTTCGAACATATTGTATCGGGCAAAGGTTAATAGAAAATGTGTTTAACAAGGTTAGCTCGTCGAGGGGGAGCAGTGTTAAGCCATAAAGTTGTCACGTAGCTTGAAGTTGAATGGTATCACGCTACTCTGAATGCATCCACAAATGAATTTTTCTTTTTTAAATTTACGACTTTATGTCCGGGTTAATCTTCTCCACGGGAAAAAATAAACCCTTCCACACACTTTTTCACAAATGATCATCTAGTCAATTCATGCTGTGTAATTGCAATATATCTATAATATAAAAATGAATCACTAAATGTGTTGGTAAGCGCAAATCTCGAGATCGGCTGAACCGATTTCGCTAATTCTTTTTTTAGAATATTCCTTGAAGTACTAGGATGGTTCTTATGGAGAGAAAAATTAAGAAAATTGCGCAGAAAATTGGATAATTTCAGAAAACATGAGCATGTTTGACAGTTCGCGTGTTTTGAAAATGACATTTTGCAAAACATTGATTGTTCAATCAGGATTCTATTTTTGAAACTCTTTAAATTTATTTAAAGTAGGTACTCCCCTAATAGTTTGAATCGAATCAAAAATTTTAGATATTTTCTATGTTAGGTACCAAATTTAATATACATGAAAAATGGAAATTTGAATAAACATTGTAAAAGGTGGCACACGGGCTGTTTAATAACTGAAAGTACTGGGATTGAATATATGGAACGCGGGAGGAGGGTTGACGGGACGAGGGAGCGGGAAAGGGAAGAGGGAAGGCGGGGAAGGTGGAAGGGGAACGCGGGAGGGGAAGGGGACGTGTGAGGGAGGAGGGGGGTTCGTGGGACGGGGGAAGGGGGGAGTGGAGTGGGGAGAGGGAAGGTGGAGGTGACGGAGTGGGAACGCGAGAGGGTAAGAAGACGCGGAGAAGAAGGGGAGGCGGGAGGGGAACGGGAAGAACGGGAAAGGACACTCAGGGAGAAACAATTTCTTTATTAAATGGCATAGCAACGCATGCCGGGACCAGCTAGTAAGTATAATAAATACAAAACAATACAAGAATAACATGTCAACCTACCAGAGACCAAAGGGAAAATAATTCACCGACACCAGATATTTTCATATCAGAGGGTTCGGCTCGTTAGAACTCTTAATTGAACCTAAAAATCCCACTGATCAGATCCCTCAATATAAATATTTAAAAAATCTTTTGTAATCCAACATGCATATTATAAAATGACTGATTTTTGCATTTTTATTTATAAATTTTGAATGAGAGAGCTAGGAATAATGCCAGTAGCCGAAATAACAAATAGTAATATTTTTATTTTGTAGTGTTAGAATGTCAAATTTTTTTTATACTCTTATCCTAAATCTGTATATTTTCTAATTTTTTTCAGAAACAGATTTTTGAATATTACAAGAACTTTGAATAGCGACATAAATGACATTTTTTTTAAATTTTGTCAAGTAAAACGATATCGGATCTATTACGACTAATTGTTATATCTATTAGTATAGTTTTATCTTAATATTATATTTCAGAAAATTTATTTTCTAAAAATGAATTTGGATCGTATTTATAATATAGTACTTTATTACGGCATTCAATCAAGTTATGTATAATAACCAGTGCCCATTTAGGCACAATCAAAGGCCTGAATGAGCTATGAGCCAACCTTGTTAAAAACATTTTCTACAAATCTTGATATTGAGCTACTAAGGGCCAGATATGTCAATTCGTGGGGAATACTCGAAATTGCGGGGAATTTCACAACTTGTGGGTAATATTGTGGGGAATTTGAACAACTATTGTGGGTGTTTTAGAACATATGCATTGACACATATGCAAATGACTTACCGAAACCGGAATATTTTCAAGATATCAACATGGTCTCAAATATTCCAGCACAAACGCACAAATAACTCAGTAAATTTTATATAAAGAACATAAATAAACAGTTATTTCCAGGGCTAAATATAAGCTCATGGTGGAAGTCATTAATGTGGGACTATCAGATCACAGATTGGTTCGAGTCTCCATGAACTACGATCCACCACAGCCCATATATGAAAAGGTCGCGTGCCGGTTAGTTAGCTCAACATATTATATCGCGATATATTCCTATGATAAACGAGCTACAAATAAGGGGTTTCGGTGTTAAAAAATACAAATATTTACCTACAAGGCGAGGCGGCGGTTAAATTGAATGTGTTTCATGACACGTCACTAGAAAAGTAGAAGTGCATTTTAACAAATTTAGGATATAAATATAGCAATCACTGAGATAGTCCTAAACTGTAATAGAAGACAAGAAATGTTCAGTCTACACAGCATTACTTGTGAAAAATGGAGCAAAAACGATAGTTAGTGAACACACAAGTTGCGATGAAACGTCAAAGAAATTTCCATAGAAAAATAACATATGAAGAAAAATAATCGCAAAAGTTATCCACTGACAGTTCCTACTTTCATTTAAACAAAATGTATTTATTTTCAGGGTAACTAGCAGGATATTTTAAAATGTCATACTAAAGGACTCCAGATACTAATATGTACAGCCTGTATGTCTGACGAATATCTACAGCTCATATGTTGAACTAATATCTACGAACTTCAGAGTGTTGACTAATATCTACAGAGCGTAGGTTGAACTAATATCTACAGAGCGTAGGTTGGACTTATCAGCTAAATGTGTCCAATAGTCCGATATTACGGATTTTTACATACATACTTACATAAATTAAGTTTTTTAAACTGCATACGCAATATTACGTTATTCCAATATGCTATACATAATTGCAAATCCAACCTCTGCCAGTGCTGTAGATATTCGTCAACACTTTGGTTCCCATAGATATTACAACAGTTTGAGCTGTAGATATTCGTCAACACTTTGGTTCTCATAGATATTAATTAGATTTTTTCAGTTTTTGGAATTCCTGTAGATATTAGTAGACGCCTCCATACTAAAGTACCGATCCGGTATTTAATAGAGACACGTGTAAATAATATTTGGTCTATGGCGAGCATTCGAATATTGCTTTCTTCATTATATTAAACCTAGTACGTGGAGAAGTCTGACTAGTCAACTGCACGATCGATATATGCAAAAGTGAATAAAAGTTTTCATGTTACACAATCTAAAAACACTTGAATTAATGTTGTTAAGTAAATGAGGAGGTTCTCCAAAGAATCGAAGGAGGAAGGCACCTGCTCCCTGCTCAGGACCTTGTCCGAAAGGAGTGCAAGATGGATCAGCCATGTAATACGACAAGAAGGCCTCTTGCATGCCATAATGGAGGGTATGACCGAGGGGACAAAATTCTGGGGGACACCCACGCCGAGAGTACCTGGAGGACCTGCTGGTGGACGTGCGCTGCTCATCATATGCAGACTTCAAAAGAGCCGCACAAGACAGGGAAAAATGGAAAAGACGAATAGAGGAAATTGCTGCAAACCAATCACACGATTGAAACAAGAGAGAGAGAGAGAGTATTAGGAACTAACTCTGCAAGATGGCCAATTTAGAGATATCAAACATACAAAAAGTAGGTGTAAAAAACCAACGTAGTACCTAAAGATATTATTTTAATTAATTACTTCCCACTGCCATTCTTAAAAAAATAGTAAAGAAATAATTCCTTTACTTTATTATATAATAATTCTATTAATTTATCTCATGAAATTACAAATCTACTGTGTTTAGAGAGACAGCATCATGAGACAACTTGTGCGAACATGCAAAGGGTACGGAAACTCACATAACTTGTACAATTTATTATAAAAGTCGTTCAACGCCGTATCAAATACAACAAGGAGCAAAAGAATATTCAAGCAATGTGGGTAGAAAGAAATGAACTTCTCGTTGACCTATATTCTCGTAAAGGTTATTATGTTTTTAATTTATAACTAGCTGGTGCCCGGCATGCATTCAAATAAATAAATTGATTCTCCTTGCGTGTCCTTTCCCGTGTGCTCCCGTTCACCTTCCGGGTCCCCGTCCCCTCCCACGTTGCCCTTCCACTTTCCCCACCTTTCCACTCCGTCGTCACCCCTCCCGCGAACCCCACCTCCTCCGTTCACCTCCCCCACCTGCCTTTTCTCCCTGCCGCTAAAATAAATTAAATACACACGCTTACATTTATACAAATTTCATAACGCCAGAGCTTACCATTATATATAGCCTATAACCTTTACGGACGTGCGCACAACATATCTTCAAAGATTCATCACAATCGGATGAACGGTTTGGCAGCGCAAAAAATACGAACAAACAAACAAATAAATATTGATTTTTTATCAGGGTGAAGGGACGTACTTGACTTACTTTAACCAGTGATTCCTGACATTATTTGGAGTAAAAATGTTAGTGAAATTTTCAAAATATAAAAAAATTTCCGCACGTCGTTACTGGTCACTTAACCGAGTAACCGACCAACCACTCACCTCGCCTCGATTTCGTCATCTTTGTGTTTGTTGATTTCATCGTCACCTCTTCACGTTTTTTTATTTTATTTTTTGATACAAAAAACGCGAATTTTGAATAAAGAGAAACTTCCGATGGGTTATGTGGCAACAATTTACATTATTGAAATTCTGGAAAAATATGGATTATCTTGAGCAATGTGGACTCAACATGGCTAAATGGAAGGATTAGGTTTTTGTGTAAAATGGAAATAAGGTTTTTTTAAATACAAGATTATATTATCATAAAGTCATCATAAAACTACGCTGGCTGGCAAAAGGGCCTGCTTGAGTAATAAAACCAGTTGATAATGGTACTGTTGTATAGCGTGATTTTGCGAAAACCCCTTGCGTAGATTTGAAAAAGAAGCTTACATCGAGAGAATGGAACGTTGCGTCGGCATAACATTGGCTACAGAAGCAGGACAGGCTGATGTCTTCAGATTCCAAAAATCCTGCCAGGATGACCTTAAGTCAAATTCAAAGATATCCGATCACGATCATTGCGAGATGATCATTGAGGGTGGCCTGGGTGGCCCTGCGCGCAAAATGGAGAAGCTTAATTTGATTTCTCTATTATTGCATCCTGCCTGCAGGTTTGGACTACAAAATATTCCAGGGCTGGCAAACTGACCAATGCACAATTGTCAATGCGCAAGTACTAGGGGTGCAACACACACAGATAATAGATATGGTGTGTTTAAAGGTTGCACATACCTATTTAAAATGCTTTTTGTGTGTTTAGCGTATTTTTATGTAC
This sequence comes from Limnephilus marmoratus, assembly GCA_917880885.1. Lineage (NCBI taxonomy): Eukaryota > Metazoa > Arthropoda > Insecta > Trichoptera > Limnephilidae > Limnephilus > Limnephilus marmoratus. The sequence continues at coordinate 38,883,819 of OU862907.1, read as the reverse complement.
CAACATTTTATCTTCTAACTACTTACTGTTGTATAAAGTATTGTCGCATGTCTCGCGATGAGCGGTCGTTTAACGAGACTGACACTGCAAAAGTATACTGCCTACAAACATAAATTTAACACCTTCGGGACCATGTTCCAAAATGGAACTAAAAAAAAACATTGAAAAAATACTTACGGAACTTAACAAAATTGGCAGTACTAAAGCTGCCAAAGAAGCAAAAACCGAAATCGAAACAATATTAATCAATATCGAAGACTCATGGAAATCTGAAAAAACATCACTACAAAACACAATAATTAGTCTACAAAATAAAGTTATCCTAAATCAAGAGGATTACATAGACAAATTAGAAAAATTAATACAAAAAGCGTCAAATGAAGAAAAAAAATATGAAGAAAAAAGCTATGCAATGGTGGTAAGGGAGAAATCGCACCCAATACCGAAAACAAATTTTGCTCTACTAATTTCCTCAAAAAAAGACAAGCCTGCAGATGAAATCGAAAAAATTTTAAAAGACAAAATAAAAGTATCCAAACTAGGAATAGGAATTTCTGGACTAAAAAAAACACATCAAAACAAAATAATACTAACATGTGAGAAACAAAATGATACCGAAAAAATAATAAATGAAATCAATAAAAACCCAGATATTGGAATACAAGCAAATGAAATAAAGAAAAAAAACCATGCATTATCATTAAAGGAGTTGATGCTTGCTACAAAGACGAAGAACTTCTAACAGATTTGATAAATCAAAATGAAGACATAAAAAATGCCATGACCTCAGAAACTGATAATGAACCCATTATTATTAAAAAAAAGCTCAAGAACAAAAAATCTGATAAACTATCAAATTTCATTATCCAAACATCACCAAAACTAAGAAAAATAATAATATCGAAAGAAAGGATCAACATTGGATACACAAAAGCACACGTAGAAGATTGCGACCCACTCATGCATTGTTATCATTGTCTTGGATATGGACATACATCACTGAGATGCCTTGAAAGCATGAAGAGTCCCAGATGCCCCCACTGTGCAGGAGAGCACAAAATACAAGACTGCCCCAAAAAACAAGAGCCTGCCAAATGCCACAACTGCACTAACAGAAAGGGTTACCAAAATGAACATCCAGGTAACAGTTACTTATGTGAATTCCGCAAGAAAATGTTAAAAAATGCGCAAATGCGAATTGATTATTAGTAAGTTTGCATTTTGCATACTTATTTTTTATTCCCAAAAATATGAATAATTTTTTCACTAAAGAATTAGATGATTCTCTTAATATTGCGGAACATATTTGTCACACTTTAAATGATTGTAATAACATTGTAGATAAATTACCGAATTCATTCTCAATATTACATCTAAATATCAGATCAATGAAACGAAATTTTAATGAATTCTTACTTTCAATTAATTTACTAAATCAAAAACCGGACGTTATAGTGTTAACTGAAGCGTTCACCAACTATTACAATAAATTTTGTATACCTAATTATAGCTACTTTATGACACACTCTCCTATTAATCGAAATAGTGGTATTGTTGTATTTGTTAAATCCTGTTATTCAAACATCACAGTGGAAGAAGTACCTATGCAGCGAGTTAATTGCTTAGATATTATTGTAACTGTAAATAAAATATGTTTTAACATTATCGCAATTTATAGAACGCACGGATCAAATGAATATGTATTCATGGATGAATTAAGAAGCATTATTTTAACAAAAAAAAATATACAGAACATAACACTGATTGGCGATTTTAACTTGGATGTTTCTAACGAAAATAATAACAAAATAAAAACTGAATTTATCAATCTTATGTCAGAAATGAATTTTAAATTATGCATAAAAAATTATACTAGAGAAATTTCGGGTCAACGTCCTTCATGTATTGATCACATTTGGTGCAATACTAAAAATACTGACAAATTACTTACGATAATATTAAAAAATAATATTACTGATCATCACACTTGCATCTCTATACAACAACTTAATAATAATAAACACAAAATTTCAGAAAGCAGTAATTTTACAGAAAAAATCACTCAACCATAATAAATTAAATATAAAAATAAGCGCGGAAACGTGGAAACCCGTATTAGAATCTACATGTGCTGAAACATGCGCAAATATTTTTAATAATATTCTCTACAATTATATTACAGCATCGACTGATATTAAAACTATACACATTAAAGCAAAATTCAAAAAAATAAAACCAAGGATTTCACATGGCTTAGTCGTGTCTATTAGAAAAAAAGAAGAATTATATCGCCTGATAAAGAAATTTCCCTTAGATAAAAAAATATTTACATATTACAAAAAATATAGGAACAAATTAACCTCTTTAATAAAAATAACTAAAGAAAACTATTACAAAAATGAAATTGACCGGGCTAAACAAAATGTAAAACAAGTTTGGAAAACAATAAATGAAATAAATAGTAGAAAAAACAAAAAAACTCTTATTAAAAAAATTTATATCGGAAAACACTCTGTTGACGCCATAAGGGAACCGACAAAATGTGCTAATGCCTTTAATAAATATTTTGCTAACGTTGGACAAAATTTAGCTACACGGATCGATGAAAATTATAAAATAGATAATTTTGAGAAGGATTGTCATAAACAAAATAACCTATCTGCTTTCCAGCCAGTAACAACAAATGACATAAAAAATATTATAAATGAATTAAAAGGTGGATCTGCAGTATCTGCACCAGGATTTGATGGAGTTACAGTGGAAATATTGAAGAAATACAACAGTTTTTTAAGCATTCCAATTGCACACATTATAAATATTAGCTTAAATAGTGGAATATTCCCTTCAATTTATAAAAAATCTATCGTAACACCCGTTTTCAAATCAGGCAGCCCTGAAGAAATATCAAATTATCGACCCATATCTCTTGTCTCAAACATTGCAAAAATTTTTGAAAAGATCGTAAAAAAGCAACTCATGTACTACATTGAAAATAATAAAATACTTAGTCGTAGCCAATTTGGATTTAGAGAGAAACTAAGTACTCATGATGCCATTGCTGAACTTACCTCAACTATTTACAACGCATTAGACAAAAAAAAACAAATGCCTTGGCATTTTCATTGATTTGCGCAAGGCTTTTGATAGTATCTCCCACACAAAACTAATTAATAAATTAAATGATATCGGTATTATTGGGAAGGTTAGGTATTGGCTGCAAAGTTATCTAACTCAAAGAAATCAAAAAGTAAAATTAAATAACTCACTAAGTGTAGATGAAACTTTAGAATTTGGAATCCCCCAGGGGACTGTTATTGGACCAATTTTATTTATAATATACGTAAACCAAATGTTTAAATTGTCACTTAATGGTAAACTTATATCTTTTGCTGACGACACTGCAATAATTATCGAAAAAAAGACGTGGAACGATATTACCAATGCAGCCAATCAAGACATGAAGGTTATAAAAAAATGGTTCGATAACAATTTATTATCACTCAACACAGAAAAAACTTATTATATTCCATTCTCTCTACAAGAAGATGTGCCAAATAATTTAATTAACATAACAATTCATTCCAAAAATTGTGCAAATAACGCTACATGTAATACGGACTGCGCTAAGCTAAATCATAAATCTAATATAAAATATCTTGGAATCTTAATAGATAAAAATGTTAAATGGAAAGATCATATCAATCTCACTGTGGAAAGAATAAGAAAACTTATCTATGTTTTCTATAACATATGAAATATTTTACACAAAAATACTATAAAAATTATATATTATGCATTAATTCAGTCCATATTACAGTATGGCATTATTGGGTGGGGAGGGGCCTTTAAGGCTTCCTTACAGCCCATAATTATAATCCAAAGAATAATTATTAAAGTCATCCTCAGGAAACCTTACGACTACCCTACTCTTGAAATATTTCGGGAATTTAACGTACCAACGATAACAGAATTATATAAGAGAAACGCCTTATATCAAATCTATAAAGAATACTTTATTAAAAAAATTCACCCCCCCCCCCTTAGTATAAGCAATAGATTTAAAACTAATGGCTTAATAGCCATCCCTATACTTAGGACGACAACAGCTCAGCATCACTATATGTATTTAGGTGTAAGATGGTACAATATATTATTATCCAAAAACAAACTTAATTTAACCGAAACATGTAAATATGAACAATTCAAAAAGCAAATAAAGTCCCTGAAATTGGATAATGATATATTGTACCCTTAATTGAACTTAATTGAATTTAATTTAAAATTACCCACACTTCAACTGTAATATTAAATATGTACTTTAAAAAAAATGTTATTTCCTTCTATAGCTATTTTTTTTTCTAAATTATGAACCAATGTTAAATAGTGTTTGTATTTATTTTATTGTTTATTAAGTTCTTTGAACACTGTTCACATTTCATTAGAACATTATATACTTTTTTTAACATGTAAATACTCCTCCCATAAACACGAGCTCATATTGCTCAACTTATGGTGTAGTAGAATAATAAAAAAAAAAAAATATTGTATAACCTTGTTATGTATCATTTGTAATGTAAAAACAAAAAAATTCTTGAAATAAATAAATAAAAAAAATAAAAAAATAAAAAATAAAATAAATAATGTCATCGAAAATAAGCCAAGATTATTTATTTCATTGACAGAAATTAGGGGAGGTTTCTATGCGGTATAAAGAATAAGCAATTCTCTTTTGAGGCAGCAATTGTAATTGCATTCCGGGAATGAGAATGGTTTCTCTTCTCTTCAGTAAACAAATCGGCTTATGATTGCACCTGTAAACACATTCCGAGCATTACAATGCTTTCTTTCTTAAATGTGTTCTAGCATGAGTAGCCAGGCCGCTTTTTTGATTGGACCTATAAGTGCATTTCGAACATGCGAATGGTTTCTCTCCAGTGTGAATTCTATTATGAGAAACCATATTGCCCTTTTGGGAGCAGGTAAACGTGCACTCCGAGCATGCAAATGGTTTCTCTTTAGTGTGGGTTCTAGCATGGTTAACCAAATAATCTTTCCGACTGCAAGTGTAAGTGCATTTCGAGCACGAGAATGGTTTCACGCCTGTATGAGTTCTAGTATGATAAATCATGCTGGTTTTTTTAATGCACCTGTACGTGCAATCCGAGCAAGAGAATGGTTTCTTTCCTGTGTGTGTACTAGCATGAGAAACAATATCGCTTTTTTTAATACACCTGTATGTGCATTCTGAACATGAGTATGGTTTCTCACCAGTATGGATTCTAGCATGATTAACCAAATCACCTTTCCGACTGGAAGTGTAAGAGCATCCCGAGCATGAGAAGGGTTTCTCCCCGGTGTGGGTTCTTAAATGTGCGGCCAGATTAGATTTGTAAGTACACCTGTAGGAACAGTAAGAGCAGAACATTGATTTCTGCCCTGTCGCTGTCTTTTTGGATGTAGACGAAATGAAATCTGAAAAACAAAATTAAAGTTAACAGTAGCATAACGCATATAACAAACGATTAACATTTTATGATCTGGATTAATTCAAATAAAAACAAACTTTGAGCCTAATTATGACACGCGTGACAGCGGTTTCGCATGTCGCAGGCATTTTCTAACTGTTTTGGTTATTAATTTATTGATTTAAAAAAAAAGACAACCCTTTGAAAATCAAGAAAAGACCATGCAACAATTCCACATGGGATGATTTGAAAGTGAGGCTTCAAGAATGTGAGTCTGCATAAAAATATAAAAACATTTTCCCCAATTTTCTCTCTGGATTTTGACATTTGACCAATATTTTTGATTTTATCGACCACTGGAAAACCTGTACGAAATACTTTTTTGACAAGTTAATTTTTATAGGTGTTAGGACCCTCCAAAAATCATTAAACTTGCCAGGTTTAAACGCCATCCAAAGATGTTCAGTACACCAACTAGACAATGTATTTATAAAAAAGCAATACGTACAGAAAGAACATTTTCTTAAACACAGTTGGTAAGAAAACTTTAAAAATCGGTCCAGTTTTCGAGTACAGTTTCGGGGAACTTCCTCTATTTCATTTGGTATAATCAGATTGGTAAATATTCGGAACAAACGTCAGCGATTATGTATGTTAACGGGATTGTGTATGTTATCTTTACTTTAAAAAACAGCCTACGTTTTTGAATGGTTTGTCTGGCAAAGCAGGGTTTGTGTAGCGGGCTTGTTTATATTATCTTAATTTTAAAAATTTTATCAAAAAAAAGTGCGTATTAACCGTTGACGTTTGTTCCGAACTGCAAACAGAGTGATTTGACAGTGTAAAAGCACTTTTTCAATTTACGTAAATAAAATTAAAAATGTAACATTTTCAACCTCCCCGAATGCAAATAGTTGTCTTTTATGGTAATTAAGAAGAATCTAAAAGTTTTATAAAAAAAAGTGCGTATTAACCGTTGACGTTTGTTCCGAACAATTACCATCAGATTTTATATACGTCTAGTTATCCCTTTCATTCGGTATTCGGGGGCGTGATAGCGATAGTGAAAGCAACAGTTTAGTAAACTACCTACTATTCAAATTTCTTGGCGTGCGAGTCTGTCGTGCGAGTCGATATCATGGACAGAGAAACAGAATAAACTAACCTCCTGTAGAAGAGGGCATCGGAACAATAAGTAAATAGCGTACCTCGACTCTGGTCGATCCTTTCTAAAGGAACTAAATATTCCTTTTTAATATCAGGAGAGTTGATAACTATTTCAGAGTATGCGCCATACTCCTGTGCATATTCCTCTGCCGCTAGAGTTCCCAGTTCACACTTGATCTCAGAAACATCTTCCGTCTCTTGTTTAACAATCCCGCACTGCAATATTGCACCATAAGGGGATGTTGGATTCTCCTCTTTCGGGATTTTTTCCGGATCGAACTTTATGACACCGAAATCTGGATCCATTTCAGATAAACAGATTTCTGATTCTAATGTTAGCAAGATATTCTGAAAAATAAATTGTCACTTATTTATTGCGCTCTACAACTACACTGCCGTATACGTCAAACTTCGTCTATGGACTTTTTGACAATTTTGTTTAGTTGTATATTTATTTCTATGGTTTTTTTTACAAAAATATAAACATAGACAAACGTCATCAAGAGTTTACCAATGATATTTTATGCGTCACATTCTTCAGAAGTTGTGAAAAATAATGTAAGGCGCTGAGGTTTAATAGCAACACTAAGCTGGAATAGAAAGGAAAAAATTATGTGGTATTAGTTCATTTATGAATGTACCTATCAGCACGCCCCGTGCGCACACTACGGAGTGACCGAGTCCCGGCGCGGAACAATATTCCTGTAAATGAACGTACCTAAGTGTTTCATCAGTGGCGGCGTAGGGTAGATTGGCACCCGGGGCGAGGGTTGCCATCTTCTAAAATAAAAAAGCCTGACTCTGCGCTCTGTAAGGCCGGACATTTTGCCCTAAAAGCCGGACGCACGTACATAATTTCGGACATAACTTTTATACATAATAATAAAAAATCTGTTACAAGTTACAGTTGTTTATTAATAACGCATTAACCAATTTAATAACAACAATCATTAATCAGTCTTATCCTTGTCATCTGATCAGTTGACATTTGTATAGAATATAATGTCAATAACAAAATAAAAAATATTGAGTCTTCTGTCTGTAGACATACTAAACTAAGGCGGCCAACCGTCCCGCATTCTGCGGGACCGTCCCGCATTGACGGCTGTTGTCCCGCATTGAAATATTTAATGAAATAGTCCCGCAATTCGTCTAAAGCGTCCCGCATGTCCCGCATTCCTATATTTTTGTAATATTGTCTACGGTCGACAAATAAACTTTCTCTATGCTTACTCTATTTTAACCATTTCCGTTCATCTGTGGTTAAGTTGATGACAATATTTGTCCCTAGACTTTTTGAATTGGTTTATTGGGATTAGTCATAGACATCCAAATGGATAGACAAGCAGTTACAGATGAGGGGTAAAACCAAACTATGGAGAGCAAGAGGGGAAAGATGACTGTCATTCGTTGAACAATCAATCTGACAGTATATAGGCATCTCGCATTACAATATCACCATTTAGTTCTTAAAAGCAAAATCTGCTTTGAATGAATAGACCTTTTTACATGGGAGCGCGAATTGCTTGCCACGTTCAAAACTTATTTGCTAAGGCCAAATGCTCGCCCCAAAAAGACTCGCGCCAATACACATATCAATATTTTCTTGCCGTGTTTAGTTAAAACACTTTTACAAATGTTTCATAATTTACTTACCCCTGTAACCAGCGACGAGCACATTGGAGTACCGCCCACATTCGCTATGTGCATATTGATATGTAGATATATTGTATAGCACAAGCTGCCGTTATTTCGTTAAATGTATGGATGTCAGCTTCTCGCTGTTCACGGCAAGAATGATGACGTCACACATTTTAGATTCAAGCGAGGCTATATCCCCTCCCCATGGAGCGAGCCGGTTCCAAGGAGGAGCTACAGCCGGCGCCATGTGGAGGGGGAAATAATACGTTTTTATCACTTAGGGCAGGTCCAGATATATTCATATGTCCGTGGGATTAGTATATTTATGGGATTATTTAGGTAAGTCAAAGAGCGCCAGTGTAGTATTGAATAAGTGCAACCCGTGATACGTAATTGATAATCCGTACTTGGCATTTAAATCAAATCAAACAATTTGTTGACCGCGAAACGCCGACCGCGTAAAACCGAAGTTGTAATTCACTGATTTTCAAAAAGAATTTCTTTTCTTACAAAACTTACTTTCTTTCTTTCATGTTCTGAGTATAGTTTTAATGCGCCGCATACAGATATTCTTAATTATAAATAACCAGTTTTGTGTTCAGAATATTAAATTCCAGTTGGATTCATCTGATGAAATATTTCGACGGAACTCTTATTCGAAGTGCAGTTATAAAATTCTATTTGCAGTTGTATGTGCTGCCAGAATCAATGAACAATGAGTAACCATTTTCATGTTCTGAGTGTAGTTTTAATGCGCCGCATGCAGATTTAATTTAAACCAGTTTTGGGTTCACAATGTAAAATTTTAACTTGATTCATCTGATGACCTATTTATTTTTTATACGTTGTATATTGTTATTTAAACATAAAAGGTGTTTAGGGACGTACTTGACTTACTTTAACCAGTGATTCCTGACATTATTTGGAGTTAAAAATGTAAATGAAATTTTGGTCTCCGGTGACTTTTTTGATGATTTTTTTTTCATTTTTTTTTCTTCAAATTCAAACAAAAAAAATTCTTCCACATGGCGTCACTGGTCACTCAGCCGAGTAACCGACCAACCCCTCACCCCGCCTCCAACTATCCAAAATCTATAATTTTTTTATGTTTTTGTAGAAAAAATAAAACATCAAAAATGTCACCGGAGACCAAAATTTCATTTACATTTTTTACTCCAAATAATGTCAGAAATCACTGGTTAAAGTAAGTCAAGCACGTCCCTTAACACCCGTATATTAAAATTTTAAAAAAAGAACTTTCATACTGAAAATGTTTAATTACTTTACATATGTTTGTAATTTTTTTTATATTTAGATTATTATATGTAGGTTATCTTTTGTATTTTTATTTATGTTATTTTTTTTTACTTTGTATTATTATTATTTAAGTTTTTCTTTTGTACTTTGTATTTTTATTTATTATTTTTGTATGTTTTTACTTTAATCTTTATGATATATGTCATTATAGATATACTGCTACCCGGTTCAGAACAGATATTGTCTAGTGAGTCGGGTAGCGCACATATATGTAAATAACTATTGATGTTAATAAACGCCCGGGTAACCGACACTTAAAAAAAAAAAATTCAAAGGATAACATTCTCTTATTCGAAGTACAGGTATAAAATTATAGTTGCGGACTATGCAGTAGTGTAGCGAGGGGGGGAGGACCGCCCCGGGTGTCACCCGACGGGGTGGTGACCCTACACCCGACGGGAGGTGACACCCGACCGTGGAAAAAAATTAATAAGGATATTGTCACAAAAATATTGAATACGGTGTTATTTTCGTACCTAGTTACGCCACTAGGGCTATGTAAGTACTGCCAGAATCAAACAAAAACTATTTTCATGTTCTGAGTGTAGTTTTAATTCGCCGAATACCTACAGATTTAATTTGAAACAGTTTTGTTTTCAGAATGTAAAGTTTGTGTTGTGGATTCATCTGGTGACACATTTATCTTATTTGAAGTGCAGTCATAAAATTCTAGTTACAGACCACGTATGCGTGCCGGAATTAAAGAGAAACCATTTTCATGTTGTGATTGTAGTTTATATGAGCAAAATTCTGGATTTTCGTGAGAGAAAATTTATATCGTACTCCCCCCCCCCCCCCCCCCCCCCCGTCGACACCCAAGCCACTATGTCCCGCATTGATATTTTACAAAGTTGGCCGCCTTATACTAAACTTATAAAACAAACAAACAAAACATAACTTTTTTTCTGGTTAAACAGTTGACTAAAATTTTTCGTTAAATAGATATAAAATGAAACATATTTATCTTTGTGGACAAAAAACGAAAAACATAAATGAAAATGAAATCTCGACTACCATTTTGTATATTTGGCGTTTTCACCTACTTTATCCAAAAGGTCGTTTTCTTTGGAAATTATTTAATAAAATCCTTGACATGTCATTTTTAAATTATACAATGTGTACACCATCTTAGCAATTGTTTGCAATTTATTGCGTTCCTTGGTCCACTGGGTGTTTATTAAAGAGAAAACTCTTTGAAAGTAATATTCCGCCAATTTCAGAAGTTCGGAAAACAAAACCCGTGCTAACCAAAAAAGCCTAACAAAAGCCGGACAGGCCGGACATATAAATATTTAGCTAAACACAACCTAAAAAAGCCAAACATGTCCGGCTAAAGCCGGACAGATGGCAACCCTACCCGGAGCGGTTTTGTATTGAGCACCCCTACTTAAAATAAAACACCACGTACTAAATATGCTTACGAGACTTACGAGATTTTACTAAAATATTCGATCACATTATCAAAATTGATTGAAAGATTGGTTTATCGCGCTTCGCTCATTATGGACCTTAATTAAGATTTTATTAATTTTAACTTTGAAAAGCTTTTTCGCTTGAAGCCACCGAAACACAAATTGTTAAAAAAAAAAACCTGCAACGAAGGTCTAATTCTTCGTAAAATCTATCGTGACATTCTAGCATTTTTCTCTGCAGCTCCTCTGGTAATGAATGTCCAGCATATTGGGCCATTTCTCCAGGCATACGTTTTCGAAATCTCCTCCTTCCTCTTTTTCCTTCAGTTGGTATGTCTAAGTCCACACGTTTTTTGTTGCTTAGCAAATAGCCTTTTCCACCATTTGATTGCGTTGATTTTGAAGAAAATTTTTAAGAGCTTTATTTTTTATTACACACTTTTCCAATTATAGCCCGGATTTTTGCATATACTTCTTCCAGGATTTCACACCAAAAGGAAAGATAGCATAGAAAACTGAAGTCACACACAGCTGGTACGAGTGTTGATGCTGCTTCTCTTTTTTCGACGCTTTCTTTGCTGGTGCTGGGATCACACATCTCTTCGAGTATTGATGCAAGCTTATCAAAATTATTCTTCAGTGGTTAAACAGCGTCGTGATGAGCACTCCATCTTGTCTCTGATAGTCGTTTAACGGACACGCCTACATTTTTCATTAATATTTCCCACCGCACTCAATTTTACTTGCGGTATAAGATCAGATCAAGCGAACATGATTTCATTATTTTAGGGAATTAGAAATTATATTCGGAAAAAAAAGAAAATATAGTTGCGATGCGTTTCAAAATATGATATTAGTATGTAAGTAGCTAGGTACAAGAGTAGGTAGTTAACTATTGACATGTATTTACAGAGGGAAATCTTAAACGCATTATTTGGCTATACGAGTGAGTTGTCGTTATCACCCCTTGGTGCTTGGTACCCGGGGCGGACCGTCCCCCCCCCCCCCCCGAGATTCTGAGATTTTAAAATAAGAGAAATTTTATATTATTTCTGTGAAATTGTAGTTTCCTTTTTAACTGAAAAATACAGATTAATTTTGTTTTGTCGCATTTCTTTTATTTATTAGAGGTTTGGTATAAATACAAGTAATATAGTCTTTTACATAAAACATTTGACGACCTCCGTAGTCCAGTGGGTAAGACTCTTGACTCACAATCCGGAGGTCGCGGGTTCGAACCCGGCATGCGCAAATAAATTTTATTTGATTAATTTGTGTTATTTCACAATTAATTCATTTAAAATAATATATAGTATATTTGCGGCATGTTCCAGAGTGGAAGATACTCTTAGTATCGCCCTGGTGTAAGACCACCATTCAGAATTGAAACGTTGCTTGAAAACGACTTTAGCCGTGTTTGGTGACCAGATCTGAATAGCCAGGTACTTCCCAACCTTCCTCTTCCCCACCTCCTTCCCCTCCCCACTACCTTCAGCCTCACAACATACCCCAATTGGGGATGCCATAGTCTCACTGGCTCCAGACGGGAGCAGTTGAGATTCTTGTGCGGTATTCACTGTAAAAAAAAAAAAAAAAAATTGTCCGACATGTTTTCGAAATTCGAGATGTGTGGACCGTTTTTATCGATTTAATACTTCTATTTTATGGATACATGAGTTAGGTAAAAACTATCAAATGCAGGACAGGAAAATTGTGGAAACTTTGGTCCCAGTAAGACTAGGACTAGAGGATGTCTGTTCAAGTCCCAGTTGTATCAGTTATCTTATTTGTTTCGGTGTTTTACTCCGGTGTTATTGAAAGTTGTTCATAATATTTTCAATGAATAAAATATACCTAACAATAAATACATCTAGAAAACATCAATGGATGGTATACATTCTTTAGTAGTCATGACAATGACAAAAGTACATTACATTTCACATTACCAATATATTTAATTTTAATTTTTTTATTTAATTTCGGGACTTTTTTGCACAAGACCCGAATAAACCTTATTCCGTGAACCCGGGCACCGCTGCTATATCACCAATCGTAGCGAACCACTTGAGGTGACTTATCGCAGAGGTGTTGGTTATCCATAAAAATGGTTCCCGTGGCGTACGTACCTACACTCGCCTCACAAATTCAAAGCCTGGGTGGATAGCGTAATATCATTAAACGAGATAAATACGAAAATAACAATTTAAGAAAAACATTATAATTAATGTAAAAAAAAAAATAATACAAAAATTGAAGATAAGAGCTAATAATAACAATTTAAAAAAAAAACCTTATTACCTCTTTTCAATAATACTTTGAATGAATAGTGCATTTTATGCATGCATGTTGTACAAGCAACAGTAGCAAGCTGAAAATAATTTATTATTAGGAATAATTATTCGATCCATCAAATTCAAAACATATATACATCTCATCATGAGAATGATTTCCAAAATAAATCGCGTAATTGATATATTTTATCGCACCAGAACACGCATTCCGAACACGCGACTGGTTTCTATCTGTTGTGGGTACGAGTACTGATAACATTTTTTTTTAGAACTTTTAAATGCTTTCCGGGCATGAAAATTGTTATTTTCCAGTGTGGGTTGTCATATGACTAACCAAATGGCACTTTTGACGGCACCTAAACGTGCAATCCGGGCATGAGAATGGTTTCTCTCCCGTGTGAATTCTAGTATGAGAAACCATACTGCTTTTATGACTGCTCTTGTACGTGCATTCCGAGCATGTGAATAGTTTCTCTCCAGTATGTGTTTTCATATGGGAAGCCAAATTATTCCTTTGACTGCATCGATAAGAGCATTCCGAGCATGAGAATGGTCTCTCTCCAGTGTGGGTATTCATATGAGTAACCAAATTATTCTTTTGACTGCAACTGAAATTGCATTCCGAGCATGAGAATGGTTTCTCTCCAGTGTGTGTTCTAGCATGCCTAACAATAAGGTCTTTACGACTGGACGTGTAAGTGCACAGCGGACATGAGAATAATTTTTCTCTTGTATGGATTCTAGAATGAGAATCCATAGTGCTTTTTTGACGGCAGCTGTATGAGCACTCCGAGCATGTTAATGGTTTTTCTTCAGTATGTGTTAGAGCATGCCTAACCATATGATCTTTACGACTGGATATGTAAGTGCATAGTGGGCATGCATATGGTTTTTCTCTCGTGTGGGTTCTAGAATGAGAAACCATACCAGCGTTTTGACGGCATGTGTACGTGCATTCCGAGCAAGAGAATGGTTTTTCTCCAGTGTGGGTTCTAGCATGTATTAACAAACGATTTTTCCGACTGCACGTGTAAGAACATTCCGGGCATGAGAATGGTTTCTCTCCAGTGTGAATTATTGAATGTGCAGCCAGATTAGATTTATAACTACAACTGTAGGAACAGGAGGGGCAGAACAATAATTTCTGCACTTTCACTGACGTTATAGTCTTTTGGATGTTTGTACCTGTAGGTGATATCGGCGAAACGAAATCTGAAAAACAATCATAAAATTAACAATGGTATTGAGTAGTGACAGACTTAGAATGAGTATTTGACAGACATATACTATAAGTTAACCATTAGACGACCTGAGCGACAACTCAAATTAAAACGAACTTAATGATTTTTTTTGGGCCAAACATAAAAAGTGAAGATTTCGTTTTCGAATGGTTGGACATCTTCTCTATTTACGTCTTTCTATTAGTTTACAATTTTAATCTCTCCGCAAAAAACCGCAATATAGTGACAGCTCACAGATCATGTTACGCCTTAGGTATTTTATCTCCAAGTATTTTTATGTTGTTTTTTGTTCACATCATCATCATCATCTTCTTCTTCCCCTTATCCTCTTCGGGTCGGGGACTCATTGCATCGACAAGGCTCCTTAGGTTTGTTCATGGTGCCTTTCTCCATGCTAAAAAGCTTGTGGCAAGCAAACTGTTTTCGCTCGAATACGCGCTGTCACTTATTATGACGTTTTCATTGCCGGTGGGAGCGATCCGGCAACATACGACTACCCACATTCGGGCGCGCGGGCGTACAGTTTTTGTTCACATATTTATATTAATTCATACAGGGCCACGAATGATTTTTAACGATTGTCTGTCATGCGTTCTCTCTTATTCTTAAAAATTACCCTTGAGGCCAGCCAATAATTCAAATCAAAATGGTAAATATATATATACCTTCATATAGATCAAATCACAAATAAAGCTTCTAAAATGGTAGGTTTCATCATAAGAAACACAAAACTTTTTAATAGCATCAATATCATTAAGCAACTCTACTTTGACTATGTACGGAGTCATCTGGAGTTTGCATCAGTTGTTTGGTGTCCATTTTACAAAATCCACATAAACAATATCGAGGTTATTAAAATCAAATTCCTAAAATATCTTTGTTACAATCCATTTTTAGGATTTAATAATTATGCAGAGGCAGCTTCACACTTTAAAATTGATTCATTGAGTGTACGAAGGCATCATATGGATGCACTATTCCTGTATAAAGCAGTCAACAATAATATTCAATGCCCAGAGTTGCTAAATAAAATTCAATTCAATGTACCTGCACGTTCAACACGCTCTTCTGTCCTGTTCAGGTTGGATCAACGCAAAACCAACTGTAAGCAGAATTCTCGCCTGAACAGACTATGCAATAGGCAATAGTTATAATAGCGTATTATCCAATGTGGACATTTTCAATTGCGAACTTTTATATAAAAGAGCATTTCTCTGATGGCTCTTGAATAATGTTATGTTTTTATTGGGTATATGTCTCTTATGATTTGATTTATATGTAAAACCTCTCTCCATGGCTTCCAATGTATTGATAGATTTTTCGTTCTGTAATTTTTCATTTGATATAAAAAAAATTGTTTTGAGTTTATACTTATTTTTTTTATTTTTTTTTATTTATTATTTCTTTTTTTATGCTGTCTCAGTAGAAGTAAAGTCACAAGGAGGAAATCCATAATTGGTTTTATTTTGGCTATTTAATACTATGTACAAACAGAAATAAATATAAACTGTCGATTTCCCGAAAATTAATAAATAAATAAATAAATAAATACAAATTTTCTTTCAAATAATTTTAGAAGGAAAAGGCAAATTCAAGCAAGCATAAAATAAGATTTGCGTTATAGAGTAAACAATAACACTCGAAGTTACCACATAGAAATTTTAATGGAAATAAATTATTTTAGCTCAACCGCATAGAGTTACGTCTCACTTACACTCGCCTGACATCGTAGATTTCAATCTCATTTAAATTTCGAAAACACAGTTTCGTACGGAAATGTAAGCCCCGATTATGCAAATATTTGGAAGACGAAATACGCCTACAAGGCACTTTTTCTTTCTTTCTTTTCTTTTTTAAAAAGAAAGACAAACATTCCCGGGTTACGAATAACCCAACAATGTTTGAAAATCTCCTACTACCACCACAGAAAGCCGAAAATGTTGTTTGTGTTGTGGTGGAGGACTTAGCCAGCCGAGGGATCGAACACGCGACGCTCGGGTGGGACCCAAGCGCTATGCCCACTCAACCACTGACCAGTCACTTATTGTATTTATTCTTCATTCCATAATTTCTTCTTCTTCTTCTTCTTGTGCCTTGTCCGTTCAACGGACGTTGGCTATCATGTTGGCTATGCGGACTTTGTTTACTGCGGCCCGGAACAGCTCCACGGTAGACTGGCCAAACCACTGTCTCAGGTTTTTCAGCCATGAGGTTCTCCTTCTTCCAGGGCCCCGCCCCGTCTTCCGGCAATCTTTCCCTGCATTATGAGATGCAAGATCTCATACTTCTCTGGATGTCTCATCACGTGTCAAAGATATTGAAGTTTTCGGATTTTTATGGTTTTAATTACTTCCTTTTCTTTATTCATCCGAACCATGACATCTTCATTTGTGACCCTGTCCATCCAGCTTATTTTAAGTATTCTTCTATAGATCCACATCTCGAATGCCTCAAGTTGCCTAATTAATTCTTCAGTAAGCGTCCATGCTTCCATTCCATAAAATAATATTGAAAACACGTAGCATCTGACCATTCGCATTCGTAATCCAAGGTTGAGATCATGACTGCAGAACATTTTTTTTCATGCGGATAAAGGTTGCACGAGCTTGCTCAATGCGGCATTTGATTTCAACTGAAGGATCCCATCTATCATTTACATTGCAGCCCAAGTATACAATACTTTGTACCTTCTCCAGTTTTGTTCCAGCAATATAAAGATGTTCATCCAATGCGTTATTTTTGCTTATGAGTGTGTATTTTGTTTTATTTATATTCAGTTCTAGCCCAAAATTCTCACAAGTCTTCACTACTTGTTTCAGCAAAAGTTGTAAATCCTCAATGTTGCTTGTTAGAAGTACCGTATCATCTGCATAACGCAGGTTGTTCAGAATCTTCCCATTTATAACAAGTCCTTGAGTAGCTTCTTGCAGAGCTTCATTGAATATTTCTTCTGAATATAAGTTGAACAGCATAGGTGAAAGAATACAACCCTGTCGCACGCCTCTCTTTATTTCTACTTCGTCTGTTAGACATTGCTCTACTCTTACTGCTCCTTTCTGATTCCAATAAGAGATTACCTATTATCCTTATATCTTTATCTTCTATCCCGGTGGTTTTCAGAATTTGAATCATTTTGTCGTGTCTAACTCTATCAAATACTTTAAGGAAGTCAATGAAGCATGCATGTACATTTGTATTCACATCTCTACACCTTTGGATTAGTATTTGAATACTAAATAACGCTTCTCGAGTACCCAAACCATTTCGAAAGCCAAATTGTGTGACACCTATCTTTTCTTCCACTTTGCGATATATGCGTCCATTAAGGTGGTCAAAAATTCTTTTATTATTATTTTTCATTTGGCCACCCCGTGAATTTGTTACACGTATTCATAGAAATAACATAGTAAAATTTCAGCGAGGTAGCTCAAGTAGAAAGGGGTGCTCAATCGAGTGTTGTTTTTGAATTTTTTGTGTAAAATGCTTAATTTTTACTTTTTGCTACAGGCCAGTTTCGTGTGTTAAACTATTAAATAAATATTAAAATAAACTACTAAAGAGTTTTATAGACAAATTTGAACAGTATTTGATACTTATTTAGTAGACTGTGAAGTGAATCAATGTAGTAAAATGTGTTCATCTACTCGAAAAAAATACGAAAATTTTCCACTTGGGGTTCGAGATATTGAGCCACTAATGAGGCTTAACCAACATCCTACTCTTCGGCAAGTTTTACTCCGTTATCACTACATATTAAATGATTCCAAAAATGTGAAAGATTCCGCGCATGTACTTATTCAAGAACTTATAAAAGTATGGAGTAAATCTAGTATTCCGACCAGACAACCAAATCACTGCATTGAAAAACTGATTAAGTTTCTTAAGAACTGGCTGCTATTGAAGAAAAATAGAGGAAGAAATTCTGAAGCACAAAGAAAAGGAGAGTATTTGTTTAAAAAAAACTAGACAAATTTTTTGATATTGCCCATGCAAGCGCTTTGAATTTGATAAAAATTGCGGAAGAGAGAGCGTTTCTCATCGATCAAAGATGAGAACGTAAGATGATTATGACCTCAATCGACAAGAAACTAGAAAAGGTCAAAGAAACATCTCTAAAACGGAAACAAAGATCTGAAGAATTGAAATAAATGGCTGCTAAAAGTAATGCGTCATCTTCGGTGGTTTCGAGACAAGAGTCAGAACTTGGTGCAGTTTCAGTAGCACATCTAGTAATGCTAGCATATTAGAGGATAAGTCCAAAGATGAGTTTGTAGTGCGTTAAGCTGTCTACAAGTGACATATTTACATAATACGTTACCAGTGTGCTTGATCGTAATAAAATTTAAACTAATCAAGAGAGAAGAAAAACAAATTGTTCGATTTGATAGTTATCATCTACACAAAAGTTTGAATCGAAGCGTCTTTGGCAGCAGATGCACCAGTAAATGACTTAATACTTTGGAATAGCTTAAAATTGTACGAAGCCATTGATTCCGAAATCAGTACAGCAGCTAGGGGTGTCTTAGAGCGTCATGGTATTTATCAGATGAACTAGTCTCATTTACCTTGTTTTCTAAGAAGCTGTCTGATGCTGAGAAACAGGCCATTGTTCAAAAAATAAATTGCAATGGCGGTAATCGTTCAGTACGAGGTGATTCTGCTTAGCTTGCCTCAGAGGTTACATTAGAAGCTTTTGCAACACAAATAACGTTGAAAACTTGATATCAAGGACTCTTTCTTGTAATTACCTCCGAAGACTTGGAATAACAACGTTGATTACCTTCAAGGCAAAAGCTGAGTCAAAAATTTGCGTGTTGTTAATGATACAGCGGAGAGAGGTGTTAAACTATTTGACGATTACAACACGATACTCACTAAGAGGAAGAAAAGCAATTTTTACTTCACGTTGTCGAACAATACAGAAAAATAGTTCTACTGAAACATTCAAAATGGAGTTAACATAGTTTTGAAAGATTGCGACTAATGTTATGTTAATTATTGCTTTGTTATCAAATTTTGTTCAAATTTAAATACGTTTTATACTTATTTGACTAAAATACTTGTAATATTAATAAAACTCAAATTACGTGTTTTGCTTAAAATCCAGAACTTTTGTCAGAAACTTCTAATTCGACGAGCACCCCCTTGTATATAAGATAGGGGGCTGAAATTTTTTACACATAATAGGAATGATAGGTGTAACAAATAAAATGTTGTTTTTTTCAAATCTATATTTGAAAAAAAATATTTTACTATATAGGCCTGGACCACCTTAGCGTCCATGTATAATTCGCAAAAATATCTTTAATAAGTGGCTCATTAAACTAATTGTCCGGTGGTCACTACATTTTCTTGCTTTTGCTTTCTTTGGGAGAGTAACAAAAGTGGATCGAAGCCAATCTAGTGGGATAATTCCTGTATTATATATTGAGTTAAAGAGACTGGTCAATACTAGGATGCCTTTATTTCCTATGAGTTTAAGGATTTCAGCCTGTATTCCATCTAGGCCCGCTGCTTTCCCAGTTTTAGAAAGACGATTGTATGTTCTACCTCATTTGTTATGATTGGTGGGCCTGTTGTAATATTTCCCATATCATATTCTGCGCTTCTATTATCATTGAAGAGTTCTGAGATGTAGTCTTTCCGTCTTTTTAGTTTTTCGTTAATATCGGTTAGAAGTTTTCCATCTCGGTCCTCCAGTTGCCCTATGTCGGTTTTACGATTTATTCCAGTCAATTCTTTGATTTTCTTGTGTACTTGGAAAATATCATGTTTATCATAGTGGGTTTCAATTATAGCACACTGTTGAATATGCCAATCAGCTTTTGCTTGCCTAATTTTACTCCGAATTTCTGTGTGGATTCTTTTGAATTCTTCCACGTTTCGATTTTTGTAATTTCTTCTTACTTCCATGAGGTTTAGTATTTCGTCTGTCATCCATTTCTGTTTCTTTTGCGGCCTCTCTTCTTTGAATTTTTCCTTTGCAATCTCTGTGATGATTTTCTTTGATTCATTGCAGATGTATTCAATATTTTCAATATTTTCTTCCCTGTTGTATAGTTGAGTCTGGAGGTCAGTGAATTGTTTTCATTTGCAAACTAAAAAAAATGCCATGAAGACGTTTACGTCGTTTTGAAAAACAATGAAAACATTTTGTAATGTACGGTGTGCAGAAGTATTTTTTTTAAGAATATAATTTTTTTAATTTTAAAAAACGTTTATTTATAGACAAACTCTGAATAGTATTTAAGAATTAATAAGGGGTTTTTAAAGAATATTCACCTCATTATTTAAACACTTTTTTTATAATTATTTATTTTATTTCTTACTAAATTTCACGTCCATAGTTAAATTATTTTCAAAGTGAGAATTTTTTGAAGTCCTCTAAAAGGATAAGAAAAAAATTGGCGGGGTAGATGCGACGTCGTACGAACCTCGGTTTTGTCAGTTAACATTAAGCCATCGTTGGATCAAAACAAATCAACAAATCCCAAAATTATTAGAGATTAGAGGTAACGTATACCAATGAAACTTTCTCAGTTTTCACACAAAGAAGCCATGAACAGTATGATCATGTGTGGAGAGTTTTGAAAATCATTGGAACTGAATATATATATAGAAAAGATGCACATGCATGCAATATGGGCGCCACAAACGGAATCTATAAGTTCAATTTAATCATGAAAACGATATCCGCGAACGTCGGTTTTTGATGAAATTTCCCAATGTTTGGTTTCTCGATACTTCAGCTATAAGCGAACACATATTTATTGAAGATTTAATATGATATTCAGAAGAAACTTCGAATTAAGTTCATAAAGGTACTCGTCACTACTTCTTTTCTGTAATTCACGTAAAATTTTATCAATTTGTGTTGTTTCACAATAAAATATTCAATGTTTGTGGAAAGTTGAGACTTCCAGAGAAGTAGGAGATCTTGCATCTCATAATGCAGGGAAAGATTGCCGGAATTCGGGGCCTTGGAAGAAGGAGAACATATTAGCTGAAAAACCTGAGACAGTGATTTGGCCAGTCCACTGTAGAGCTGTTCCGGGCCGCAGTAAACAAAGTCCGCATAGCCAACATGATAGTCAACATCCGTTGAACTGACAAGGCACGAGAAGAAGAAGAAGTGTCGCGTTTCAGAGTTTGATAGTCTGAACATTTTCTGAATCAGTATTAAACACTTAGGTATTGTTAAGAAATTAAAGTTGGTATTTAGTTGGGCAAGGGTTGAAATGTTTCTCTGCTTCTGACAAAGATGTCAGGCATAGTTGTAGTTTGAAGATTTGCCCATAGATGTCAGGAGTGGCTATAATTTTCCCTTTCCAATGGACCCTGTACTAAGTTTATAAATAGGATGAATTCATTATTTTCTACCTCTTTCTGCATTAGTTTGCCTTTAAAAGGAAACGTTATATTATCAGTCCGTTGGGGGGCTTTAATAATTTATTTGGATTGGATTATTGTACATTATTGCCAATAAATTAATTTTCTATCTACCTTGAATTTCTTGTTGAAGTTTTGAAGACCTAAAAACTTACATTATTTGATTTTAATCGAAGCAAAACCTAACATTTGATCCTTCGTGCCGCATTAACGATTGAATCGAGAGTGATAAAAGAACCAGCATCTTCAACATATCAAGAGAGGATCTTCAGAAAAAAGGGCAAGTGACCAATTCCCATTCCTATATACCTTATTTTCCCAGGCAGGAGAGCATGATTGATGGAGTACATAACCGTATTTCTTTGTTTGTTTTAAATTTATTTAAAAAAACGGGCTGATTATTGCTGTGGTGTTAAATTGATTTCATACCCAACAGCAACATTGTAGTAATCGATAAAAATTGTTACATCAATCGTCGCCTCAGTTCTTATTTGTCCAACAGACCATTTTAGTTTTTGTTCAATCTCCATTTTAAAATTTAAAATTAAGTATAAAAAATGATAGTTAATCATATAACTAAGAACTATTTAAACTAATGAGACCTTTGCCTTTACGGAAATAGCTTTATCTTATACACCTATCATAATGTTTCATTGAAATAATGAGAGAAAACCTTTTCCTCGCGTAAAATTTTCTAATGGTCTGTTGGACAAATACGAACTAAAGCGACGCAATGTAAAAAAAAGTTTTAGAATACTGAGAAAGTATTTTAAACTTCATAAATGATTAATTACGAATGATTATTTGAAAATCCGTAAGTTAAAAATTCGAATTTTACCGCGAGGCGGTCGTTTAAACGCAGCCGTAGGCCTAACGCATGCGCGGTAGGAACAAATAACAAATAATATTATTGTTTATTTTGACAGCTAACGGGCTGTGGCATTTTGCGAGATAAGATTCATTTCATGGTTAAAATTCATCGTTTATCGGTTAATAAGTAAAATTCTGTGATCAAGGGCAGTGCACGTGTAGTGATTAATTACAAGTGATTATAATTTAACGTTTATGTTCTGTGAGTACCTTATTTTTTATATTTAAAAATGGATCTCAAAACATTAGTGGCCCAGAGGGGAATCTGTAAAGCTAAATTAACTCGATTCAACGAATACATCCAAGGAAATAATTTGTCGCAATCTGAAATTGAAGTCAGGTTAAAGAAACTCGAGCCAATTTTAGATTCTTTCGATATAATTCAAGATCAAATAGAAGCGCTTTCAGCGGACGAATTAGCTAAACCATTGGAAAGGCAAGCATTTGAAAATTCCTACTATAGTCTTGTTGCCAAGGCTAAAGATAAATTGTTAATTAAGGTTCCGAATGCAATTTTACACAATATTAGATTGCCTATTTTAGAGTTGCCTAAATTCGACGGCTCTTATGAAAAGTGGTTAAATTTTAGAGATACTTTTGTAGCTCTTGTTGAAAATAACCCATCCTTAGAAATTATTCAAAAATTGTATTATCTGCGATCATGCCTGGAAGGTGACGCAGCTAAATTATTGATATCATTGCCAAATCACCAAGACAATTATTACACGGCCTGGGAAATGTTGACCAGCCGATACCAAAATACAAAATTTATTATACATAAGCACGTGGAAGCATTATTCAAATTGCCTGAAATAAAATTTGAAAATTCCACAGCATTAAGGAATCTTATTGATGAATCCGAATTACATTTAAAATCGTTGAATAATTTAAATATACCCACCGAAAATTGGGATATTATTTTAATATATTTATTGTCACATAAACTAGATAGCGAAACTCGAAATCATTGGGAAACATTTGCAACCAAAGATAACCTACCTACATATAAGGAGTTTATAAAATATTTATCAGATCGCGTTCAGATTTTAGAATTTGCCGGGATTACTGAAGCAAAGGTTAATCAAAATAAAACATTCCCTGTCAAGTACAGAAAGGAAGCTATGATTTCATTAACGCCGCAAATGATAAAATGTATTATTTGCAAAGGCGATCATAGGATTTATAATTGTAAAAAATTCTTAATATTAAATGCTAAGGATCGAATTATAAAGATACGTCATTTAGGTGCGTGCTTGAAATGTTTGTGCCTAGGTCACAAACTAAAGGAATGTAAAAGTAAATACAACTGTCGAATATGCGAAAATAATTCGCACAATAGATTGTTACATTTAAAAAGAAATAGATAATTCATCTCATAATAAGTCTCAGAATAATGATACACAATCAACATCAAATAATGAAGCTTTAGTTACCAATCATTCAACGAAGGTATCTAATAATTTTATTTTGTTATCTACCGCCGTTATTAAAGTGTTGAATAAAAATGGAAACTTAATTAAAGCTAGAGTATTATTGGATAGCGGTGCACAGTCTAATTTTATCTCAGAGAAATTCGAAGCTAGGTTGCAATTAAAACCCAAAAGTGCAAACATACCGATTACTGGAATCCAAAACAGAATATTGAATATTAAAAAAAGTGTAAATTTAAGGATTTTTTCAAGCTATTCACCTTATGAAAGAGAAATGTCTCGTTTTGAAGGAAATAACGAGTAATCTGCCGCAAGTTTCTTTTCAGAAAAAGGATGCTAGCGTGCCTGATGGTCTACAGTTAGCGGATCCTACCTTCTACGAAACAGGCTCCATAGATATGCTACTCGGAGCGGAAATCTTTTGGGAAATTTTGAAACAAGATCAACTACGAAATGGAGACTCAGGACCTGTACTGCAGAGAACGGAATTCGGATGGCTGGTGTCAGGACCTATCGTCACAACAAAAACAAAAAGGCCAGTAAAATCTTGTCACCTATCATTAAATATATTACATAAACAAATGGAAAACTTCTGGAAATTAGAAGAATTCCCGCCGGTGAAGCACCGGAGCCATGAGGAGCGAGCGTGCGAGGAAATGTTCAAAGACACGCATAAAAGGAATGACGAAGGTCGTTTTACGGTAAGCTTACCGCAGCGCCCCTGTGTTAAACAGTTAGGCGAAACACTGCCTATGGCAGAAAGGAGACTTTGCAATTTGCAAAAGAAATTTTCATCAAATCCTGACCTGATGAAAAAATATAAAGAATTTATGCAGGAATACATAGACTTGGGTCATATGACCCGGTGCGAGGCACCTTCTAATGAAAAAAAATATTATTATTTACCACATCATGCAGTAATAAAAGAATCGAGCACTACCACGAAGACTCGAGTAGTATTTGACGGTTCTGCAAAATCATCCACTGGTATATCCTTAAACGATGCGCTCATGATAGGACCTGTTTTACAGAAAGATTTAGCTGCACAATTGATATGTTTCAGAAAGCACCAGTACGTGATAACAGCAGATATAGAGAAAATGTACAGACAAATATTGGTGCGACCCGAAGACAGGGATCTACAGCGTATAATATGGAAAAATTTCCCGGAGGAGGAAATTCAGCATTATCAGCTTAACACCGTTACCTACGGTCTGGGGCCGTCATCATTTTTGGCAACTAGATGCCTTGAGCAGTTGGGAAATGAAAATATGTCATCAAACCACAAGGTCAGTCAGATTATAAAGAATAATTTTTACATGGATGATTTGCTTACTGGTGATGAAACAGAAGAAAGCTGTTTATTAATTAAAGAGCAATTAATATCTATCATGGCATCCGCTGGAATGAACTTGAGAAAATGGCGATCAAATTTGCCCTCATTATGTTCAAAGCAAGAAAGCATGTCGGATATGATTATTAGTACAGATTCAAATGACAGCAAAATATTAGGCTTGTCATGGAATAACCAACAGGATAATTTCTTATACACGGTGAAGTTAATAAAAAATCCAATTGTTAGCAAACGACAAATGCTATCAAGCATTGCGTCCATATTTGACCCTTTAGGATTAATAGGTCCTGTCACTGTTGTTGCTAAATTGTTGATGCAAAAATTGTGGCAGACGAAGGTTCAGTGGGATGAGCCTATTCCACATGACATGTTGAAGACATGGGAAGCTTATGTGAGTGAACTGCCTCAATTAAATAATTTAAGAATAGGTAGAAAGATTCAATGTCAAGATCATGTAAATTTACAGCTACATGGATTTTGTGATGCCTCAGAGAAGGCATATTCGGCCTGTGTCTACCTGATGTCTACTGATAAATTGGGTAAGAGATACTCCAATTTGATAATGTCCAAGTCACGGGTAGCACCTTTGAAAAGCGTGTCTCTACCCAAATTAGAATTATGTGGAGCTGTATTATTGACAAAGTTAGTGAATTATATTAAAGAAGCTATATGTACACCGGATATACATACAACATACTGGTGCGATTCTCAAATAGTACTGTGCTGGGTCAGGGAGCAGCCTGCAAGATGGAACACTTTCGTTGCGAATCGGGTGGCGGAAATCCAGGAAACCAGTCAGCCGGAGCAATGGAAACATGTAAGGTCGGAAGACAATGCAGCAGATGTGCTCTCCAGAGGAACCGGTGTTTCACAATTGTTAATTTCCAGCATTTGGTGGCATGGTCCAGCTTGGCTGATACTGGATTCAGCGTGCTGGCCGAATGCTGACACATTTTGTATTGATCCGCCAGAGATCAAGACAAGCTCGGCACTGTTGTCTGCAGTGAAACAGGACTGGGACATTTTTAATAGATATTCTAGTTTTTCCAAATTACAAAGAGTAACGGCATACATTATTAGATTTCAGTTTAATTGTAAAAACCCTTTGCAGCGCCGCTATGGTAAATTAACAGTTAGTGAGTTGGAAAATTCAGTAAATAAATTAATATCTCGGGCGCAATCATACTGTTTCAGCGTCGAAATTCGAGCTTTAAATAATGGCGGTAATATACCTAGAAATAGTTTTTTAAAATCATTAGATCCTTTTATTGAAAGGGATCTAATTCGAGTGGGGGGAAGACTCTCCAAAGGTAAAATGGTAGATGAAAACCAGCAGCACCCAATTATATTACCTTCACATCATAAAATAACAGAGCTAATTGTAAGACACTATCATTACTTGAACTTACACTCGGGAACGCAGTCATTATTGGCGTTGATTAGAATGAAATTTTGGCCGATTAAGGGAAAGAATGTAGTAAAAAGGATAATTAAAAAATGTATAATTTGTTATAGATATAATCCCAAACCAGAACAGCAGTTGATGGCCGACCTACCAGCTGAAAGAATAACTGAATGCAGGCCATTTCAAATGACAGCAGTCGACTATTCCGGTCCAATACTGATAAAATCGGGTATTCACAGAAAAACCCATAGCGTTAAATCATATATTTGCTTATTTGTATGCATGGCATCTAAGGCAGTGCACTTAGAAGTTGTGCTGTCTTTGAGCGCAGAAAGCTTTTTAAACGCTTTGAAACGATTTATCTCGCGTCGTGGTAGACCAAGTAAAATGTTCTCAGACAATGCAACCAATTTTAAAGCGGCTAATAATGAATTAAAGGAAATTTATAATTTTTTAAATATGTCTAATGATAAAATTGATAAATATTTATCCACATTAGGTATTCAGTGGAGATTTATACCGCCTCGTGCCCCGAACTTTGGGGGGCTATGGGAAGCCGGGATAAAATCAGTTAAACATCACTTAAAAAGAATAACAAGTATCGCTTCATTAACGTACGAAGAAATTAGTACGGTGTTATGTCAAATTGAATCTTGCTTAAACTCCAGGCCACTGACTCCCTTATCAAATGACCCTTATGACCTTAATCCCTTGACCCCTGGTCACTTTCTCATAGGAACTAGTATGGCAGCGATTCCAGAGCAAAATTTGGAACATATCACGTTCAATCGATTAAATAATTACCAAAAACTAATACAAATTGTTCAAATGTTTTGGTCGAGGTGGCGGAAGGAGTACCTGGCAGAGCTACAAACCAGGAACAAATGGACTAACAGGAGTCAAGGACAGTTACAGCCTGGCGACATGGTAATACTGAAGGAGGACAACGTCCCTTCTTGCTACTGGAGGCTGGGACGGGTGAGCGCCGTACATCCTGGCTCTGATGGACAAGTTCGCGTGGCGACCATCATCACTTCGAAGGGCATAATCCAGAGGGCTATTTCAAAATTATGTCTACTACCAATAGAAGACAACGGACCCGACGCAGATGTTCATACAAAAACTGATGAAGAAAATAATTGAAGGTTCCACAAGAAAAAACTCGACGCAGAAATCTAATAAACTTCCCGCAAGTAAAACCAAGTGGCAGTGAAAAGTTATTTTCTAAAAAAGTTATTTTAAAAAAAAACAATGTTTCAAGATATAAATCAAGATTTAAATAATTAATTTAAAGCAAAACTACAAATTTAATTTAAATCAAAAACAGCAAGAGGCTTAAAATTCAAATTTAAATATCAATTTTTCTACACACTTCAAGATTCAAGATGGAACCATATCCGAACATTCAAACCTAGAAGGAAGACCAAGGAGCTTCGCACGTCAAGATCTCAAGATTGCTATTTATTTATTTTTTATTGTTAAAATTAGAAATTTTTGTTTTTAAATGAAGTTATAATGTTTATTAATAATTAGATTATTATTAATAGTTCTTAGAAATAGGATAGTTTTTATTTGGAAATTTTTATGGTTTAGTTAAAGTTAAATTATTATTATTTTTTTGTTTCTTCCAAATTGATTTTAGCATATGTTTATATTTAGGTGTTTGATTTTTTATCCTTATTTTTTTTTGATATTTTAGAAAAAGTGACCTCCATCCCTTTTTCGGGGGGAGTATATGTTAAGAAATTAAAGTTGGTATTTAGTTGGGCAAGGGTTGAAATGTTTCTCTGCTTCTGACAAAGATGTCAGGCATAGTTGTAGTTTGAAGATTTGCCCATAGATGCCAGGAGTGGCTATAATTTTCCCTTTCCAATGGACCCTGTACTAAGTTTATAAATAGGATGAATTCATTATTTTCTACCTCTTTCTGCATTAGTTTGCCTTTAAAAGGAAACGTTATATTATCAGTCCGTTGGGGGGCTTTAATAATTTATTTGGATTGGATTGTTGTACATTATTGCCAATAAATTAATTTTCTATCTACCTTGAATTTCTTGTTGAAGTTTTGAAGACCTAAAAACTTACATTATTTGATTTTAATCGAAGCAAAACCTAACAGGTATATAATCGTAACCTAAAACTGCATTTTTTAATACTTGGAAACCATTGGGCTCATTATTACCTTTAGTAAAACTACGTAATATTCATTTTTATGAAAATCATCTAAGTACTTTTTTTTAATATTGATTTATATAAATGTAGATTTATATAAGCTATACCGTGTAGCGAACTGACAGAAACTGAGATTCATCTCATAATAATAAAGGAATTACAGGAAAGGAAAAGACTTGTTTCTGATAGGTGTCTGGTAAGTCTCAGATCTCAAAAGATTATTCACAAGGCATGGAAACCAAGTTGCAGTTAAACCTAGTTAAAGTACGTAATACCCTATACAGATAGAGAGACTAAACCAACCTTTGATAGAAGAGCGGAAGAGTTAGTTAACAGCTTACCTCTACTTTGATCGATCTTTCCCAGATGAACGGAACTTTCCTTTTTAATGTCGGGATAGTTAATATCTATTTCAGAGTATGTGCCACGTTCTTGTACATGTTCTTCTGCCGCTAGAGTCCCCGGTTCACACTTGATCGCAGAAGCGTCTTCCGTCTCTTGTTTGACAATCCCGTACTCCAATATTGCATCACAAGGGGACGTTGGAATCTCTTCTTTGGGAATAGTCTTCGGTTCAGACTTTATAACACCGACATCTGAGGTCATAGGATCCATTAAGGGTAAACTGCTTTCAGATTTTATGTAAGCAAGATAGTCTGGAAAATAAATTGTCATTTTCATATCGCACTTAGTAGCAACTACACAACCGTGAACATCAATCTGACACAGCGAATTTTCTTGACCCACAATTTAATAACATCAAGTATAATGTCATCTTACGTCAGGAACTCTAGATAATGGCAAAGTAGAATGAACGGTTTAGGCATGAATCCTTGAATACCTCAGCATTATGCGAATCATGGCAGAAAAAAGTCAGAAGCAACCTGTATTAAAAAGTGATATGGATTACTGGAAGTTATTTCCAGGATTAAAGATAAGCTGACCGTGGAAGTCATTGATGTGGGACTCTCGGATTACAGACTGGTTTAAGTCTCCATAAACTACGATCCACCACAGCCCATATGTGAACGAATTAGGTACCTACCGGTTGGGTATCTCAATATATTATATCGCGAATGTTGTAAAACCTGAATGGTGTATTGTTACAATAAACGAGCAGAAGGTAAGGAACTTCTGTATTACTACAACACGATTTACTTACGTACAGGTGAAGTGCGGCGGTTAAATCCAATGTGTTCCAAGAAACGTCTCTATTGTGCCAGAATTTCAAAAACTTCAGGATATAAATGTAATAGTCACTTGAATTACAGCCCTTGAATGTAATGGAATACAAGTATTGTTCAGTTTATGGAATATTACTTAAGAAAAGTGGATCAAAAATGGTATTAAGAGACCACGCAAGATATAGCCGAAACTTTTAACGCGTCAAATAAATATCCATAGACAAAGAACAAATGAAGAAATTAATCAATCACCTATCGAGAGTTCTTACCTCTAAAAATAATTCTTAAAGGCTCGATGACACACGGCGAGTTTACAAGCTACTATCTACTAAGTTTAAAAGCGGGTAAATCGGCGAGAGATATTGTCATAATGACACACAAAACTGTCCACCAAAACTGTGCGCCAGTAACAAGAATAACGACGCCTGAGTGAACTAATTATCCACATGTTTGTCAGTTGAAATCAGCTTTTTATCAGAAGGCATGTTGGAAACATAAATAAACCAATTATAAGCAAGCGTATAGGCGAGTAAAGTTGACGACCTTTCAACTTTTTTTCGTAGATTGTCAACAATCTGCTAGTCGCTGCTAGTTAGCAAGTAATACGATGACACTGGGCGAGTTTACTAACAGAGAGTGAATTTCTAACAGATAGTAAGTTTACTAACTCGCCGTGTGTCATCGATGCTTAAAGAATTAGATAGTGTACTTACTTAATATTTACTTTATATATTATGTATAATTTTTTACAGCAGTCACCCAAATAAAGTCTCAATTTCGCCAAAACTAAAAAAAGAACTCAATTTAGGACAGCAACATTGACACATAAAAATATATATGTGGAACCAGAAAAAAATTTATTATTTTTTTATAGTGACGTCAGAGAAGCCGCTACGCAACGATATCATTCACACAAGGCGTATATATGTGGTAGTGTTTTATTCATTTTTTTTAACCATTTATTAATCAAATCAGTCTTATTATGAAAATCTCCTACTACCACCACAGTAAGCGGAAAATATTGCTTGTGTCGTGATGGAGGACTTAGTCAGACACAAACGCAATGCCACTCAATCATTCACTGGTCAAATAAAACTGATGTATTTAGGATTGGCATTTGCAGACCTACGTGAATATATAATTTTCAGTTATGGGTAATGTTTTCCAACGGAGTTCCGTAGTCTCGTAACTTAGGAAAGTACCTACCCGATAAACAATGAAAATATGGTTTGCACAGACAAAATAGTGGTGAGCAAAAGTCATAGATAAAATCACCGGCTAGTCCAGTGTATTCGCTTCTGTCAGATTCTATGGAAATCAAAATGGCCAAACTCGCACTGAATGTTGCATTGCAATGAAAGTATCGAGTTTAACGTTTTAAAGTATTCAAGTGTGTAAAGAGGTATAATAAACGCTTACAAGGTACATATAAATAACCGTGTAAAACATATATTAGGTCATTCAAACCTTATACAAAGATTGAAAACTATATCTGTGTGGATTAAAAGGTTATTCACCTCTAGCTGTCAAGTCACTATCGGTAATCCGTATTCGATAAGCCCTAGGCCGTAGAAGTTGGAAGATAGGAAACCTGCGTATCCGTTTATAATAGATGGCAATAATCTGTTATTTTTTTCCACAACCGAAAAGATGGTTCAACTTTATCTTTTACGGTTACGGATTGCAGAAAGCTTAGATATATGCTGAGATTTATGTATTTTCGATCGATACTCTATGGCTATGGCATCCGGTATCTACTATTTAGTTTATTTGAACTATAATTTTGTGAACAAATGTTTACGCGGATATAGAAATATTACCGAATTTTATATATATTTGCTGAAGACGAAAATGATCTAATATATAATAATGAATATTTAATAATAATGAATAATAATGTCGAAAAATTTCGTCATTCATATGACAAGAAAGAAAAATATTATAAATAGGTACAGAAATGTCGTAGAAAACTCTTGGTTATTTATTGGTGTTTTTTTTTACTGTACGTCTCCATATGCAGTGTACGCTAGCCCCAGAATTGACAAAAACATTCCAGACGCAACAATGTCTGACGAATCCATCGTTTCAATATTTATTTAAGTATATAAAACAATATGTCTTAGAATATACTCTCGGTTGTGGGCGTATTCTATTATATTCCTATTCCAATTATAAACGACGTTCTAAAATATTACGGATTGGGGATTACGGCCCCGGCCTATACTTATCGCTTATTCCTATTATAAACGGGGCTTTACTCTTGTTTAGATACAATGGAAACCATAGATCATTTTCAAGCTCTTTTTATTTATTAAATTAAAAATAGTTACACTTCATGTGATCTAATTTAATTTAAACACTCTTGTTAACCTTTTATTTGGTGGTTTGTTCATGTATAAAACTTATAACAAACATAATTTTTATGTTTCTATTTAAATGTGCATCAAGGTAATTTCATTGGAAGCTAAGCTTTACATTTGCATGCCTGTATGCAGTAAACAATTATGTGTTTTTTATTGTTCTGTATTTTTAGTCTAATATTTTTTTTCTGTTTTATTTGGTGATTTTTAGTCTTTATTTTAATGTAGTTTGTCTTTATTAGCTTATTACGCCTGTAGGGTTTTTACAAGCATAATATCAATAGAAATCTTACATAATATTTAGTTTAATATATTCATGATACAGAAACAGATATCGGGTTCTTTCACAACAAATTATATTTTAAATAAAACAATAACTTTGTAAACACCACTTTTATTTTTTGTTTTTGTTTTATTTTAAATTATAATATCACATCACAAAGTATCTGCTGCATTTGTATATATAATTATTTATAATTACTTATAATTAAATTACAATATGTAAATGAAATCCTCAGCACGGGAGATCCCAGTGAGGATATCATTATCTCTACTGTTACTAAGAAATGAAGACAATAAATCATTATTATTATTATTATTATTATAATTATATTTGCTTTGATGCGGGACGGAGAGGTATTAAATATATCGAAAGGACTTCTTAAACTCACCTCAAGTAAGTTGTTTAAAACTTTATAGTTCAAAATTAAACACTAGAAAATTATTTGTTTAACACTCGTTATATCTAATTCCTTAAGCATTTTCTATGTTGATTATATTTATTTCGCATCAAAATTTATCTCCTAGCCATATTCTGGATTATTTTGAGTTTCTTAAAGCTGCTTCCATTACTAAGATAAGGCTATTCTGACAAACTAGCTGCAATCTGCAATATGTCGAATTCAGCATCTCAGATACCAATTTTGAAAATGAATCACGTTATAAGGTAATTTCTCATGTTTTGAATGTAAAGGTCACCAGTTTACATTTGTTATTCACCCATGTAAACATTACACAAGAGGGTCATGATTTGAGATTTTCATGCCCAAAAGCATTATCGTGATTTAATTTTGGGATAATACGCCGTCTTGAGCTACCTCCTTCGACAGCCAACGTTTCGGAAAACATTTCAGTTTCCATCGCCAGGACTTGGGGATTGCTGTGAAGACTGTGAAGTACGTATTTATATACGTTGCGAAACCTTGCTGCGCACTCCAACTCTCGTAGGGATATTTCAGTTTAATTAGTTAACTTAAAATAGTTTTCAGCGTTTAGTTTTGGTAAGCTATCAAATACTAGCCCCCGTCAAGTTAAAGTTTACCCGTCATCTTTATTTATATTATTGGGGTATTTTTATGTTTTCAATCGACTCCGTAATAAGGCAAACTCCGTGCATTTCAGAGACAAGTTCAAAGTAATGGCTGGTCTCAATTAAATGCTTGACAATTTCCGATTTTTAAAGAAGGAGTTAGCGCAACACGGCATCGCAAAAGTTAATCATGATACCACACAAGAGTTCTAACAGTGCGAAGTCAGTTGGTCTATCTATGGTATCCTCAATCAGTGTGTAACTGAAAGAAATGGGAAGGAGTAGGACGTGGAACAGAGTAAGGTTAGGAAGCACCTTACTATTCATCTTGTCACCAAACAGACTGATGTCGCTTCAAGCAAGGTTTTGATTCAGAAAGGTAGTTTCTGAATTGGGCGATACTGAGAAAATCTACAACTCTTTTGCTAACGATAACTTCTGTCTGTCTACGAATATTAATTTTGCTCTTTATTTATTTTCAGGTGAACTTGCTGCAACTGGAATCCTAAGCAGTTATTTAATGAAATCTTTGTTTTATCATGGATAAACCTCCGCCAGATGCCGATGATGATGTGTCCCAAGCAAATAAACGAGATGCCATTCCGTGCAAACAGGCAAAACTTGATACCATTTCATCCAAACTGAAGAAACGTAATTCTACTACGTTCAAAACCATCACACGCTCATCCCAGCGTGAGGCAGAAATCGAATTTGCGGGTATGAAAGGGGAGATAGAAGAAGACCCTGCAATCAATAGCAAACCGAATACTCCAGTTGTTGAGGAAACTGGTGTGGCTTCTGCCAAAACTATTGATGTAGATGTTGTATCTTCTGATAAAATTTTGGAATATTTGGTCCCTTTGCAAACCCTGGAGGAAGGCCCGGGTAAGATGATTTGTTTTTGTTTGTAAACAAAACATTTTAACTCATTCTGAATTGGCTTTAGCGCAGTTCACGGCGAGCTTGACTGTTGCATAGATCTTTAATATTAATTAAGCCCTCCATCATGTTAATTACATTTTAAAATCTCATCATTCTGACATATTTGAATCATTTCTTTTACCATTATTTTTTTTTTGCTTTTTTCAGTTATCCAATTGACGAAACGTTACGGCTGCACCGAATGTAGCTTCAAATGCAATTCAAAACATTCCCTGCGCGTCCATTACAGAAAACACACCGGAGAAAAACCATTCTCATGTCCTGACTGCAACTATTTGTGCTCTATGAAAAGCAGCTTGACGCGGCACGCAAGATGCCATACCGGAGAAAAACCTTTCTCGTGTCCAGAATGTAGTTACAAGTCAGCGGATAAAAATGGTATAAAGGCGCATTTGCGAACACACAGTGGAGAAAAACCATTCTCGTGCATGCAATGCACGTACAAGTGCAGCCAAAGAGGCAGTTTGATCCTTCATCAAAAAACACATTCCGGAGAAAAACCATTTTCGTGTTCACAATGCTCTTTCAAAGGCTACACAAAAAACTCGTTGCATGTTCACTTGAGAACGCACACAGGGGAGAAACCTTTCCAATGTCCTAAATGCACATCTTCTTTTACCCTTAACACTAGTTTGGTTCACCACTTGAGGCTTCACACTGGGGAAAAGCCATTTTTGTGTTCAGAGTGTACACTCAGTTTCAGCACAAGAAGCAGGCTGAACGTTCATATTAAAACCCATTCCGGGGTGAAGCCGTTTGGATGTACGGAGTGCGGTTATCGATGCTATGAGGGGAGTAGATTAAATGTTCACTTGCGAACGCACAATAAAAATCCGCAGTGATTACAAGATTGTTCTTGTTCAAAATATATATATTACCATTAATCCACCACGGAGAGATCATACTCATGATTAGAATGTTTGACTTAATACTTACTATCACGCCGTTTCTCCGGAAGGATAGACAGAATAGACCACCGCACAACTCTGTCTTAGCACATATTCCTGGTTTTATTCTCATTCTTGCATCTTCTGTTTTTCCGTGTCATAATTCTCCTTACACTCATATCCTTGGGCCATTATTTGCCCTGTTAACAAGCTGTCCAATCTTTATTTTGTCTATTACGCTTTTTTGTGGCAAAACCGCAAAAGATTTGCTACTGTTCACTACCGTTTGGAGCTAGTGAACTATGTCACACCCTTCTGTTGTGAAGATAAGGGAATGGAAATAGGAAGGAAATGAAAAAATAAAATGGGAAGTATCTGGCTATTCAGAGCTAGTCATACAAACGTAGGTCAAGTCAATCCAAGCAACGTTTTCATTCTAAATCTTGGTGATATCAAAAAACTGGCGGTATACCGTAGTAAATCCTTGTTATAATTTATTTTATAATATTTATTTTATCTACGGGATATTAGAATGTTTCATTTCAATTTTTCTGGAAAAACATATTAGGCTAATATTTAAAAAAAAAATACATAATACATTAAGTTGATCATCATCACAAAATTTTACTAGCTCTGCTTTGGCTTATTTCACTTTTATGTGAGATCGATACCTGCATGTAATACCTGAAGTGATCAAACGAAAAAAGTCACCACTGTTATCTACGTGGAATTGTCCTCACTTCGGACAAAAAAAAATTCTATCGGCTTTTCTCTTTGATTGTGTTTCCAGTAATGTTTCAGAGTATTGCAAAATATCGTATTAATGTTTTTATTCCATCTGCTGCTTTTCCATCTTGCATTATGAAAAAAAAAAATTTACGTTATTGTGTATTTTTAGATCTTCTTTGTCGAAAAAAATAAACATGTAAAAGCCCAGCTGGGCATGATAAATCATATAAAGATATCCCTGTGACATTTTATCAGCTGTTTAATAATATTTTCCAGATAAAATATTGAGATAAAATAAAGTCTTTCTATTTATACTTTTCATGGAAACCCTGAACGGAATAATTAAATAAATGCGAATGTGTGTTAATTGTGTTTGTTTCCTTTCATCAATACATTTTGTATTTAATTGACTAATTTCCACTCGAAAATCAAGGTCGGACTCCGAAAATTTTACTGTGATTATTGTATTGATATTTTTTGAAGTGAAAACTACTTTATGACCGTTGTGATTTGAAACTCGATGAAACGGAAAAGGTCGACACTAAAAAAAGTGTTAGGGGGTTTTTTAGTCTTTAATTACATTAAAAGACACTTTCTTTTCTTTTTGAGTCATTTATTTACAAAACTCGATCTTTTGATATCTAACCAAATATGACAGCAACTGAAAATCAAACCAAAAATAACAGCATTCTTTTTTTAAATAACTTTCTCCTCAAAATAAATTAATAATATCAATCAATTCAGTAGGTACTTAACAAAAAGACCAACACCAGCTATTCACGAGTAACCGGTTCCAATGTTATACGATAGATCCACGGTCCCACGTGACTCCACTTAAGTGTAGTGCAATAAAGCGCCTGACGAATCTTTGCAGACATTCAGCGGACAAGGAATCGAATCCCATGAAATCAAAAAAATTTTTTTTTTGCAAAATCAATAAGTAGGTATTCAATCTTCAACAGGCAAGATTTCACACAAAAGAAATCGACATCTAGCATTCCAAAGAAGGAGACACAAGTACTAATAAAATGACAAAGGTGCACTGGAATTCGAGGACAAAAATATGGAAAAAATCGTCCTTCACATTGATAAAAAAAAAGTGCATCGTAGTCTCCCCACTCTTCTCTATTTAAGTTTTCTAAAGGTTTCACTTCCAGTGACTTTCACCGCGCGTAAAATTGCACACTCTGATTTTTTTATTACGTTATACGTGAGCATACAAGAGAAAGTGGCCGTGTCAAATTTTGCGATATTATCACCAATTTATAACGCTGGTGTTTCGTAACGCCGAACTAGATTTTGACAGATTTCTTCTGTTTCACTAAAAGTATGGCTAGAATTAAAACTTATGGTTTGCTTCCCTCAACAAGTCTCTCTTCATCCGGCCCGCCACGCGGCAAGTTGACAGACGCATCCGCCGTCAAGACCCAGATAAACCTCACCCTTTGAACCCGGGAAACCCTGCAAAAGCTTCAATTTGAACTTATAATATTCAAGGATTTTGTTTTCGCCACTTTTCCTTGCATGCCTCACAATTTATGTGAGAATATTGGTGAGAGATGGTGTAACGTAATTATTTTCATGGTTCTTATTCAGTCAGTACTTGCTCAGAAAGAGTATTATTAATTTCGGGTGCCGTTGGAACGATTGATAACAAATTCAAATTGCCGGAACGTTGTTCGTTTGTTTTTTTGTTTGAAAAAAAAAACGATTAGAAGGGCCGCGTCATGACATAACGATGGATTGGTCGGAAGTTTTATTTTGTAAGGAGTTCTGATACTCCTAAATGATTGTGTAAATTTGCAATATTATGCGTGTAACAGACGTGATGCCTTTACGAGACTGTTAAATAGTACCGGGTCGCGGTATACGCAGGATTTTTTTCGAGGCGAGGAAAACTTTTATTGTGATGATCCGAGATATCGAGTTACCTATGTAATATTACAATCTAATTGAAGTGTTTATGATGTCTGTGTGCCTGGTACCTAAGGTTGGTGTTCTTGTGCTTAGAACTGAGATTCTTGTGCCACGTACAATCCAATATCACCGAGGACAACTTTGGTGAAGACTGCAGGCACTTCTTAAATCACATTTACAGTCTAGAACTGCGGTTTATATCCTTTCAATGCTCAGAGATGGCCATCGGACGCATTGTGACGCCTTTGTGGATGGACTGGAATCTTGGATGCTTCACGGTGTCATGGGCTTGCGAAGCGGCAGCTCTGGGGCTCTTCTCCAGCTATCTGGAGCCCTTGTCGCTGAGGTTAGAAGAGGTGCGCCATTTTAACTATAGCAAGCTACGAATGATCATTTGGAGTGGATTCTACTAAAATAACTGAATTATCTCTCTCTCTCTCTCTACATTTTTTTGAGTTTACAAAGGTATTTATGTAGATTATGTTTTTGCTTGTCAATAATAACAAGTACATTTTGTTTAATGTGAGTTCTTTTATTTACATCAGATAGTAGCTTTCTTTTTATCCCACGCAGGACCCTGAGATGATGATGAGAGCTCATGCAAACGGAATTTCTCTGCTAACTGAGAAAGGTACGTGTCATTTTTGACGTCCAACGTGTCAATGGGCTGAGGATTTGGTTTTTTTTTTATGATTTTCATGATTTTTTTTTTAACTTTGAGGTAATTTTGAACGTCAATTTAAGAAAATATTGTGAAGTTTTTAAAGTATGTCGTAGTACATCGAACGTCATCATCAGACGTAGCGATCTGTGTTAAGTGTTAATTCTGGAGGCCACAGTTTTCATCTGTAATTAATACAGTTTTGAATTAAGTGAACACATCTCTCTTCTACATGTCGAATCTAATTTTCGCAAAACAATTTTAAACAAATTTTTTTACAGGTGTGGCAGGAGACTTTGATTTTTTGCCATTTTTAACATCTTTTTGCAATTTAAAAATACTTTAGACAGTGATATTACTCAATGTGAAATGATTGGTTCAAAACTTTTTGAGACAGAGTGTTGGTACACAAATTTAAAAAAATCGTTTCTAGAAAAACGCATTTCAAGTTTACCACTAGGCTCGGCACTTAAGACTTAAGGATATATAACACCTTCATAACACCGGAACGAATTGAATTTTATATTTAAAACATCGGGAACGTTTTCTTAACAATTTAGGAAATAAAAAAAAATCTGTGTTTTGAATAATTTAGGTAAATCTGTTTCCCCCTTACCTTAATGAATGAATTTGGTGAATGCAATTATTTAATTTTTTAGTGGCTGAGTTTACACATGCGTTTGGTTCCCATTGCATCATGGATTCAATCTCTTAGCTAGCAAAAATCTGTCATTACTCATTGCACAAGAAATATATTTTTTTTATATTTAGAAATATATCAAGCAGTTAGCGTATGAGTTTTTCTCAGGTTATTCGAAACTTGTAATATTTACATCTATAATATAAAAATGAATCGTTAAATGTGTTGGTAAGCGCAAATCTCGAGATCAGCTGAACCGATTTCGCTAATTCTTTTTTTAGAATATTCCTTGAAGTACGAGGATGGTTCTTAAAGAGAGAAAAATTAATAAAATTGGGCAGAAAATTACATAATTTCAGAAAACATTAGCATGTTTGACAGTTCGCGTGTTTGAGAACGACATTTTGCAAAACATTGATTGTTCAATCAGGATTCTATTTTTGAAAATCTTTAATAAATTTATTTAAAGTAGATATTTACTCCCCTAACAGTTTAAATCGAATCAAGAATTTTAGATATTTTAAATAGGTACCAGGATATGTTAGGTACCAAATTTAATATAATGATAAATGGAAATTTGAATAAACATTGTAAAAGATGGCACACGGGCTGTATTTCATACAATTTTGAAAATACACTTTTATGTTTTTTTCTTGATTACCATACTAGGCTAATGCCCGTGTTAAGGTAATCATACATGATATAAATTATACAATGTGTGAACTAGAACAAAATATAGGTTTGAAATAGAAATTATAAGATATTAGAAACAAGAGAAAGAAAAAAGATAAAAATATTTAAGGTAAAATATAACAAGATATATGTATACGTATGCACATACAAATACATACAAACACACATACATACATATATATACATATACATACATATACATATATATATATATATATATACACTTACATACACATACACATATATACATATACATATATATATATATATATATATATATATATATATATATATATATATATAATTATAAAAAAGAAAATGTTTGAAAGAAGTTAAAAATAAAATACTATATAAAATATACATAAAAAATAAAATACTAAAATACAAACTTAAAACTATATAAAATACTAAAATATAACTATATAAAAATATAAAATACTAAGAAGTAAGATTTAAATATGTTAATCTATAATTTTTTTTTTTTATGAAAGCTAAAATTTTTTCTGGAGGTTTGTCAAGGTAGGTAATTAATCACCTAGAAGAGTATATATTTAGGTTAGATTAGATTTCAGTGAAGTCAGGTTAGAAAAAGATGTGAAGTATGATATTTTATTTAGTTAATTTAATTATTTTCTTTTCCTTTATAATGGTTAGGAAGTCAGATATTCTTTAAAGAAATCTCGTCCCCTTTCGAATATCCAATTTTGAACACGAATAGTAAAAAGAGGTATGGTAATACTTGATTTTATATCGGTGCTCAATGCATTGTATATTTTGGGGGCAATGAACCATAATTGTCGGTGAGCGAATGTGGTTCTAGTTTTTGGAACCATGCATCCCAGATTTGATGAAAAGCGGGTTTTGGCTTGATGTTGTGGAGCCACCAGTAGGTTATTTTTCCATACGTAGGATAGGCTTGTCTTAGTGAATAGTTGGCGAATATCTAAGACCTTAAATTTAGTAAATAGCACATTAGAGGGGTGGGTAGGTTGGCATTTAAATATGATTCTCAGTATTAGTTTTTGAACTGTAATTATTGGATTAATGACGGATTCTGTGCAACCACCCCATCCCAAAATACCGTAAGCTGCAATGGATTGAAAAAAGGGCAAAATATACGCTTCTAAGGGTTTTAGGTCTAAGATGGATCTAAGAGAGCAGAATATATGGCAGAGCTTACGGAGTCTTTTCACTGTGTCACTTATGTGTGCTTCCCAACGTAGTTGGTCATCTATGATTATGCCCAGATATTTAACTTCCTTAGATGATTTAAGGGTAGGACACGTGCAATTTGTAATAGGTGGGGTTCCGGGTGGGTTTAAAAACTGAATGTACTGGGTTTGAATATATGGAACGCGGGAGGAGGGTTGACGGGACGAGGGAGCGGGAAAGGGGAGAGGGAAGGCGGGGAAGGTGGAAGGGGAACGCGGGAGGGGAAGGGGACGTGTGAGGGGGGAGGGGGGTTCGTGGGACGGGGGAAGGGGGGGAGTGGAGTGGGGAGAGGGAAGGTGGAGGTGACGGAGTGGGAACGCGAGAGGGTAAGAGGACGCAGGAGAAGAAGGGGAGGCAAAAGGGGAACGGGAAGAACGGGAAAGGACACTCAGGGAGAAACAATTTCTTTATTAAATGGCATAGCAAAGCATGCCGGGACCAGCTAGTAAGTAATAAAAAAGAATTCGCATATCCCTAAAAGTTTAAATTATTTCAAATATAACAATGATTTTTTTTAATAAGCAGTGTTAAAAGATTAAGTACTATATAATTAATTATTTTAATGCTTAATTCGTGGAAATCCATGTAATTAAAAAAATATATATTTATTTAATTTAAGTTTAATGATGTTATTTCCATGTTCTGCAAGTATTTTAGTTTTTATTTTTGTCACAGCTGTTTCGACTTTACAAGTCCATTTTCAAAATGTACCACTGTTCAGAATTGACATTGACATTTAGAATCTTAAAAGTCGTGTCAAAGTGGTTTAACCACAGTGTGATGGCCTTGTAGGCTGAAACAGCTTTAATCACGGGAGCGATTAAGGTCAAAAATGGATCGTTTTTATTTTTCTGTGATTGACAGCGGTCCAAAATTGGACCACATTTTTTTCGGACCAAAGTTTACGATTTTGTAATATTTTTTTTATAAATCCTACGAATGTGTGATAATCGGTAAAAGATTGGTGAATTCATTGGCTATTTAGAACTATAAATACCTCGTATGTCTCCTTATTAAAATTCGGAGGTACGATTTTTGTTATGTGGCCGGAAAATATTTTTTTTAAATTACGTGCAATCGGGGGAAAAAGTTTTTACATCGCGCTGTCGCTCGAGTGGTTAACAAAAATTAAAACATACATAAAATACTTGTAATACTTGATAAGAATATTGAAAGTAATCTATTTTTTTAATATTATTTAGAAAATAGATTAATTTCAATAGCCATGGTAATACCGAATTTTATTGAAAACTGGCAACATTGCTTTTATAGTAAGTGCCTTAATTTTGACGTCTACAATTCCAATGACAAAAAATTTTCACATCGGGGGCAAACTTTCACCCGGACGCCGAGCGGTCTGTAATGTGACATTTCCATATTAGTACTGCTGAATAAGATTGCTCCTAAAATAAGATGATCGTTTGTCCGAAATAGCCCCGTTGAAGTGCGTCTATGTAGATTTTTATCTTCCATTCTGTCCTTAGTCCGAGTAAACCAACTGATGACAGGTAATTATGTCAGTTTATTGATGACAGAGACAATTTGTTTTGGGTACGTTGTTTAGGTCGCGCAAGTGGAGTTAATCCATGACAAACTTAGGATTCTGAATATTGGTTCACATGAAGATCCTTCCGACAGTAATGTCCTTGCAAAACATCATTGCGTAATACCCTTTTGTCTTGATTACGCATACTGGTAAATATCATCATCAACTTCTTCCCCTTATCCTATTCGGGTCGGGGACCCATTGCATCGACAAGGCTCCTCCATACGTCCCTGTCTTGTGCTGATTGTTCGGCCTCTGTCCATGGTAGCCCCATCCTCTCCTCACACAGTTTCTGGAGTTGCCTCACCCAACTGTATCTGGGGCGGCCCACTGGACGTCTACCCTCTGGAATCGCACTCAGTATCTTCCTCGGAATTCGGTCATCAGACATTCTTAGTACATGCCCAAGGCACCTCAGTTGCGATTTTTCTATGAAGAGTAGCAGTGGTTTAATGTTTAGATCATCTCGGATCGTCGAGTTTCTTATGTGATCCCATTTCGTAACCCCTGCCACTCCTCTCAAGTACCTCACTTCGGCAGCTCGGACTCTAGAGCGTGTTCGTTCATTTAGCATCCATGTCTGGTAAATATAACATATTATAATATTAACACACTAAACCGAATCCAGTTCATTCTAGGTACCTCCGACTCCGACATAAACACAGATATCTTTATATCTTTGTGTGTAATGTATTCCTACACATCGTAGTAATTGTTAAAAATAAAAATAAATTAATGTCTTTCTGCAATAGGTATGTAGTACGTATCAAATTAAACGTTAAATGTAAAGTACATAATAGAATATTTAAGTAAACAAATTGACAAGAAAAATTTGCGATTTCTTACAATCAAACTGATATACTTATTCAGTTTTATAAGAATTGTGTCAATTACAATATTGTGGATAAAAGCAATGGAAAAAATGTAAAAAAATGGTTTTTAACATTTTTTGGGATGGGATCGACTTTTACAGTTATGGCATATATACATATACAATTTTGAAATTAGAATATTATAAAAATCGATAGAAAAATGGGTACCTACTTAACAGATTTGCAATTTCGACACTTTTGGAATCGGTTATTCGTAGATTAACGTTTACGTGAAGTGGGGATATGGATGTCTTTCATAAACTTTAATCTTAATAAATACATTTAAACTGATTTGAGGTTAATCTTTGATATCC
This sequence comes from Limnephilus marmoratus, assembly GCA_917880885.1. Lineage (NCBI taxonomy): Eukaryota > Metazoa > Arthropoda > Insecta > Trichoptera > Limnephilidae > Limnephilus > Limnephilus marmoratus. The sequence goes on along the minus strand of OU862907.1, from coordinate 38,839,399 downwards.
ACAGTTCCTGTCGGGTCCTGAGTCTACAATGGATAATACAGCCTCAAATATTGATGCCAATATTTCCAAACCAGAGAAACTTTTTGGAGAAGTTTGTCCCTCATCCCAGGATTACAAAGAATTTCAGTTCGTGGATATTAAACCAGAGATAGTGGAAGATTTAGCTCCTGAGAAACAAAATGGAGAAAGTGCCAAAACCGCTGACATAGATATTGAGTATCCTGATAATATAAAGGAATATGTAGTTCCTTTGCAAACTCTCGAAAAAAGCCCGGGTAAGATTTCTCTTCTTCCTTAGTTGTTACCTTTTTGCTAAGGATCGCGACTCTCAATTCATACAATGTCCTAGTGGACAATGCTCTTCCTCTCCTCGCGGTCCTTCGCTGCATGATACAAGGACGTTGCAGGCTCCTGTGATATTTAATATGTGTGCGTATTTGGTTAGGTTAGGTTATAGTGCTTTCACAAAAACGAAGTATTGAATTGCAGTCTAAACTTAAACTATGTTAGGTAAGGTTAATTAATCCGAATTTTCCTTTTTCCAGAAATACCAAAGGAGAAACCATATTCATGCACAGAATGCAGCGTCACGTGCAAATCAAAATATTCATTGGGAGTTCATTACAGAAAACACACTGGAGAAAAACCATTCTTATGCACCCAGTGTAATTTTGTTTGTTCAATGAAAAGCAGTTTGATGCGCCATTTAAAAACTCATTCGGGAGAGAAACCGTTTTTGTGTACGGAGTGCAGTTACAGATGCTTGGAGAAATACAGCTTGATAGCTCATCTTCGAACGCATAATGGAGAAAAACCATTCTCATGCACACAATGCGCTTACAAGTGCAGTCAAAGAAGCAGTTTGGTTCTTCATCTAAGAACGCATACGGGAGAAAAACCATTCTCATGTTCAGAGTGCTCTTTCAAAGGCTATTCTAAAACCTCGCTAGTAGTTCATTCCAGAAAGCACTCCGGAGAAAAACCGTTCGCCTGTACCAAGTGTAGCTCAATGTTTACTCTCAATAAGAGTTTAATTCAGCACTTAAGAACGCATACCGGAGAAAATTCATTTTCATGCTTAGAATGTACTTTTACGTGCAGCTCGAAAAGTAGACTGAAAGTTCATATGAAAACACATTCTGGAGATAAGACATTTGCATGTACAATTTGTACATATAGATGCTTTCAAAAAAGTAGATTGAACGTTCACCTTAGGACCCACACTGGGGTTAGAAAATCATAATGATTGTGCATTTCAGGTTTCATTTTGTAAAATTTATATAAAAATACCGTGTGAAAACAAATTTAAATTCTGCTTAAATGTGTTCCGACTTTAAAGGTAATTATTATTTTATATTGTTAAACTAACGTTTAAGACAAGATTTTTATGCATAGCACAAAGGGTAACAATTATTATAAGCAATAATTATCAGCCTGAAACACTCATCAACATTGAAAAATCTTCCGAGAAAAGATACATGACTCCAACGGGACTTGAACCCGTGCCCTTCTGATTGCCGGTCAGCTGCTCTCCCAATTGAGCTATGGCGGCTTATCTTATACCCGCCGCTTTAAAGGTAGATTACACTGTTATTTGTTGAATTGTAATAGAAGTAGTATCTTTCCACCTACGAAAAAACGTCAAAATTGAACCGCGGGCTTATTTGAAAATATTTCAAAAAATAATTTAATGCATCCATGGAAAATTTTCTGAAATTCAGCAGCCATGCAAACTTAGGTTTTGTATGTGGTGCTGAAATTCATCAAAAAGTATTCCAGTGGTTAATTAATTTTCCTACATAAGTTGGTGTTTTTTGTTTTTATCGTCTACAGCGCTCCATTCGTCTTTATGTCAGATCCCATTCCCACACACTTACAAATTAACAAAAATATTCACTAGAAATAATGTGCGTTACAAGACGGCCCGTCGAAGGTATTTTTTGCGCGGTGCGGGAAAGGAAGTTGTTTATCGATGGTTTTTATTGTGTAAATTGAAATGACCACTCGACAAGAATCTTAAAACACATATATTTAATTAGACAAAGGTATAACGAAGGTAATATATAAAATAATATATAAAGTAAAATAATAAAGTAAATTTCACTTCGCTTTTTTTCATTTACCCATAGGTATAAAAATATTTGCAAATCTTTATAAATATTTTCCTAAATGTTGTTTCATAGAAATATTTCAAAATTTTCGAGATCCTCTAAGTAATTTTGTTGTATTGTAATACTAGCGCGGTATTCTCTCTTTCTAAGGGGCTGTTCAGACATAGCTATCAAATATAAAATATCATAGCACACCAAATATCGCTCTCCATACAATCCCCTGAGCGTTCACAGTTCACATCATACGCCGTAACCGCTCCTGAGGCGATATGCTAACAGTTAAGTGCCCCCCAGTGGCGGACTAAGATTAGAGGCCCGGGGCTGCAAAGCCGAATGAGCCCCCCTTAGTTTTAGAAGTTGATGGAATTTTACAAGCTTTTTATTCAGTTCATACGGGTCTCCGTGTTCCCTTGATCAAATCCTTAACAAGGCTTTAAGACACCAGGACAGCATAAAATAAAAATGACATTTTTTATTTAATTTTCTAAAAGATGCCTTTGTTATGTTTTAACCAAATGTTTTAAGAAAATTCGTAAAATTGACGGAGATACAGCATCTTACATGAAACCGTTTTAAACAGTTTACACGTTGAATTATCCTTCAGCAAAACTTTGAATGCGTTTTTCAACCTGGTTGACAACATAATATAAGAAAAACTGTAGGTACATCCAACTTGCATGCACCATGCTGAGTACACTGCCTATAAACGATTGTCCGAAGATTCTTCCAATGTAGTAACAATTTTTAAAAAAACATCGTTCAAGGCATTTTGCCCTAGGCTGTAAACGTGTGAAACAAGGGTGTCATTACAGAATAAGCTCGATGGAACGACCCGGATCCAATATAATAATGCATGCAGAATTGTATTTGGATACAGAAGGCACAGCAGCGCATCGACAATGTTTACGGAGCTCGGAGTGCATGGATTCGCCGGTCTGATGAGACACCGGGTCACTGGAGGACGCGGCTAATGGCCTCCAATAACAACAGTGGTGATTGCAGCCTTCCAGCACCACTGAGTGAGCGCTGGGACCGAGCTTACCCCAGACCACATCCTAAAAAATAAAATTTTATTTTTATTACCGTTTGTGTTTTTTATTCCTATTTTATGTACCTACTTGTTTTTTTATGGTTAATATCCGTACTGCATAAAAATAACAATTTTGAATGGTAAATGGCCTTACCAATTAAAAATAAAACAGCTTCCTACAATTCGACCCCAAGACCTAACTGTACAAAAATAGTTTCATGGAAAATGACGTTCCTGAATAAAAATAGTTATTCATGGTAAATAACCTTAATGTGTAAAAAGGACAGCTTTTGTGTGGCAAATAATATATCTTTACCATATTAAAAAAAAGATTCCCATAATAAATTACTTACCTAAATGTATAAAAATGGAAGTTAACTAATAAATTAAATAAATGAACCGATCATATTAAAAAAACAGTTTTCTAATGATAAATGACCTTTTTTTAAGTTTCTTTATTCATTGAATTTTTTTTTACAAAAGTTGGGGATTTTTCAACCACCATGCTAGGCACATGCCCGTGTTGTGGTGGTCGACCTAACGGTATAAAAAGAGTAGTTTCCCATAGTATGTGGCTTTACGGTAAAGAAGGCAAGTTTCCCATGGTGTATGACAATACCATTTAGAAAGGAATATCTCCCATGACAAAATATCCAGCAGTATAAAAGCAGTTTGAATATAAACAGTTTTTCATATATTCCCGTATAAAACGAACAGCTTCTAATAATAAATGAATTTAAATGGCAGTTTACCATGATAAATGAACTTACCGTATTAAAAGGACAGGTTCCCATGATAAACCGCCTACTTAGCGCATAAAGAGGACAGTTTCCCATAATAAATTACTTTTCTATAGATAAAGAGCAGTTTCCAACGGTAAACGACTTTCCAAAAAATGATAGGTGTAACAGACGTATCAGCGTCCTCACAAGACTATAAAAAAGTACCGGGTTTTTAGTGCACGAACAGGATGAATGATGGTTGAAAATAATAAAGAACTGACCTCCCGTGCACCCAGTGCCTGATGAGTGAAGGACACTGGATGTGCCTAATCCTCTGCCTGATCCTTGTGCTTGGCGGTTGCCAAAATAGGGCCGGCTTTCTTGAGGAGTGTTGGCACCAGGACTGAAGACAGGCAGAGGTCGGCGGGAGGCAGCTGGGTGATAAAAACTTCCGAAGAATAATAACACGAGTTGACTGGTAAAGATGAACTGATTTATTGCCTCAAAACGGGCTCCTTTTATACAGAAATCCCATGAAATTTGGGTCACATGGTACAGAAATGGAGTGGGAGGTTAGACCTTGCCAGGGCTGGGCAGTATTTGAATTACTTGTAATTGAAATACGTATTTGAAATACAAATACGTATTTTGTATTTGTATTTCAAATACTTCCAAAAATGTATTTTGTAATTGGTATTTCAATTACCTGCTGCTGAGGTATTTTGTAATTTGTATTTCAAATACTTATGGCTTCAAAATACATTTTCAAATACATTTAGCGACCTCAATGATGATAATGAAAAATAAACTGACATAGATAGTACATAGACTAAAACCGGTAGAATTCTGTACTATTGTCCTATTATCCGGTGCTATAACACTCTTACTAATGATTATTTGTAGTTTTCATATCATTGCTTTATAATGTGCTGTACCTTTTTTATGTCATGCTAGTTATTATTATTGTCTTGTGCTATATATTAATAGCACTGTTATTGTACATTTTGTATCAAGTTATGTTAAACTTGTCGTTGCTTTGTAGTGTACATTTTTATATCATAGTATTAGATCTAGCACTTTAAGAATAATTTGACTGAATACTAGATTATTTTTAAGTTAATTACTGTAGAGCGCACTTAAGTGAAATAACAAAAATGCGCTAAATAAATGTCATCTATGTATATAAAAATGAATCCTTGTTTCCCTTGGGCACGCCATAACTTCTGAACGACTTTACCTATTTCATTAATTTTTTTAAAAGTTTTCTAATACTTCTGTAGAAGGAAAAGAAAAAACAAGAAAATTACGTAGAAAATTGGATAATTTCAGAAAACTTGACGGCTATTTTAACTTCGCACTGTTATGAAGCAATTCTTAAAAATGTATTATTCCGTCAAGTACTATAAAAAAATGATAATGTTGGCGACACTCTCAGGATTTTTGGTGTCTAGGCGAGGCGCGAGAGGGCGTTGTTCCGGTTCCGCACACTTTGATTTCGAAGCGAGAAGAGCGGCCCGCTTTGGAATCGACGAGTCACACATTGCGAGTAAAATGTGCTAATTGTACGAAAAAGAATTTAAGAAAGTATACGCGGGCGACAATGGATTTTTAGTGAAATCTTATTAATGGTTTTCAAAGAAAAACCCTCAAAAATCGCGAGTGAGATCGTGTTTAATCGAGTCGGGAATAATTCGGCGGCATGTTATTGTGGCCGGGGCTCACAAAGAGTAATCGGGAGTGAGCAGAGCCATCCTGTCGGTAACAAGTAGTGTACGCTGGCAATAATCATTTTCCCGCGGCCGACAATCCCGTGGTGCTCGCCATTTTTGGAGAACTCGCGCCGTAAAGGAGTAAGAGTGTCGCCACCATTTGCAATAGGACCGATAGTCAGGAGAGGTTCATGGGTCCCCACCATCGGTGATCGTTCGGCTCCAGAGCCGAGGCCAGGAGAGGAAGCAGGAGGATCGGCATCCCGCGGAGGGTCATAGGATTCCGCCTGCCACAGTCGAGCGGAGTTTTACCGATTGATGGAGAGAGTTTGGGCCTCCCAATCGGTAGAAATTCACACCAGGCGTCTCCGGGAGAGGCCACAAGGGCCTCCAACTCGCAGCTGCAGTCCGGGGGGGGGTAAATTGGTAGATAGTTAGAATTAGGTTGATTCAAGGTCCCGGGTGAGTCCTTTTTATATGTCATTTATTAACAGTTATTCCTTTAAACAATATACTATGCTTATGTTCATTTAAAAGTGGGTTTTAATGGCAATAGCCCAACACCCCACTCCTTTCCAGGGATGATACATTAGGAATGCCCACGCCGTGAAGGGTGAGTCTCATGCTTGCCGCAGATTGACATTCTTCGACTGTATAGTCGAAGATTGGCGTCCAAGGTTCCATTCGAATCAAAGTTGATTTGGGGTGAGCGGAGGTGAGATGAAGTATTTGATTGGCATCTGCGCCTTACAGATTTTCAATACTTCGTTTGTATGGAAACACTATGATATGAAACAAAAATACGATTACATTATAACAATGGCGCCTCAAGCGTTTGTTTTGGGCTCGATTTTGTAACATTCCTGGATTGTTCTTTTGTCGTCCGTGGTGTACACAGGGTAGTATAATTATGCTTTGTATAATATTCATCTGTTCAGCCGAATTTCCTGTTTGCATTTACTCGCATGTTCATTGAAACGCAATGTTATTGTATTCCATAACCTAAAATGCATTGTCAGTTTCATTTTGTATGTTTAAAGCATAGAAATCGGCCATAGACAATGGAAAATGTGCTACATAGAGCTACATAATTTTTTTTCATTTCGGAATCAATCAGTGCTTGCTGCTACAAGAATACCTCGGATTGTCTATGACGGTTTCTTGTTGACATTTTTACCTATGGCTTGGGTTAATGTCAAAACACAGCTGTGTTTACATGTTAAAATACCTGATAGCCGAAAACAAATCAATTTATTTTGTGTTTAAATAGTAATGGAGGGTTATTATTGAAGATTATTCAATTGTTTAAAATATTTATTGAGATTTTTAATGACAATGCGAGTGATTTGTTTTTGCTTCGAGTGGAAAATTTGTCTAAAGCCCTGTCAAAACCTACTGTAATTATACTTGTAAAATGTTTATTTACTAATGTCTAACTGACGTTTTAAATTTTCATTTAAATGAGCTACTTACATTTTAATTTAAATGAAAATTTTTATTTTTTTTTAAATGAGCTACTTACATATTAAGTTAAATGAATTTTTTTTTTATGAGGTACTTACATATTAATTTAACGAAAAAAAAAAATTAATTTAAATGGGCAACATACACATTTAAAAAAAAAAAAGAATATAGCAATAACAACAACACCGTACAATTACAACGTACATTAGCAGCAATAACAATAACAACAACATCAAAAACAAAGAATATAGTAATTTTATTTTCTTTTCTTCTATTTCTTTTCAATTGTATTTTCGTGTCAAGCTTTTTACATTACCGTTACAATGTCTACTCCGATTCCAAATGTAAATAATGCATCCAAGGATGATCTTATAAAGGAATTAACTTCACGATCCATCGAACCGGAGGGCACCGCCCAAGCGTTGCGTTCACGAGCGCGCGTCTATAACAAAACTATGAAGAAATCATTAAATGTGGTTCTGGAGGAAAGTGATTCGGATCTAGATTCTGACAATGAAACAGAGGAGAAGGTCACGGTTATTAAACATACCAAGGTTATTTATAAAGACTCATCATCGCGGGGGCTTACAAATTGGGATGTCAAGTACGATGGTAAAAGCTGCGTGAGAGATTTTCTGCTTTTGGTCGAAGAGCGTTGTAGGACACGCAACATTTCTCATAAAGACTTAGTTAAATCTTTCAGTGAAATTTTAGACGGGTTAGCACTTCTATGGTATAGGTCAATTTATAGTCCAGACTTAGAATGGGATGACCTATCCAGCTTATTAATTAAACAATTTGAGGGACAGGATAGGCAATTAGATCTGGAAAATGAGATTCTAAATTATAAACAGCCCAAGGGAATGTCAGTTTTAGAATTCACTTTGAGACTTAAAGCGCTTAACAATAAATTGGATTGTAAAATTCCTGAGGTTAAACTTTTGCGGATAGCCATGAAAGCATTGTTGCCTATGTATGCTAACTTGATGTCATCCAGAGATTTTAGTTCGTTTGAGGAACTTACGAGGTGCGCTGCTAAACTCGAGTCGTACACTGAGGCCTCAACGTCCTCAGCAATTCCAAAATTAGTAGACACTCAATATAAGTCCGGTAACTTTAAAAAATTTAATTCGTTCTCCAATAGTTACAATAAGCCTTTCAATAATACAAACAATTACAAGACATTCAATAATAATAACAATAATAATAATTTTAACCCTTCTAGGAATTCTAAACCTACGGCGAACAATATGAATAATTTTTCTAAACAGGATACAATAAATCAACAAAATAAATCTCTTGTTTGTACTTACTGCAAAATCAAAGGTCATTCAATAACAAATTGTTGGAAAAAAGATAGCGATAATAGGAAACCACATGTTAGTAGTATTAACAATAAGAAATATACTAAAGATCCAAAAAACTAGAAACGAGTCAATCTTACCGCGCCCCTTCTTGTGCACAAAGAAAGAGGGAGTGGAAGCGTTGGCTCCGCCTAGTGCAACAATTCCTTTCTAGCCCGTCTCCTCAAGCGGTGGACGCACTGCCACAGGAGAAGGATAGTACAGAGGATGAGCGTCCTTATGCCGACATTTTTGTTCTAAATAATAATTATAAAGCATTGCTAGACAGTGGTGCTTCTTTGTCATGTTTAGGGGGGGATAGTTATAAGATATTTTTAGATTTAGGAGTAGAATTAGTTAAAGTAGATTATAGCGTTACAACAGCTGACGGCTCGAGTCAGTCTGTTCTGGGTACTATAACTTTGCCGGTGACGTACAATACAATCACAAGGCAGGTTGTCTTTTACGTCATTCCATCATTATCACCTAATTTTATTTTGGGGGTCAACTTTTGGAAGCAGTTTCGAATCGCACCGGAACTGTTTCCAGACGTGCACGAACCTGACCATGCGGGTCACATTAATGAATTACGAGCAATTCGCCCTGCTTCTTCATTATCGGTTTCCGAAAGCAGAGCTCTTTCGAAAATTGTTAGTAAATTTGACTCTATTTCCTATGAAAAAAAAGGTTTGGGTTTAACACATTTAGTGAAGCATAAAATCATTACAACTGGTCCTCCGATTAAGCAGCGCTACTATCCTCTGTCTCCGGCTAGACAACGTCAACTCGACGCGGAAGTGGACGAGATGCTCAGTTTAGGAGTAATCCGCCCCTCTCGATCGCCTTGGTCTAGTCCCGTGATTATAGTACAAAAGAAGGATGGTACGGGGAGATTTTGCCTCGACTCCAGAAAATTAAATAACGTAACGATCAGAGACAGTTACCCATTACCTCATATCGCACGGATCTTAGACAAACTGGGTGGCGCAAGATACGTATCTTCAATAGATTTGAGTAAGGCGTTTTGGCAGGTAGCGCTGGATAAAGACTCCTGCGAGAAAACAGCATTCGTCGTTCCGGGCCGTGGACTCTTCGAATTTACTCGTATGCCGTTTGGGTTAAAAAATGCACCCAGTGAACTCCAAAGACTGGCTGACGCCTTGTTTGGACCAGAATTTGATGATAACGCCTTCTGTTATCTAGACGATTTAATTTTAATTTCGGAGGATTTTGATTCTCACATTAAACTACTTAACAAAGTTTTTGAAAGACTGAGAGATGCGGGCCTCACTATAAATCAAAAAAAATCTGAGTTCTGTAGATCAGAGCTTAAGTACTTGGGATACTTAGTAGATTCACAGGGACTTCGCACAGATCCGGTGAAAATTGAAAGCATAAAGGATTTTCCAATTCCAAAAAACGCGAAAGGAATCCGAGCTTTCCTTGGCCTTTCAGGGTATTTTAGACGTTTTATCAAAGGCTTCTCGAGTATAGCCGCTCCATTGACGAAGCTTACTGGTTCAAAGAACGGTGTCAGTAACTTCAAATGGACACCAGAAGCTGAAAAAGCTTTTAACGATTTAAAACAAGCCCTTATAAGTGCTCCGGTTTTAAGCTGCCCAAACTTTTCAGAACCGTTCGCGATACATTGCGACGCAAGCTCCGTAGGAGTGGGGGGTGTCCTAATACAGAATATAGACGGTGCCGAACACCCGATTGCGTACTATTCACGTTGCCTTAACACTCACGAACGCAACTACGGAATTACGGAGCGTGAACTTTTGGCAGTGCTGGATTCAGTAACGCACTTTAGACCCTACATTGAAGGAGCTCATTTTACGGTAGTTACTGACCACTCAAGCTTGAAATGGCTAGGGTCCTTGTCTAACCCTAGTGGCCGTCTTGCACGGTGGAGCTCTCGCCTTTCGCAATTTTCTTTTGACGTTGTTCATCGCAAAGGGACACAGCATGTTGTTCCAGACGTACTCTCACGAATGGACCTTGCCGTATTATCAGGTGTGGACATTGATAATACAAAGGATACGTGGTATTTGAAAACTTGGAAAGGATGCAAAGAATTCCCACAACGATTCCAGAACTTTCAAATACGTAATAATGAATTGTTCCGACACACAAAGACTCGTCTAGCTCTGTGCGAGGATACTGCCTGGAAAAAAGTAGTTCCGCAAGAAGGTAGACAGGCAATTCTATCTAATTTACACGAATCTTCGCGAGCTTGTCATCCTGGGGTATTCAAAACCTACAAAAAGGTGCAATTGCGTTACTATTGGCCTAATATGTACAAGGATGTTAAGCAATTTGTTAATCGTTGTACAGTCTGTAAGACCCACAAAATAAGTACAGCCCCACCTAACGGAATCTCCTCAAACCCAAAAAAGGTCACAAGACCCATGCAAATGTTGTCGATAGATTTAGTAGGTCCTTTACCTAGGAGTTACTCAGGTTTTACCGTAATCCTATCATGTGTAGACGTTTTTTCTAAATTTACATGGCTATTTCCGCTGCGCAATGGCACCGCGAGAAGCATAATAAAAATCTTAGAAGAAAACATCTTTCTTGTTCACGGCGTACCACGAACTATCGTCTGTGATAATGGTCGTCAATTTGTTTCGAAAGAATTTAAAGAATTACTTAATAGTTATAACATGCCGCCACCATTTTACAATTCATCTTATACGCCTCAAAACAACGTAGTCGAACGTTATAATCAAACCCTGGGCACGGCGTTATCCATCTTAGTTGAATCAGACCACCGAAACTGGTCTAAATTTCTTCCGCAAGTTCAATCAGCGATGAATAACACGGTAAACTGCGCTACAGGTTATACACCTTATTTTCTGATGCATGGTCGGGAGCAGATACTAGACGGTGATCTACACCGTAATCCAATAGCGGATGAGGAAACCAGTTCGCAAATTGGTGCTCAACCTAAAGTTTATGCACAGAAATTGGAAGAGTTGTCGTCGGTTTATGAGCAAGTCTCGAATGCTCTTCTTAAAGCTTTTCAAAAAGGAGCTGACCATTACAACCTGCGCAGAAAACACATTACCTATCAGGTTGGTGATGTGGTGTGGCGGAGGAATTTTGCGCAATCTAACGCATTGAATTATTTTGCACAAAAATTGGCACCCCGGTTTGTTCAGAACGTGGTAGTAAAGAAAAAATCCAACTTAATTTATACACTTGCAGACTTAAACGGAAAAGTTGCGGGTGATTTTCATGTGAAAGATATAGTAAAATCAAATAATATACCGGTATAGTCTTATTGTGGCAATACTTCGGAGGGTCTGGCCATCCCTACCGAGTACTGCAAATTATCATATCTGTTAGTTAATATTTGATGCTTGGGAGTTTTAACCCGGCCTGATCAACCGAGTTGAAACGACCCGACATGCTGACAGTCTTTTCTCCTGTCATAGGTTCATTTCTACGGAAATGGGTTATTTACTTCGCGGGGGGTGTTTTATAAGTTTGATGTTGGTAATGATATGCTGGTTTGTTTCCTTACAATAACATCCTCAACTCTGGTGCTAATGCTCGAGTTGAGAATGTATTTAAAACTATATATCTGCGAGTGTATGTATAAATTGTCGATAGTATTAAAGATAAAACAGACGCAAATTCGGATGTCGGCTTAACAGATGAATTTATTTAGGTTTTGTTAGTTGTAAGTTTTGTATCCTGAGATACACGGACTTGTCCGCTCTCTATCTCCGTGTGTTTCAGGCATACTTTCTTTTTGTTAGTTGTAAGTTTTGTATCCTGAGATACACGGACTTGTCCGCTCTCTATCTCCGTGTGTTTCAGGCATACTTTCTTTCTGTTAATTGTAAGTTTTGTATCATGGGATGCACGGACATATCCGCTCTCTATCTCCGTGTATTTCATGTATATCATTTTTAACTATGTGCATAGATGTTATATGCCGTTTTTTTTATGTTTGTACTTACTTAGTAAATACAGAGATACCAATGTAGTAACTCTTTGTTTTCAAAGTGGATTCGAAATAAAGAATTTAGTTATTCACCTGGAGTGCATTGACACTATTAGACTTGGTTTCATCATTAAGGTTACATAACTTATTACTAAACTTGGGAGTAAATACAATTTTTGTTTTGTTTTCATAGTAAAATATTTAACTATTATTTTTACTCTTTAAACATGGGCTGCATCAGCTAAGCCTCTACTTTTGAAAAAGCGTTTTAATTCTATTAACACTTTATAATACAAAAAAAAAATGTTTTGACACTGGTTATGTACTCTTTATTTATAAGATTTTAGAAAACTTATAATGTGGGACGATGTGGTTCTAAATATCCTTCCACATTTTAAGCCAATGTTGGAAATAGTTATATATATATTTGTACAGAATTAAAATGTATACTATTAAAAAATTATTTGGCACCATCCGATGCGTTGGTTGTATACTATAAAAAAATCATTTGGCACCATCCGATGCGTTGGTTGTATACTAAAAAAAAAAAAAAAAAAAAAATTATTTGGCACCATCCGATGCGGTGGTTGTACACTTTTAAAATTACCTTTACAATGTATAATTGTTGTTGGTTAAATATTATTCACCCAAGGACCGAGTTAGTTAGAATAGATAGAGTTTATTCAAAGTGTGTTGTTATCTCCAACGGAGAAGTAGACTCAGTGAAAAGTGAGGGTTGGCTTGCCTCCCTAATAATAAAGAAAAAGTGATGCCTGATTGGCCTAATCACCCTATTTATGGGTCAGTGAAGCTTTAATGCTAAGTTGTATAGATGTGTTGAGAAGGAGATTATATATATTAATTTTTATACCTATAAGTTTTCATACAATTTATGTTCAAATATGTTTTCTGTTGTAGATGTAACGCTAACGGCAGTCTTCGACATTCGTCAATTTCTCATCACCCGGTATTCCAATACTGTGGGTGCTTGCTGACTCCGTTCACGTAACATCTGCTTAAATTTGTAATTAAGCTACTTTTATCTTAAATTATCTTTAAGTTCGAGAATGGCTGCATCGCAGGCTCAACCATTCGGCTACACGCTCGATGGGTGCGATTGGAGCTGCGGCACACCCATTCTTCGTAAGTTTTGTTATCCGTTAGTAAATAAGTTTTATTTTCCAAATTATGATGCTCATTTATAATGGTTGAATGTTTGTTTTGGTTACTCCTCGGGACCAGTCTAGCCAGTATAGGTTTATATAGGTGTTTTTCAATATTGTTTGAGGGCAAACATTTTCGAGGGAAGGGGGGTATTGTTATGAAGCAATTCTTAAAAATGTATTATTCCGTCAAGTACTATAAAAAAATGATAATGTTGGCGACACTCTCAGGATTTTTGGTGTCTAGGCGAGGCGCGAGAGGGCGTTGTTCCGGTTCCGCACACTTTGATTTCGAAGCGAGAAGAGCGGCCCGCTTTGGAATCGACGAGTCACACATTGCGAGTAAAATGTGCTAATTGTACGAAAAAGAATTTAAGAAAGTATACGCGGGCGACAATGGATTTTTAGTGAAATCTTATTAATGGTTTTCAAAGAAAAACCCTCAAAAATCGCGAGTGAGATCGTGTTTAATCGAGTCGGGAATAATTCGGCGGCATGTTATTGTGGCCGGGGCTCACAAAGAGTAATCGGGAGTGAGCAGAGCCATCCTGTCGGTAACAAGTAGTGTACGCTGGCAATAATCATTTTCCCGCGGCCGACAATCCCGTGGTGCTCGCCATTTTTGGAGAACTCGCGCCGTAAAGGAGTAAGAGTGTCGCCACCATTTGCAATAGGACCGATAGTCAGGAGAGGTTCATGGGTCCCCACCATCGGTGATCGTTCGGCTCCAGAGCCGAGGCCAGGAGAGGAAGCAGGAGGATCGGCATCCCGCGGAGGGTCATAGGATTCCGCCTGCCACAGTCGAGCGGAGTTTTACCGATTGATGGAGAGAGTTTGGGCCTCCCAATCGGTAGAAATTCACACCAGGCGTCTCCGGGAGAGGCCACAAGGGCCTCCAACTCGCAGCTGCAGTCCGGGGGGGGGTAAATTGGTAGATAGTTAGAATTAGGTTGATTCAAGGTCCCGGGTGAGTCCTTTTTATATGTCATTTATTAACAGTTATTCCTTTAAACAATATACTATGCTTATGTTCATTTAAAAGTGGGTTTTAATGGCAATAGCCCAACACCCCACTCCTTTCCAGGGATGATACATTAGGAATGCCCACGCCGTGAAGGGTGAGTCTCATGCTTGCCGCAGATTGACATTCTTCGACTGTATAGTCGAAGATTGGCGTCCAAGGTTCCATTCGAATCAAAGTTGATTTGGGGTGAGCGGAGGTGAGATGAAGTATTTGATTGGCATCTGCGCCTTACAGATTTTCAATACTTCGTTTGTATGGAAACACTATGATATGAAACAAAAATACGATTACATTATAACAGCACGTTTGACAGTTCGCGCTTTTGATGAAATTGAATTTAGCAGGCAGCTGTTTTTTTTTGTAACAAAAGAATTTTCAATGGTTTTTTAAATATAGATATTTTAAATAGGTACCTATTTTAGGTACCAGATTTGATTGATTGTTCTTATAATATAGAAAAATGAATATTTGTAATACGGGAAAAATGAAAATTTGAATAAAAAAATTGTAATAGCTGGCACGCGAGTTGTTTGAAAACTGAATGTACTGGGATTGAATACATGGAACACGGGAGGGGGGTTGGCGGGACGGGGGAGCGGGAGAAGGGTGAGGGTAGGCGGGAAAGGTGGAAAGGGAACGCGGGAGGGGAAGGGGATGCGGAAGGGGAACGACGATGCAAGGGAATGGACCTGCAGGGATAAACAATTTATTTCTTTGAATATGGCATTGCAACGCATGCCGGGAACCAGCTAGTGTTATTATAATAATAATTAATATTATCTAACACCTAAGTTCTATACCACCAAACTTTACAAGTGAAGCGGAGACGAGATGTGTCATATGATTGATCAATTTTTGCACGTCTCTGTGTCACTCTGCTCCGCTTTACTTCTATGGAAACGCACCCTTAGATAAGGGCACTTACGACAATTGAATGCAAACAAAGGTTCTACCAAACCAAATGTATTTTGTATTTTGTAATTTGTATTTTGTATTTGAAATTAAAAAATGGTTAAAATACTGTATTTTGTATTTTGTATTTCAAATACACGACTTGAAAGTATTTTGTATTTCGTATTTTAAATACATTCGAAAAAGTATTTTGTAATTGGTATTTCAATTACAGCAAAGCATGTATTTTGCCCAGCCCTGGACCTTGTCCAATACTATAAGTAGGGCGGCTTTTCTGTCGCACCTTATTTTGCCGGTGTCGCTCAAGAAAGTGGTCGCTTAAAATGGTTATTTAGAAATAATTTTACAGGTTAAAGTATTTACATAAAGTTACAAGTCTTAAATCTAACATATTTGTACAGGTATTTTCCATCCGTAAATTTTTGGTTTAGTTAATTTAAGATGATTTTAAGAGAAGTTTACAAGTTGGTGGTAGGTATTTGACCTTTGGCTAAGTATGTGAAGTGTTTCAGCTAGCGGCTTGCTAATTTACAGCAAATTTTGTATATGCATTTACAATGATAATATTGTACAGTAGGTATTGGGATTTACTCACAGGAGAGTCTGGAAATGGTATCTTCCGAACAATTTGCACTTGGTATTAACTTGTTCAAGTGAACAATTGCGATGCGAATCTTATTATTAATAAAACTTAATTGACTTGTATTAACTTTCACGTGAATCGTAAATGATCGGCGTTGGAGCGAAATATTCATCCGTCTTGTACAATGCGTATATCGGAACTCACCGGTAGGTAGGCGGGAGGGGAACCGGGGCAGACAGGATAGCACAATCATTATCACGGAACAATATTCTGGTTCCAAAATACACGCACAATAAATCGCTGAGTGCAGCCAAATTCTAGTTGGCGCTAACATGCCCCCGGCCTTGACACAATGGTCAAAACAAACCAACAATGCGACCAGCAACGAAACTTAAAAAGAAATAAAAAAAAATAAATAGGACAAACCCATAAATACTATAAAACACTCACGACATCGTGTTTCATTGCTCACGTTAATGCGTATTTCTGATGCGAGTAAGATGAAAAGAAAATAATAAAGAAATGAAACGATTAAAAGATAGCAATTATGTGTACATGCCTACTTGAACTAAACTAATTAATTATTAGGTATTATAAAAGTTGCCGGAAACATGAGATTAATAATGTGCGTGTAAACTTGGTTTACGAGAAACCTTGTTTTGGTTGCGAGTTACGTTGCTTTGCTTGAGAGTAGGTGCGTTTCCGACTAGTACGTACCCCAAACTGGTTTCGATTGCACTTGGTAATAACCGAGAACCCTTTACCTTACCCGGTAATATTATTTGTCCAAATAAATTGGCACCGATGATTGCATCGATGGCGCCTGGAAGATGGAATTCGTCATCGGCGAGAGGCAATTCGTTTAGGTAAGATAAGGCATTTCTATCTATAGAAGATGCCGGCAACTGTGTTGTGATGCGATCTATGACCAAAGGTCGAATGGAGAAAGATGTTTTATTATTATATCGCGATTCAAACTTTAAATTTGCTATTCCTTTAATACTTTGAGAAATATTTCCTATGCCTCTAACAGTTGCGTGATTGCGATTTGGGAATAAACGCAAACCCAGACGTTTGCAGCATTCCTTTGTTATGAAATCATTTTGCGATGCACTATCAATTAAAACACGCATTTTCTGATAATTATTCCGATTATCGAGAACGTTAATAGATGCGGTACCTAGTAATATTGTTTGATTTTGAGAAAAAACGTTTGAATCTCTATTATTCAGAGTACATAGTGAGGCATTATCTGACGGAATTTCCGATTCATTTTCTGGATTTTCCGATAAATCCTCTTCGTTATCGTGAATGGAATTGTGCGAGGTGATATCAAAATGTAATAAAGAATGATGTTTTTGATTACAATACTTGCACCTGTTTTCCGATTTACATGTTTTGGAAAAATGCATTTTACTAAGGCAATTTCCACATAATTTTTTTTTTTGAGATATTTCAAACCTATTTTTAGGCGACGCTTTTAGAAATGTTGGGCATTTATAAATTAATGTGTGGTCCGAAAGGTTACATACAGCGCAGTTGTACTGTTTGTTTTGTTATTTGTTAAACTAACAAATGCCTGGCTGTACTGTTTCTTAAGGGAATTTTTCTCAATACGCTGTTGTGATTTGTGACATTCTGATAATGTTGATGTTCTTTGTAATATCTTAGCTTGTTCCCGCAAAAATGTTATGAACTCCTGGTATGAAGGTGTCTCTGACTTTCTGATCGATGATTCGAATGCTACAGCTGTTTCTTTGTCTAGTTTTTGAGTCCCTATATAAAGGAAGAAACATTGTAATAAATTAGGAATTTTTAATTGTTGCAATGCTGAAATTGAGGAGTGAAATTCGTCTATGAAAGCTTCTAAATCCAATGCAGTCGGTATTGTTATTGGTTTTATGTTTAAAATTTTATCAAAATAATAAATTGCGTTTGCCCTTGTATCTTCGTATTTTTCAATCAATGTTTCCCAAATAAGATGGTAATTTTCGGCTGTGGTTGGAATTCCGGCACAGATGTTTAACGCTTTTCCCGACAAAGTACTTATCAAATATTGAATTTTTTCCATGTCGGAAAGGTCTGAATTTTCATGAATTAATTTTTTGAAGGTGTCGTGAAAAATTCTCCATCCTATTATACTTCCATCAAATAACGGCAAAGTTAATTTTGGCAACTTAACATTGCGATTTGATTTATCTAATTTTGACTGCGTGTCGGATAACTCAGTTGTATTGTCACAGGTCTGTTTTGCGGTTAATTGTATTATCGAGTATAAATCATTAAAGGATTGTTCCATCTGAAAGTTGGGCGAAAATTCAGAATTTAATTGCAGTTTTAAATCATTAATTTTATTTACTAACTCAATAAACTCTTTCCTTATCTCCGATAACAATGCTGCATTGGCACAAAATATGTTTTTTGAATTAGAGGATTTCAAACCCTTTATACTGTCATATATTCTTTGACATCTTGCAAATTGCGAATTCTGCCTGGCTTCTAGCAACTTGATATCGCGTTCAATTTTAGAAACAGCTGATTCCTCCGGCATGTTTAAATGCGTTAGTTTGATAATATGATGAAATTATTTCAAGCTGACGTACGTATGACCTACCTACGACGACCTACCTTTCTCAACTACTCCCGATAAATTTATATGCAATGAAACCCGTGCGTAAATATTCCAAATAAAAATGGGCGCTGGTTCTTTACACATCCAGGCTAGATTGGACCAAATGTTTCAGCTAGCGGCTTGCTAATTTACAGCAAATTTTGTATATGCATTTACAATGATAATATTGTACAGAAGGTATTGGGATTTACTCACAGGAGAGTCTGGAAATGGTATCTTCCGAACACTTTGCACTTGGTATTAACTTGTTCAAGTGAACAATTGCGATGCGAATCTTATTATTAATAAAACTTAATTGACTTGTATTAACTTTCACGTGAATCGTAAATGATCGGCGTTGGAGCGAAATATTCATCCGTCTTGTACAATGCGTATATCGGAACTCACCGGTAGGTAGGCGGGAGGGGAACCGGGGCAGACAGGATAGCACAATCATTATCACGGAACAATATTCTGGTTCCAAAATACACGCACAATAAATCGCTGAGTGCAGCCAAATTCTAGTTGGCGCTAACATGAAGTTATATTAAGAAGTCAGTATTTTTCCCAGGTTCCTCGTAAGACTGGCTACCGAAACCTGTTTGTTTCATTGTCTTACGAGGTACCTGGATTTTTGAGTCGGGAAAAAACGAATTCTAATAGGAAATTTTTCTAAGTCCTTTTTTCGGACAAAAACGCATATGGCGTTGGTAGCTTATGGGTTAGAGGCATAGCTCTATTTCCTTGAATGCCCGGTAGGACTTTGCAATGAAATGTCTTTATTTCATTGTCCTACGGGGTGTGTGAGTTGAGTTATGTAAGTAAATGTACATTTGCAAGTGAGGTAAGGCCAGAAATTACGGCCCTTCTTGGGGTCGCAATACTGGACTTTGCTTCGAGCTAGGAAAATGGCCCTTCTCGGGGTCGTAATACTGTTTCAAGCCAGGATAACGGCCCTTCTCGGGGTCGTAATACTGGTCTTTGCTTCGAACCAGGATAATGGCCCTTCTCGGGGTCGTAATTAAAAATAAAAAATAGGCAAGGCAGCCTGGTCGCCTTAGAGGCGGAATAATCATAAAATAATTTGTAAATAATGAGAATTTAGAATGTCTCCCGGTGGTAACCTAGAACGCAAGCTTTATTTGTTGCACCGGGGCATTGTACATAAAAGAAGGCATAATAAAATTGATTAAAATTAAAACGAAAAACGAGGGTGCGTAACACGTCGGTTACGATAGGGTTCTATTAAAAAGGGCAGTCCCCCAATGTAAAATTTACCGTAAAAAAAATGGCTTCCTACGGTAAATGACCTAACTGTAAAAAAATAGTTTTTATGGTAAATAACCTTACCATATTCAAAATACGGTTTCATGGTAACATACCTTACCGCACAAAATAGTTTTTATGGTTAATAACCTTACCATATTAAAAATACGGTTTCATGGTAACATACCTTACCGCACAAAATAGTTTTTATGGTAAATAACCTTACCATATAAAAAAATACGGTTTCATGGTAACATACCTTACCGCACAAAATAGTTTTTATGGTAAATAACCTTACCATATAAAAAATACGGTTTCATGGTAACAAACCTTACCGCACAAAATAGTTTTTATGGTAAATAACCTTACCGTATAAAAAAGACGGATTCATTGTAACATACCATACCGTTTAAAACAGTTTTTATGGTAAACAATCTTACCGTATAAAAAAGATGTTCAGGGTAGGAAAAAGGTATGAGGGGTGAGTAGGAATCTGGGGGCAGTGAGCCAGGAGAGATGGACGTATGAATTCATTCCTCCCAGTGGAATGCAATGCATTGCTACAGATTGCAAATTGCTTTCCAATGAACGTGTTACATATCTACATAAATATACTTTTACAGAATAAAATTGGCGGATCTCGACAAGAATATCATTTTTCAAACGATTAAATTTTCTGAACTAATATATTGAAAAAAAGGTTAACTCAAGTTTTAAAATAGTGCTTATTGTATTTATTTCTCTAGTAAAACAACTTATTTGTTCCAATTAGACTATACTTACATTTACAATAGATTTCAGTTGCATTAGATGCAAGTACTAGTCAGATAAAACAAAATGTTTCAAATACGAGTTACTAAAAACTATCATTACCAAAGCTTTTATAAAAAAAACTTTCGCCATTGAATAGGAATAATTGCTGAAATGATATCCAACTGCACCAGCGCCAATGGCCGATTCAAGAGTTCAGATTACGTGCAAAGGCCCGTAGCATAGCAATGACCCAAGGGAAAGTTTTCATCAGTATTTACCGTTAAAAATATTATTTATCCATAGAAATATGCCCGAATTTAATTTTATATACTTTCAGGTCATGGAGAATTCAGGGGAAGACTGCATAGCGTGACCCTGTCTCCCCATCCAAACTGTGCGTGTGGTGACACAAACCAAACAGCTGAGCACATTCTGTGGCACTGTGAGAATTTGACGGACGCAAGAGATAAAATGTTGGAAGGTCTGAAAGTAACTACGAGACCAGCATGGAATACAGATCTCGTGTCGAATAAGGAGAATCTCGAATGCCTGAGGAAATTTACAAGGATCTGGATTGAGAGATGGCCTGAACTGAGTCGATGATTAATTTAACTTCATTGTGTGTTTAGGATCCAGGTGTAATTGCTCCTGGAATCCATGGTCACCCTTTTATTATACTTCTACTACTACTATTGCCCGGATTTTTATTATTTCGCACTGAAACTGTTTATTCGTGTATTTATGTATCATGCTTTCTTAGTTACCACCTTCAACAGCCTCTTTAACATCTAAAATTTGTCTCTATTTCTTGCTTTTTAATCATTGTTTTCTCTCTCTTAACTTGATATTATTAATAACCTTACCCGTATATACTACACTTGCTACTTTCATTTTATTATTTTTTTCTAAACCTAAGATATATTTCAATCAAGTTTTGCGCGTCTGGACTTGCATAAGTAAGGAGCCGGATCGTAAGGAGCCGGAACGGAACTACCATTTAATCATTTTGTATTGTCTTACACCCCATCAAGGGGGTGGACTAGACCTATGACCGTGCATCAACTGAGGAGATGACTCCCAAGGCAGCGGTTGCATAACCCGCCCGCGCCTCCCCCGTCGCCATGAGCGGGCCTGAAGACCAACCGTTGCGGACCGGTGCCCTTCCGCCCTGCCTCCGGTGACCCGATGCTCACTTTTATCCCTAGGGTCTTCAGGTCTTTCCCTCTTTAATTCCAACACTTTCTTCGAGGGCGTACCGGGAAGCCGGCTTAGGGGCGCGGACACCGAGTCCCGCTTGCGACTGGACTGATGGCTCCGCTTATCCTCGGCGGGACTGCCGGACGACTGCAACTCAGTTGCCTTGGTTGGGTCGTACAATCTCATCATAATAATGTTTTTTTTTCTAGTAACCTTTCCTGTTTTCTATTAATAAACTTTGTTTTCAACTATATCCAGTGGCGGAGATGAGACGTGATATTGTGAAATAAATAACTAACACCATGTACGCACTCGCATACTGCCTGCTAACAATGTATGCCCGGACATTGGAGGTCTAGAGTCATTTTAATAAAAAAAAAAGCTGCTTTATAAATAAAAAATTAGAGTCCTGACGTGTACGGTGAAGGAGGAAACCATCTGTTTCCTTAGAACGCCGTGGGAAAGTGGTGGGGAACCTCCAGTGCTTATTGTATTTATTTCTATATTGAAAAAAAGGTTAACTCAAGTTTTAAAATAGTGCTTATTGTATTTATTTCTCTATTAAAACATCTTATTTGTTTCAATTAGACTACACTTACATTTACAATAGATTTCAGTTGCATTAGATGCAAGTACTAGTCAGATAAAGCAAAATGTTTCAAATTCGAGTTACTATTATTTATTTATTTTTATTTATTTATTTATTATAGATACACAAGAAAGTACAAATTACAATTAGGAAGCTTTGCCTGTCCAACTAGGAAAGTTTCCCGTTCCAGGACAGACAAAAACTATGTTATGGTAATAAGGATTGAAGTAGGTTTTTAATGTTAGTTATTAAACAGGGGTTTAATAAGGGTTATCTCGTTAGGGTATTTAATATCAGGGTAATCACACTGGAAAGTGTTGTGTTGTGATTTGTTCCTACTATGTGATATTATCATGTCATATACACCTCTTATTGAGTGGGTGTATTAAATGTATAGTTACAGGGTTAATTAAGGTACACAGTTATCAGCTTTAATCCCATGGGATCTTGGACGCCAAATCTCGTAGGTACGAGATATGCTGACTGTGTCGGTAGGCATGAAAATCTCCCATCAGAGCGTGGGCACTGTTATTTTTATTCACTGTTGTGAAGCTTGGGAATAAGAAATAAAAGAGTGGATGTATAACAAGATTATTATATTGAAAGTATACATATGCGTACCTGTGGACTATTCCTATGAAGAGCTAGCTAAAACCTATTACGTTTGATGCGACGATTTCGGATGCCTAATATTGCTCCGTGAGGGGTCCCTACCTCCCCCACGTTGCATCAGCGCCAGGTTTGCGAGCTTCTCCCTCCATCTTGGGTGATTAATACGTTTGGGAGCACCATGCCCATGTTGTCCTCCATCATGTATGTGGTTGGTTGCAGTAAATGTCCCATCAGGTTGTGGAAAGAATCGGCGGGGACTAAACGGACGGTTTGGGTGCCATTGAAATAATAGTATTCCATCTCGTCGGATATCGGATGATGTTTATAATCGACGATTATAATAAAACTCGGTCGGTCAAGCCGCCATTAACACATCGGGATTTTACACTAAATTACCCGGAAAATAAGGTTCTTCAGTCGCGATCACATCGTATCGGCTGAGAATAAATAAACTTAACGTTCACATATTGAATTAATAATTGGAAACCCACCGATTAAATATTTAACATTTTAAATTAAAATCCACATTGTTGATGACTGTCGGATTTACATCCTGCCAAGGAGATGCAAATCCAAAAAGTGAGGGAAATCGATTATGAACCTCCTATCGATCAAAAGTTTAAGTTACCGGAGAAAAAGTGAATTTATTTGTGGCCAGTAAAATAATTTAATTGAATTAATATAAACAAATATTAATAACTCTGGGGTAATTTTGAACAATAAATTATTTTCATAACAACTATCATTACCAAAGCTTTTATAAAAAAAAACTTTCGCAATTGAATTGGAATAATTGCTGAAATGATATCCAACTACACCAGCGCCAATGGCCGATTCGAGAGTTTAGATTACGTGCAAAGGCCGTAGCATAGCAATGACCCAAGGGAAAGTTTTCATCAGTATTTACCGTTAAAAATATTATTTATCCATAGAAATTTGCCCGAATTTAATTTTATATTGGCAACACTGCTTCAATGCACAACTCTTGATGGATGACGTTTACATTTCCAATGATATTTGATTTTCACATCAGAAGCAAAACTATCACCCAAACGCTGCCCTGCTCTAAAATGTGAGATTTCCGTATTAATACTGCTGAATAAAGATTCCATCCTTAATTAAAATTATCATTATGTTTGAACTAACCTCGTCGGAGTGTGATTACAGATGTTCATCATTAATTCGGTCTATCGCCTTTTGAATGATCAATCAAAACTTTTGACGGGTAAGTCGATATAAGTATTGGCGTCAAATACAGTACCTATGCTTTAGAAACGTTGTTTAGGTGGTGAATAAAGTAAGGATTATGTATATCGGTGCACATGTAGGCTCTTACGGACAGCAATTTTGTAAAAAAACAAGCAACTATAAGTGATGCTTACGCTTACGTATTAATTTAACAATCTATATATATATGTATATATATATTTTTAATATATATATATATATATTACTATAATATTAACGTTCTAAACTAAGGCGGCCCCTAGACGCTACAATAACATGGTACAATATATTTTATTGTACAATAAGATTGAAAGGCGCTTAGAATCCAAACGATTAATTATATTGCACAATTAACAAACTGCGCAATGTCTTCGAGTATTTTTATTTTAGTATTTTCGAGTAAATATTGCGCAATACTGGCCCTACATAATGCAATGGAAAAATATGGTGCAATAAAAATTAAACTCGCTCAAACTTTTGTTCAATCACTGCGCGCGCAATCTTCAATATTAACCACAAACGGTCAATAATATTGCACAATTCGTAATATTGCTCAGTATAATTATTGATCGTCTAGGGGCCGCCTAAAACCAGGCCATTCTACTTTTTTAGAACATGAACTCAAATCCCTAGATAACTGTATCTGTGATGCATTCTCTTCATTGTAATAATTGTTAAAAATAATCCACAAGCCGCCGCATGCCGCTACACTTTTAATAGGCATAGATTTTGAAAAGTAAACTACTTTTAAACTTAATTACCAAAAGAAACATCAGTTTCAGTCGGGATAGAAGGAAAAATATGCATTAAAATTCCATTTTCATTCAAAGATAAAAATTTTCATTGCCGCCATTTTTTTGGATGGTTTTGACATTTGCGAAGTTTCGTTTAAAACTAAATACGCATGACTTACTTAGTTTACCTAAACTAAGAACCTAATAAGCACAGGTTACAGGCTAACAGCACAGGTTCTCCTAGTGAGGTGTTCACGAAACATACAAAATTATCCATCCACAGTTTCACCTTCTCAAACCTACCTTACACCCAACATAATTAAATTCCAAAATATATTATGTAAAAATTTTTTCAAAATATATTATGTAAAAATGTCAACAAATAGGTAAATACTGTAATATATAGAAATAAATAAATAACCTATTCTGTGTACGTAAATAGTTATTTCTTGAAGTAATTGTTGAAATGAAGTGTGATTTCCATAATCGGTCCTTAAAAATGCGGCGGCTTATGGATTATATAATAACTTCGGTTAAAGTTCGGTTTAGGGGCGGCGTTCCTAGATAATAAAACTAGTTATTTTTATACTAACTATGGGCCGGAAAATCCGAATCTGAAAGAATTAGTCGTTGGCAAGCAATATTAACTGAATTACACGACTTTAAAATTTTCTATAAACACAAAGGAAAACCAGTCATTTTGAATGCATTGACATTACAAGTCATAGAAAAACAAGAAAGATGTTACACCACATAAAATTAAGTGTTGCCATTAAGCAATAATACCAATAACACTTTCTTTTCTATCACAAACCATGTTACACAAACCTAGCGTAGCCGCTAAACTACTTGAAAACTGGGATGTTTTTTTGCCGTGACGCGAGTAGGCGCTACGAAGGGGGCACTTTCTTTTCTATCACAAACCATGTACATTGATATTGGTAACCGGTGTACTGCTTATATTATTGATAATGGCAACACTTAATTTTATGTGGTGTAACATCTTTCTGGTTTTTCTATGACTTGTTGTGTCAATGCATTAAAAATGGCTGGTTTTCCTTTGTCTTTATAGACAATTTTAAAGTCGTGTAATTCAGTTAATATTGCTTGCCGACGCCTAATTCTTTCAGATTCGGATTTTCCGGCCCATAATTAGTATAAAAAATATAAAAAAATTATCTAGGAACGCCGCCCCTAAACCGAATTTTTTCCATAACTTCTAATATAATTTCTGCAAAAGGTAGTTCAAATTTAATATAAAGTGCTTTTTAAATTATTAAGTTATGATTTGAAAATAAAAATGAAAATGAATATAGGCGATTTCTCACAAGCAGACCAACCCGTCTGCTTGTTTAGGAATAAATACATCCAAAAACACATAATCGCGTTATACTTTCATAAGACCAAAAACGTCCCGAGCGACCTTACATTTTAAAAGCTATATATCTCTCTTCATCTCACGCAAACGTATGTATTTTTTCTTTTAACCAGAAAGAAAACAAAATAATACTTCTTATTGTCTTTGAAGTATGAAAGCTATCTTGCATAGATATTTTAGAATCTCGATCTAAAGTGATGGTTTCAGAATTTTCGCGTAAAACTCAGGCTTCCAGATTGTGAATTGCGAATATATTGAACCAAGCAGACGGGCTAATATGCTTTCTCAGTTTTGTAAGTTTTTAGTTTTTTTTTTTAAAGAAAGATAAGCATTCCCGGGTTAAGAATGGCCCAACAATGTTTGAAAATCTCCTGCTACCACCACAGAAAGCCGAAAATGTTGTTTATGTTGTGATGGAGGACTTAGCCAGTCGAGGAATCGTACACGCGACACCCAGATGGGACCCAAGCGCGATGCCCACTCAACCACTGACCGGTCAAAATTGATGAGGTGTATATATATTATGAATAGATGCATGTTAAATACTCAGTTTGGTACGATTCATATCAAACACTCAGTTTTGTATGATTTATGTCAAATATTGTAATAAAACAACAGAAAATCAGACTAAAATTTTTTTATCGAGAAATGGACATAAATTTACGTTTTACATCACAGTTTGGTGAAAAAATTGTTGAAAAAAATGTATTTATATGGGGTTGCGTATTTGCACACTCGACATTTTGGTGGTCTTTAATTTTAATCATTAGTGATTCGTAGATTGTACTAAAAGTTTACCTAAAATGGGGTTGTGGACATCTTCAATAAACTTTAATCTGAATAAATAATACATAAAAACTGATTTGAGGTTAACTTTTGATATTCACAGACGCAGTTCCTGCCATCTAAAATGGATAATACAGCCTTAAATATAGATGCCAATATTTTCAAATCAGAGAAACTTCCTGAAGAAGTTTGTCCCTCATCCCAGCATGACGACGAATATCACTTCGTGGATATTAAACAGGAGATAGAAGAAGATTTAACTGCTGAGAAACAAAATGAAGAATATTCCAAAATCGCTGACGTAGAAGTTGAGTCTCCTGAGAACACAAAGGAATATTTAGTTCCTCTTCAAACTCTTGAAGAAAGTCCAGGTATCTTGCAAAAGATTAATTTGAACGAGTTTTGTGTTCAGAATGTAAAATTTCTGTTGTGGATTCATCTGCTGACATATTTCGAAAGACAACATTCTATTACTCGAAGTGCAGTTATAAAATTCTAGCCGCAGACTATGTATGCGCTGCCGGAATCAAAGAGAAACGTTTTCATGTTCTGATTGTAGTTTCAATGAGCCGAATTCTCGATTTACAAGACAGCAATTATAAATCTGTGATTACTTTACTTCTTTAGCTGATTTATTTTTGCTGGGGATCGTGATTTCCACTCCTCGCAGTCCTGTGCTGCATAACTAGCCAAGGACACCGATGTTCCAGGTGCCTGCGATACTTAATCACAGCTATGTGCACGATAGATTGGATGCCAGTGAGACAAAATGCATGCAGAATTCTATATATGAGTGTGCATGCTTAGTTAAGACCCTCTTTGTCATTCTTACCCATATTAAATTTTGTAACATATTCGACCCGGTTTTAAAAGAACCTACCCACCTGCTACAATCCAGAACATCCACAAAAAAAATATAAGTACAGAAAAAACTGTTAACATTAAGAAAACTACAATGAATACAGTACATGTCTCCTCATATGCAAAATAAATAATAGATCCATACATACAAACACGAAATACATTAAAACGTCCCATGTTCACACACACATTACACGACCACACGATAGCATACATTTGAGCACCATGCATGCTAACTATGGTAAGCAATCCATTGGTTACGAGGGAGGAAATTTACTTATTTTCCTTCCAGATGACATTAAAAATTAAGAAAATTTTGGACAATTAAAAAAAAAATCGTTTTTATTAATGATCAACAATGAAAGTGAATAAAATTATTTTGTAATGTAATGAAATGAAAAATTTATGCGTTTGGTTTAGATTTCTAGTTAGATAAGTGAAAGCTATTTAAAAATGCTTGGTTCGGGCCAAAATACTGAAACTGTAATACAAAATAAAAGTTGCAACAAGAAGTATAATATAATTGACATGGCTTAGCAAAGTCCAGTTTTAACCCGACCGTAAATTTGTTTGAACGTGCAGTTTCGGTTTCACAGTGGTAGCTGAACAGAAAAAAGGGATTCTTTCTTAACTTTTCATCGGTGTTCTGTTTTGTCACTGTTTTGATTTCAAATTTTATTGCCGAAAATTAATCTCCTTTTTGTCTTTATTTCCAGAAATCCAGTGGGAGAAACCATATTCGTGCACAGAATGCAGCTTCAAGTGCAAATCAAACCACACATTGGGAGTTCATTACAGAAAACATACCGGAGAAAAACCATTCTCATGCACCCAGTGCAATTTTGTTTGTTCAATGAAAAGCAGTTTGACGCGCCATTTAAAATCTCATTCTGGAGAGAAACCATTCTTGTGTCCAGAGTGCAGTTACAGATGTTCGGAGAAAAGCAGCTTGATAGCTCATCTTCGAACGCACAACGGAGAAAAACCATTCTCGTGCACACAATGCGCTTACAAGTGCAGTCAAAGAAGCAGTTTGATTGTTCATCGAAGAACGCATTCGGGTGATAAACCATTCTCATGTTTGGAGTGCTCTTTCAAGGGCTGCTCTAAAAATTCGCTAGTAGTTCATTCCAGAAAGCACTCAGGAGAAAAACCTTTCGCATGTACCAAGTGTAGTTCTATGTTTGCTCTCAAAAACAGTTTAATTCAGCACTTGAGAACACATACCGGAGAAAAACCATTTTCGTGCGTAGAGTGTACTTTTACGTGCCGCTCGAAAAGTAGACTGAATGTTCACACAAAAACACATTCTGGAGTTAAGCCATTTGCGTGTACAATATGTCCATATAGATGCTATCAAAAAAGTAGGTTAAATGTTCACCATAAAACCCACACTGGGGTTAAAAAAACGCGATGATTAGCGATGTACATTTCGGATTTCGTTTTGTTTCAATTTTAATACCGTATAACCAAGCTTCTAGCTGTCAAGAGTCATTGGAACTATGATATCCACAATCGTGGGATTTTGTGAGGCTGAGGGAAAGGGGAGGGGAAGGAGATGGGAAAGAGGAAGTTTGGGAAATATCTTACTTTTCAGATCTGGTCATTTTTTACATAAACTCCACATAGGAGGCCCTGACGAAAATAATTTCGCTCAGGGCCTATGTCATCTGAGATGTATGGAGGGTCTTTTTGAGGAGAGAAAGGAATGAACATTGGTCTTGAAGTTGTAGGAAGGAGGAAACACAAAGGCCAGCAAATCGTTCCACAGCCAAGCTGTTGAACACAAGAACCTGTCGAAGAACTGACCCGTTCTCATGTGACAAATGTCAACTGTATACATATGTAAGGCACGCGTTTGACGTGTTTCCCGACTATGCACCGGTGCCGACGGGATCAATGACGCTAGTTCCTCGAAGCAACTTCCATTGAAATGCCGGTACAATAAGGATAGCATTCCCACCCGATGCCTGTGCTCTAAAGATTGCAATCCGTTTGTTAAGTTAGGAGAATCGATCACCGCTAAAGCGAAGTTGAGTAACATTTTGATATTTAGTGGTGTTCTTTCACCGGGGCTAAACCGAGAATATATTCCATTCTGGATTTCATTCCGGAGAGAATCAATCACGTGTCCGAAATGCAATGACTTTGTACATAATATCCTATGTTGGTGAACGCCGCATATGATACGTGTTATTTTTCCATTTATTCCTTCCCGATAAACCGCATAAAGGCCTATGCCCACTGCACCGTTCCATACCATGACCGTACTATGAACGTAACCGTAGCGGCGCATGCAAAAAAGTATTCTTTGTATCGATCAGTATGAAACGCTGCCCACTAGACCGTTCCGTAACCGACCAACACCGTCGCATACCATGACCGGACTGATGGCGAATTCTCGATGACAATATTTTGCAGGTGCCGGTCCGCTCTCTGCCTGGCACGCGACAGAACGGAACGGGATAGTGGGCAGCGTTTCATACTGATGATACAAAGAATACTTTTTTGCATGCGCCGCTACGGTTACGGTCATGGTATGGAACGGTGTAGTGGGCAGAGTACCTTTACGTATATTACGGGTATAATACGGTGTTAGCACGTTCTAGTGGGCATTGTAGAGCGTAGCGTGTTTATTTCGTGTCTGATACGTTCATAGTACGGTCATGATATGGAACGGTGTAATGGGCATAGACCTTTTAAAGTATATTTCTTTTAACTACTGTATCGTCCAGGGATCTTATTTCTATTGAATACTGTCATCCTCACGTGTACGTGTCATTTCCAAACTTCACTGTCTTTGCGCACAGCTTTGTTATCAATTCTAATTTTTTTTCTTCTTCTTTGTGTGCCGTATCAGATCCCCCCGACGTTGGCGATCACTCTTGAGAATGTCTCCCTGTCTTGCGCTGCCCGGAATAGCTCCTCCACACTTCTAATGCCGGTCCACTCTCGTATATTACGCAGCCAAGACATTTGTCTCCTACCAGGCCCTCGGCGACCCTCTATCTTGCCTTTCAATATCAAATGGAGCAAGTGATACTTCTCCCCTCGAAGTACATGACCCAGATATGAAATTTTCCTGACTTTTACTAATGTAAGCAGTTCTCTATCTGCTCTAGCCCGCCTGAGAATTTCTGTGTTGGTGATCATGTCGGTCCATGGGACCTTGAGCATTCTCCGGTGAAGCCACATTTTTTTATTAAAAACTTTCTTTGTATTTTTTTGTTTAACTTTCATCAGTGAATGATATTATGATTGTGTAGAGTGGATTTATGTGTTTGTGTAAAAATGACTGGCGAAGGACCTTGATTTTGTATTACAAAAACATGTTGCATAGAAAGGAAAGGACTCACCAAAAGGATAAAAGAACTTGTATGCTGGCAATGCAATCGTCTGCTTTCGCTCCCATCCAACAGGCACAAACAGCAATAAGCGCGAGTTTCGTTTATTTTGATAATACACTGCGGAGTTATTTTAATAGCGGATACACGGCGGAGTTGTTTTTAGTCGGTTCACCGATAGCAGAAGCACAATGGCTATGTTGTGGCGGGCGTTTATTACAGACTGAGTAAGATTGGCGGGTAGGCAAATAGGGATAGGTAGGAAAAGGAACTTACAACAATATTAATACCAATTCCAAGCAGTGACAGTATGTATGCGTGCTATGTAGGTATCTGTATGTGTAGGTATGTGTATGGGCGTAACCAATCAGTTTTTTTGTGTTAAAAAAAAAGAAAAATCATTTCTTCCCTGACCTGACGTAAAAATTAAAAATCTATCATTGAATAAATTATCTATCATTGGTAAATTAGCACAATTAAGCTATATTTTTTGCATTTCCGTGAATATTTTTTTATTCTATTAATTCATTTATTTATTTGTAAAAAATAAACAGCTTGTACATAATTACAGTTATAAAATACACAATATAAAGTGAAATGAAGTCAGGCCACAGAAGTTTCTTATGCTGAATAAATTGGCAAAGATGTTATTTTAATATCTTAAAATTAATTTTGGTTTATAGGAACGGGAGAGGAAGAGAAATATAGGAAAAGGAAAGGAGATGCTCCCGATACATTCCATACTCTCATATTAATAATCGATCGGATGCGTTACCTCAAATTGGTATTTCTTTAGGTTGTTAATAAAAATGTCAATGCTGTGAAATTTTGTATTATATTGTGCACATGCACGATCAATTTGGGATTTTTTTTGTAATACTTGTGGTACACGAGGGCAAATAAAATAAATCGGTTTGTCAGGTTGATCTTGACGGAGTTGGTTAAGTTATCGTTGTTATTAAGTTTTTTAGTGATGAATATCTTTTATTATTATAATATTACGTTCTTTGGAAATAACACATGAATAGATATTTAATTTATTATTATTTTGTAATACTTGTGGTACACGAGGGCAAATAAAATAAATCGGTTTGACAGGTTGATCTTGACGGAGTTGGTTAAGTTATCGTTGTTATTAAGTTTTTTAGTGATGAATATCTTTTATTATTATAATATTACGTTCTTTGGAAATAACACATGAATAGATATTTAATTTATTATTATTCGTGTAAAAATAGGTCCAGTCCGGTGAACAAGTTATTTTTATAATTTCAAGTTATGTAAAAGTCTGTTTATAGATTTTATTTGTATTTATTAATTATTATTTTTAATTTATAAACTAACGTTTAGACAAGATTTTTATGCATAGCACAAAGGGTAACAATTATTATAAGCAATAATTATCAGCCTGAAACACTCATCTACATTGAAAAATCTTCCGAGAAAAGATACTTGCCGCCAACGGGACTTGAACCCGTGTCCTTCTGATTGCCGGTCGGCTGCTCTTGACCACTGGGCTATGGCGGCTTATCTCCTACCCGCCAAATAACTCAATATATACTAGTGTTTCATTCAACAATTACTGATTATTATATTTTTTCCACCTAAAAACAACCAACTTTATTTTTGGCGAGAGAGACATTGTTAGTGTTAAATCCCTCGCTAGGTATGCATAAAAATCTTATCTAAACGTTAGTTTATAAATTAAAAATAATAATTAATATTTGACAAGTTTAAGTATTTCCCCAATAAATGTAGTCATAATTTGTCTCTACGCCACCTAGCGAGGGATTTAACACTAACAATGTCTCTCTCGTCAAAAATAAAGTTGGTTGTTTTCAGGTGGAAAAAATATAATAATCAGTAATTGTTGAATGAAACACTAGTATATATTAAGGCGGCCAACTTTATAAAATATAAATGCGGGACAGTGGGCGGGGGGGGGGGGGGGGGGGGGTGGAAATCGAATTTTACACCTGCACTTACAATAGGTCTAGCTTAGCTTCCTGCATTTAAATGTAGAGTCGTTCTATAAAAAAAATTTTTTTTTAAACCAATACATATAATATACAAAAAAACAAATATATATATAATACATGATATTGGTGGTAACAATACCTCCCTAATTGAGAAATTCTCGTGTTTAGGGAGGGAGCACTATCAGATTGACAGTACTATACATACTTGACAGTTGTTATACATAGAAAAAATATTAGTTGGCATTTTTGTTCAGAGTGGAAAATATAAGTTGGCACTTGGCACATCGTAATACATACCTAAAACTAGTTAATGGCAAAATGTTTTTTAAGTTTTTGTTTAAAAATTTCATAATTCCTTTCTGATTGTATTTCTTTAGGGAGTTCGTTAAAGGATTTTATGGCTGAGTATGTGTAATGATGTTGGGCTGTTGTTGTGTTAAGTTTAGGGATTATTATTTGTCCTAAGGTTCTCGGTCTGGTGCTAAATGACTTTGTTGTTAGTTTATCTTTGTGGATTTGAAGTAATGCAGTTTTTTGATAAATTTTATTTAGTGGTAATACTTTGAATTCATCGAATAATTTTTGGGTTGAATAGTCTAATTGTTTCTTTAAAATAATTTTGATGAGTCTTCTATGTACTATTTCAAGTGGGGTTAAGTTGATTTTATACGCTCCTCCCCAGCCTATTATTCCATATTGTAGAACTGATTGGGCTAATGCATAGTAAACCTGTAGTAGAAAATAGAGTCATTTTTTAACTGAAGGAGTAACTATCTGTTACTTATTATACTAAGGCGGGTATGTGGTGGATAAACTACAATGCACTTAGAATAAGATAATATTTTCCTTTGAAATACGTCAGCTGATGAATCCACAGCAGAAATTTTACATTTCAAAGGTTTAAATTAAATCTGTATACGGCGAATTAAAACTACACTCAGAACATTAAAATGGGTTCTCTTTGATTCTGGCAGCACTTACGTCTGCAACTAGAATTTTATAACTGCACTTCGAATAAGAGAATAATTTCAATTTGGGAGGCGGGAATGGGTACCGCCGCCCCGGGAACCTTTATTGGATAACCAACACCTCTGCCATAGGTCACCCCAAATGGTTCGCTACGTTTGGTGATTTAGCAGGGGTGCCCGGGTTGATGGGGTGAAGTTTGTCTAGGTCTTGGAGGTGGATGACCAGGATACACTGAATCCCAGATTCCTACCCACCCTTTAAACTCTTTTCCTTCCCAGATCTCTCCTCTCCGTCTTTTCCTTAAAAAAAACCCTCCACACAGCATCCCCTCCACAAAGATTACATAGGCCCTGAGGGAAATTATTTTCCTCAAGACCTCCTGTGTGGGGCTCACGTAAAAAGAAAAAAAAATCCTTCGAAATATGTCAGCAGATGAATCCAACTGGAATTTTACATTCTGAACACATAACTGGTTTACATTAAATATGTATGCAGCGAATTAAAACTACACTCAGAACATGAAAATGTTTTCTCTTTGATTCTGGCAGCACATACATAATACATAGTCTGCACCTAGAAATTTATTATTGCACTTTGAATGAGAGAATATTTTTCTCCGAAATATGTCAGTAGACGAAATTTTACATTCTGAACTTGCAACTAAAATGTAAAGCTTCAGTCGATACAGGATGAATCTGCAACTTGTTATTTAATGTATCGTTATATTCTGATCACAAAGGTGGTTTTAATTAAATCTGTATGCGGCGAATTAAAACTACACTCAGAACATCAAAATGGTTTCTCTTTGATTCTGGCGGCACTTAATTTGTCTGCAACTAGAATTTTATAAATGCACTTCGAAAAAGAGAATATTTTCCTTATTGGAAACTGGTGGGGTCCCTTCTAATGCACTTCGAATAAGAGAATATTTTCTTTCAAAATATGTCAGCAGACGATTCCAACTAGAATTTTACATTCTGGACACAAAACTGGTTAAAATTAAATCTGTATGCGGCGTATTAAAACTACATTCAGAGATTAATGTTAACACTTTTGCCAAAAAGGAAATTGTTTTTGCAATTCTTCACTGAACTTACAACACCGCTTTTTCGCGGTCGGCATGGTCAAGAAATTATTTGATTTGATTTGAATGATAAATATCCTACTAATATTCTACTAATATTATAAAGGCGAAAGTTTGTATGGATGTATGTTTGGGAGCGTTCAAGTATTACGTAACGCAATTTTTGAAGATTTTTGACCCCCCCTCCCCCCCATGTAACGCGCCGTAACGTTTTCCTGTTCAACCCCCCCCCCCCCCTAAGCGTTACGTAACACCCAAGTAACAATTTTTACCTGAAAGTCACAATTAAGTTGCGCAACGTACTGAAATGTCGCTTAAATAACCTTTTTCTTGATTTTATCGCGTTCGCGGTAATAAATAATACAAGAGATTTCTAACTCGCGATACATTATATACATTTTATTTATTCATATTGTCATTTATGAAAAAAATTGGGAATATTATTATTTTTATCGGCCTTGTATTCTTCCAGATCTCCACAATTTAACACTGCCTTACCTAGAATAAACCTACATGGTTTTACAACACATACGTTCTTTTACATTAGCTTTAGTGAGGAGGCCCTGAGGAAAGTAATTTCCCTAAGTTTTCCCTATGGAGCAACACTTTACTCCACTATGATTCACAAGCTGACTCATAGTGGAGTTAAACCTTTTCCACGTTCCGAATGCAGTTATACAAGTTCTCAAAGGGAAGATTTAAAAATCAACAGTATGATTCACAGAAGATAAAAACCATTTTCATGTCCTGACTGCAACTATTCGTGTCCTCTAAAGAGATATCTAAGACGTCACTTGCTGACTCACAGTGTAGAAAAACCGTTTTCATGTTACGACTGCAACTATTCATGTACTACGAAGAGAAATCTAAAAATTACCCATGTTTACCCACAGTAGAGAAAAATCCAATTCATGTCCTGACTGCAACTATTATACTTCTCGAAAAAATAACGATAACGGCACTTGCTAACTCACAGTGTCGAAAAATCTTTTTCTTGCTCCGAGTGCAACTATTCGTGTCCTCTAAAGAGATATCTAAGAAGTTACTTGCTGACTCACAGTGTACAAAAACCGTTTTCATGTTACGACTGCAACTATTCATGTACTACGAAGAGAAATCTAAAAATTACCCATGTTTACCCACAGTGGAGAAAAATCCATTTCACGTCCTGACTGCAACTATTATACTTCTCGAAAAAAAATAACGAAAACGGCACTTGCTAACTCACAGTGACGAAAAACCTTTTTCTTGTCCCAATTGCGACTATTCTTTCACTACATAACCGTATCCAAAAGTTCACGTGTTGAACCACACTGGACAAAAACCTTTTTCATGTCCCGACTGCAATTATTCATGTAGTACAAAGGAACTTCATAGAAATCATTTGCTAACTCAAAGTGATATAAAACCTTTTACATATTTCTACTGCACTCTTCGTGTTCTACAAAGAGCCACCAAAAATCACATGTTAACGCATAGTAGACAAAAACTATTTTCCTGTCCAGAATGCAGTTATACATGTTCTCAAAAGGACAATTTATAAATCCACCGTGCGATTTACAGAAAAGAAAACCTTTTACATGTCCTGACTGCAACTATTTGTGTTCTTAAAGGGGATATCCAAGAATTCTTTTGCCGACTCTACTCATTGTGGAGAAAAGCATTTTTCATATTCCGACTGTAACTATTCAGAGAAATAAAAAAATCACATGTTTACTCACAATGGTTAAAAACCCATTTCATGCCCTGACTGCAACTATTCTTCTTCTTGAAAAACAAACTAAAATGGCACTTGCTAATTCATAGTGATGAAAAACCTTTTACTTGTCCCGAGTGCGACTATTCAGGCGCTACAAAACGGTATCTAAAAATTCACATGTTTACCCACACTGGACCAAAACCTTTTTCGTGTCCCGACTGCAATTATTCATGTTGTACAAAGGAACTTCTTAGAAATCATTTGCTGACTCACAGTGCTACAAAACCACTTACATGTTTCTACTGCAACTATTCGTGTTCTACAAAGAGGCACGAAAAATCACATGTTAACCTTCAGCAGACAAAACTATTTTTTTGTCCCAGCGTGGTTTTTCAAGTTCTCGAAAGGGAGATTAAAAAATCCACAGAACGATTCAAAGTGAAGAAAACCTTTTTCATGTTCTGAGTGTAACTATGCATGTACTACGAGACCTAGATTTAGGTAATATTATTATATTTTAGTAAACTAACCTGTGTGTAATAACTAAAAAGCGTTGTTCTTACTAACAACTCTCGTATAACATCATTCATAATATGTTGCATAAATTTTTCATTTTTTTAATTTTTCTTTTGCTGTCTTCCAAATTTGGTTGGCATTTTTTAGTTGCGCTGCGCTGGCAAGTCAGCATGAGAGCCTTTATGATGATGTAAATCTCCCGGATTGGAGGGCATTATAATTCCTAAAAACTCACATTAACAACACTGACTACAGCAAATTGTGTTTATGCGTATTTCGTGTTTAAAACACTAACGAATACTGACAACGAAAATAAAATAAAAATGACGCACAATACAGTCGAGGAATTCCCCGTATAACATAAACTAAAAGGCTTGCCAACTTGGAAGATTTCAATTCCTTAGTTTTTTATTTAAATAAAGAAAAACATGTTACGCGTTAACGCGTCCTTCGAACCCCCCCCCCCCTCCCCGTAACGCGCCGTAACGTTTCACCAGACCCCCCCTCCCCCCCCCAAGTGCGTTACGTAATACTTGAACGGCCCCTTTGTTACTCTTTCACGCGAAAACTTCTGAATGGATTTTAATGAAACTTTACAATAATATAGCTCATACATCAGAATAGGCTATAGGCTATAGCTTAGAGCTCTGGCATTATGAAATTTATATACGAAAATTGCAATAGGTGGCACGCGAGCTGTTTGAAAAATGAATGTTACGGGTATGGAGGGAGGGTGAGGGGGGTGGGGTGGGGGAGGGGGGATTGGGGAGGACGGAGGGATGGTGGGTATGAGGAGTGAGGGGGAATTTGGGGGGGGGTGGAGGGGAGAGGGAGAGAGGAGGAGGGGGGGATTGGAGTGGGGATAGGGAAGGTGGAGGAGGCGCTGTGGGTACCCCCCTAATACTATGCGAGCGATGCCGTGAGCAAAAGCTAGTGGGTTATAAATATTACGTGTCACGGCGTGCACTAATTCGTAAACAAAACAACTCAATCACTACTACTACACTAGCGCTCTTGGACTCTTGCTTGTTACGTAAATAAACCAATCCCTAGATCGATATGTTCGGGCTTTTTCCAGGGACAATTTTGTTCTGAACTTAACCAAAAGGCTTAAATAGACTTAAGATAGAGGATGTTTATTTGACTACCATAGACAGTATTTTAAAAAAATATAGGAATGCGGGACATGCGGGACGCTTTAGACGATTTGCGGGACTATTTTTGTAAATATTGCAATGCGGGACTACAACCGCCAATGCGGGACGGTCCCACAGAATGCGGGACGGTTGGCCGCCTTAGTATATATTGAATTATTTGGCGGGTATTTAATAAGCCGCCATAGCTCAGTTGTCAAGAGCAGCTGACCGGCAATCAGAAGGACACGGGTTCAGGTCCCGTTGGCGGCAAGTATCTTTTCTCGGAAGATTTTTTCAATGTAGATGAGTGTTTCAGGCTGATAATTATTGCTTATAATAATTGTTGTATTTATTAAGTTTATTGTAATATTATGTAGGTTAATAATCTGTTGATTTGCCTAGATAAATAAATATACGAAGAGTGAGATGACATAAATAAACTAAAATACTGGTATTACATAAATGCGCTATCCTTACACAGCGAAAAACCTAATGTCAACTGTAGGTATGTGCAATCAAATCAAATGACATTCCCCAACATTTTGACATAATTACGCACGACAACTTTAAAAAACATTATAAAAATAACCGAAAAATACACAGTTCCACATTCGAAATTTTTTTTTAAGAATAACAATAGACAAAAATCTATAATGGAAAGATCAAATCAACCACCCTACCATTAACAAAATCTATACTGGAAAGATCAAATCAACCCTACCGTTAACAAATAAGAAAATGAATTTTGATGTTTTTGAGAATCCGAAACATTCTTGGAAAATTTAATATACGCCGACGACTTTAGCTAGTACTGTAATAAGCTGGGGAACTGCATATAAAACAAATCTGTTTCCTGTTGGAATTGTGCAAAGTTTAATTATAAAAACAATATTGAAAAACCAACAATTTACCCGACACACCGTATTTTTGAAGAATGTAAAGTAATTTAAAATGTAATCTTGTGGTCTGAAAACTTTTTTACTGAAAGTCGTTCTCATTATATACTCGTACATACATTTCCAACACAACAATATAATACTTTTTTTTCTACCGATTTATTAGATATTTTCCAACACTGTAAGTTTTAAATCTCTTGAAAAAATATATGCTTTTCTTGAAGAAGTTCTCAGGATCAACAGACTTGGCCTGACGACAAGCGGAATCCTTTGCCCTTTGCTACGGATTGGAGCAAATGGTTCAGGAGCCTGCAAGTGTTCCTGATGTCCAGACTCTCCGTTCCAATCTGTTAGACCTATTTTTAACCACCGTGCCACATGGTGCAAGATTGAAGTCACAGCGCCTTTAGGATCGTCCGACCACTGCCTGGTGACGACATCAATCCCTGTAAACTTCAGACCGCCAAACGAGAGGCTGAGAGAAAAGTGTGGCACTATAGCTCAGCAGATTGGTTCGATCTGCGGGCACATTTTAATGCTTTCCCGTGGTCAGCTGTCTGTTTTCGGACTTCGGATTCCTCAAGATGTGCCCAGGAAATTGATGAAGTTATCATATCCGCGATGGATGGCTTCATCCAATCTACTGATAAGGACACTGGTATAGGCTCAAAGCCGTGGTTCAGTCGACAATGCGCTGAAGCAGTGCGACGAAAAAAACGCGGCTTACCGAGCCTACAACACATCTAGAACATCCGAAGACAGAACAGCTTACAACAAAATGGCAAAGGAAACCAAGAGAATCATAAATAGGTCAAAATTCGAGCACGACCAGCAGATCAGCAGAAAGCTGGCTGCATGCCCGAATGGCGGAAGGCAATTCTGGTCGCTGGAGGGCTTAATAGGTCGCAATTTCTGCAAATCCAGTCTGCCACCTCTTACCAGACCTGACGGCTCACTAGCAAACACCGCCACCGAAAAGGCTAACTTATTAGGTAAAATGTTTGCGGATAACTCAACCCTCGATGACCAAGGTGCTGTCCCGACGTCGGTTCCTCAATGCGTTTATCGTATGAAAAAGCTGAGGATCCGGCATCGGGAAGTTCTCCATGTTTAACGAGGGCTTTATGTTAATAAAGCTAGTGGGCCTGACGGAATACATGCCCTGATACTGAAGAGGTGCGCTGCAGAAATAGCTCCAATTTTGACGAAGCTTTTTAAAATGTCCCTGAAGACTGGCTCTGTGCCCTCTGGTTGGAAAGAAGCGTCCATCCTATTCCATAGAAGGGTGCCGACACTACCGCCCCGATCGGCACCGAGGATTGTCAACAAACTGCCGTCTTACGGACTTCCCGCATCCTTGTATATATGAATTGCCGACTTTTTGAGGGAGAGGTCGATTCAGACGGTAGCCGATGGTTTCACCTCTTTCTCACACTCGATAAATGCTGGCGTCCCACAGGGATCGGTTCTGTGTCCGACTTTGTTTTTGTTGCACAACAGGAGGGTTAAAATTTGAGGTCATAGGTATTTTTTATACCAAATTTAATAAAAAATACAACAAAAAATTGTTAAAAAATAGACATTTTTTCTGGGTAGGGACACCCTGACCACCTAGCGGTAAAAATATATACTTTAAAACCTATTATCATACATCATACCTACCAAATATAAATAATAAAAAAAATCATAAAAATCAGTCAAGCCGTTTCGGAGGAGTGCAATCACAAACACCGTGACACGAGATTTTTATATACAAGATTTTATTGTTCTTTATTTTTTACAGTTTATAAAAAAAATCAAGAGTGTGCATTTCAATGCGGTAGAAGTGAAACCATCAGAAAACGAAAGTAGGCAAGATTGGGGAGGCTACGAAGCACCGCACAAAGAGGAGACCGATTATACTATCTCAATCTCTCGCAGGCTAAATCCTAAAGATTTATGTGTTTGTCTCTTTTTAGTGTCGCTATTTTTCGTTTAGTCGAGTTTCAAATCACAACGGTGCTAAAGAAATTGCTTCGTTAAAAAAAAATATAATTTGACGTCTTTTTTTAATTAGGTAACCTTAAAACTTTCACATCAATAACAACACTGGTCTCAAGCAGTAGGACAGATTGAGTTAGACACTCACAACAGGGATCGACTTACATCTTTATCTAACTTAAGTTATAAATAAGGTGTGCATTAAGAGCTCGTTCACATTGAGCATATAAATATAAAAGATCATAGCACGCCGCATATCGCTCTACATGCAATCCCTTCAGACCGTTCACACCTGAGCGCTTTATGCGCACATCAACCATAGACAATGCACATCTTACGCCGTAACCGCTCCTGAGGCGATATGCCAACAGTTAAGCGCCCCCCACTCCGACGAAAACAGGAGAGGGGGTCATTTTAATTACGGAGCTGCCAAGAACGGTGGGTGACAGATGTCAACTCCATAGATTCAGTACAAAAAATGCGCGCTCTGTGGCCGCTCGCTAATTCAACTGACCCCCTCTCCTACCATAGGAAGAAATATTTTATCTGCGCCGTGTGAACGCCACGAAACATAAGCGCTCGCGGTTCAACAGATACCTGCTAGCGGTTATATTAGATGTCTGAACACCCCTTAAAGCTTTAGCCCGGGCGCAAATTGAGCCCAGTCCACGCATGTCCACGCACAGCACCGTGTGACCGAAACCCAGCCTACGTACACGTTTTTTTAATAGTAGCGCATATTTAACACAGCCCACACCCACACCATACCCAACCCACTTCTCGCAGTATGCAAGATGACAGCAAGGCAACAACTTCTTGTCGATTTACAATCTGAGTCTGAGGATGACGAAAGCTTCATATTGCACCTACTCAGCAAAAAAAGAAAAAAAAAGTAAAACGAATGAGTATGTACGAAAAAGAGAGGGTCATGGGGAGTTTAAGTTATCCAGTGAAGTTCCAGATGGTGTGTTTAAAGAATCGTTTAGGTTAAACAGAAGTCAGTTTAGTGAGGTTCATGAAATAATTAAAATAGTGCGTTTTGAGGAGGATTTCGTCATTTTATCGTAAAAATAATGATGCCATTCGATTCCTTGGCCATGTATTAGTCTGACTGCATATATAAACTCAATTTAGCCCATTTTGGAAATAGTCAATTTGCATTATCACCCCACAATAGGGACAAAACTATGGACACACGATCCACGAAACTGTGTCGAAAGCACAACACGCCCACGCGCGACGAAGCTTGGGACTAGACTGGCCGTGGAATGTGTTCAATATGCTCCGCTCCAACAGAAACCATGTTCTACAAAATAACCATGCGTGTGCTGTGCGAGAACTGTGCGTGGACTGGGCTCAATTTGCGCCGGACCTTATACCTTAGACTTATAACTTTTTAAAAACTAACCGAACAAAAAATGATTACATTAGTAATCAGTAAAGAAACGTTTACAAGATCTTATTCATATGACAAAACAGGCTTTGTGATGAAAGATTTATATTGAAAATCCAATTACTTTGGTTATATCAATTTTTTTGTAAAAAGGAATTGAGTTTTCAAAAACAGATTAATTTATAGTGGTGGTAAGTGATCGATTGCTATTTTTAAATAAAGACAGCTACAACAGAAGATGCGAAGAATTTTAAATGCCAAAAAATAAATAGATTTCTTAAAGATTTATAAAAATATGACCGAAAACAAAATCATAGTACACTACAATCGTGCAATCTAGTATTATAAATCCTAATCGACGTAAAATGTATTCAATCAATAAATAAGACATATCAATAAAAAAAAATATTTTATTCCAGGAATAGTAAATAAATAACAGTAATCCATATTCATTCATGAATCCGCCTGTGTCGTTTTAATTTCGACTCACTCGGAAATGATTTGTTACACACTGGACACAAAAATGGTTTAACAAGAGTGTGCATAAGCATGTGTTGCTTTAAATTGGTCTTCCGTGTACCTGTATATGTGCATTGTGAACACGAGAATGGTTTACTTCCAGTGTGCGTCAAAATATGCATATCCAAATTAGACTTTAAAGCGCACGAATAATTACAATAGACACATGCAAATGGTTTTTCTCCGGCGTGTCGGAGAATATGCGCATTCAAATTAGATTTCAAAGAACATGTGTAAGAGCATTTCGAACAAGAGAATGGTTTGTCTCCCGAGTGAATCAAGACGTGCCTTTTCAATGTTGAGTAATTTGCACAAGAATACACACATTCGGAACATGAAAACGTTTTTTTCTCATAGTGGATAAGCATGTGTTGTTTTAATGCTGAACGTTTGGGAGTCGAATATTTGCATTCGGAACATGAGAAAGACTTAATCCCTGTGTGTATAAGAATGTGTACATCTAAATTAGATTTTAATTTACATGAATAACTGCAGATGGAACACGAAAATGGTTTTTCTCCACTGTGAGTCAGCATATGTCTCTTTAGCGAAGTATTCCTAGAACTTGTATAGCTACATTTGGAACATGAGAAAGGTTTTTCTCCGCTGTGAACCACCATGTGTTGGTTTAATCCGGACTTTTGCGCACTTGAGAAACTGCAGATTGGACATGGGAATGGCTTTACCGCATCTTTGAATGTGATCTCATTTGATATTGTAGTCGGTTTATGCTCATCAGAAATACGTTTAAGGTCAGAATTCCGTTTGCTGACTTTGTGTTGAAAATTTTCGTCAGAATTTTCATTTCC
The DNA here is from genome assembly GCA_917880885.1 of Limnephilus marmoratus. Taxonomy (NCBI): domain Eukaryota; kingdom Metazoa; phylum Arthropoda; class Insecta; order Trichoptera; family Limnephilidae; genus Limnephilus; species Limnephilus marmoratus. The sequence goes on along the minus strand of OU862907.1, from coordinate 38,795,045 downwards.
TTTGAGTGTCTCCATATTTTCGAGTTTCGCCCCTGCAAAGAAATAATATTGTTACAAGGTCGCATAGTGAATGAATATAATTTAAAATAATGGTACATGTAATACATGGAAACGAAGAGGCGGATTTGTTGGCAGACGAAGCAGGGGTGAAAGGTCACGAGTATGACTGGACGCCAGATAACGAAGATTACTCCCAAAAAATACATTTACTATGTAATAATATGTGGAATGAGCATTTTGAAAATTTATCTGCCAATAAGGGCGTATGGTATAGAAAGCTTCAAAAACAACCCTTTAAAACACCATGGTTCACTGAAACCAATCTGAAGAGATCAGAAATGAGAGTCATTTTTAGATTAAGATCCGGACATGCACTAATGGGAAGAATATTGTGTCTGTTAGGCCTCTCTGATTCTCCAATGTGCTCTATATGTGAAGAATTTGAAGACATTGAACACATTCTCACAAAGTGCATTAAATTTGAACAACAGAGAGTAACAATATTGATGACCTCAAACCCATCGGAAATTCATAATTTGATAGCTTCAACCGACTACTATGCCATTTCAAGACTCATGAAATTCATTAGATCGTGCAACATGGAAAATATATAATACATTGTTTTATAAAGATACATACATATATTAATATTGCAACATTAATATATAGGATATATTTTAAAAAAAAAAAAATGAAACCTTAAAATAAATAAAAACAGATGAGGCAAAAAATGACAGCAGTTTGCGAGTCAGAAGCCTCGATTAAATATTATAATATAAAAAAAAATAATAATAATAATGGTAAGTTGCCCATTTTAGAGGTTGCTGGTTCCAAGCCCAGTGTGCGAAAAAAAAGATAGAATTAAAATGAAATATTTCATATATGCGTACACCAAAGTATAATCTATGATAGCAAATTTGCAGAACGCTCCAGATATGTAGATACTCTCAGTATCGCCCCGGTTAAATACCACTAAAAAATATTAGGTAAAATAGCCTTAGGCGTATTTAGTGACCAGGTAGGTACTTCAATGCCCTCAAATTTTAGTAGGAACGAGGTGGCCTTATCCTTACAGTCTCATATCTCACAGCGTCATCAAATTGTTGATTGCATCGCCCCATGGGCTTTTGTCAATTGGGAATATTGCGCAGAAATGATAAAAACAACAACAACAAAAAAACAGCTTTGCGCAAGGCTAGGGAAATATGAAAAGCGCGAAAGATGAAAAGCAGCTAACATATCTTGAGAGGAATAAAATAATTAACAACTGTTAGTACGGATTACAATGGATTCGCTCGTGCAGTAATCTTCTCGCGGATTTGATGCATGAAAATATTTTTTTATATTATTTTTATTGAGTAAGTTTATTTTACGTTTATTAACAATACATACAAGACTATGAACATTTTATTTTTAAGATACTTATTAAATGTTTGCAGTGAGAAAAACATATTTTATAAAGTTATTATTAAATACTTAATCAAAATTATTTATTTTAATTTCTTTCTCCAGACTTTCGGATAGGTATCTCATCATATATTTTTAGTCCTCTGTACATTAAGCAGTTCTGTCACTCTGTTTTTCTCATACACGGCAATCAAATTCTATTTACATTTCTGGTTTCATAATTATGTATAATTTTAAAAAACTATTTTGATTTGGTTATTTGGTTATTCATAGTTTTGTCATTAGATTATTTTTTTAGTATTTGCCTTTCCATACATCTCTAGCTTTGTTTTCAATAAATTCCATTTTTAAGAGCAAGTACAATTTAAAAAATTAGCTCTACAGTGAATCTGTTTAGTTCATTTTTTATACTCTTTTTAGCACATATAGAGAAAGAGCAACGAAAACACAGGTCTGCGACTGTTTTTTTTGTTTAAAATAAGAGGTAATTCCCATGTATTTTTGGTTGCTGAATTCGGGAAAATTATCAAAAAAATTCCATCACGTAAGGTTCTTCCGGAAAACTCAAAATGCTGTGGGATTGCCTATCTTAAGGCGCAAAACGGAGATTATTGCCGAAATATATATTTTTTTTTAATTCCAACTTATTATAAGATGATGTTATGTTTTATAGACTGAAACAAAACATTTAGTAACTCATGACGATAAAATTAGTCAGCGTTGAATCACATATATCGGGATTTTCCATAGTAAGTATAATGAGAGAATGCCGAAATTCCCAAGTTGCCCACTACCTTCCATGTCCTTTTATTTGTTATTTCTGTTCCAACTTTCCTAAGGTGCGTTTCAAAAATGACTTCAAGAGGTTGTGTAAATTCTTCTGAGAGTTTTTGCTATATTTGTGGTGAATTTGTAGTGAAAAAACAACAATGAAATATTACTGATTTTGTTAAAAAAAAGTGTATTTTGCGTATTTGGTGTAAAGATAGGGGGACCAGGATAAATCTTGGGCTCCACATGGAGTTTGTTCAGGGTTTGTTGAAGGACTCAGAATGTGGTCAAAAAGTAAAGTTAATCTTTTCGTTTTGGTGTTCCCATGATCTCTGGAGAGAGCCTCAAAACCACAGCGATGACTCGTACTTTTGTTCGTGCAATGTGCAAGGGTATAGTACCAATAATAAAAAAAAAACAAACAAATTTGTTACCCAAACATGGATTCGGCACTCCGCCCAGTCCCTCACGGGTCTGGCATTCCTACACCACAAGCACCCCCAAAGCCTAGACGATTTGCCATCATCAGAAGAAACTTCTAGTGAGGATTTTCAAGTAGGCGACTCCATTGGACCTCAACAATTTTAATATAACGTCCCACAAAAGAAAAAGCACAAAACGATAATTAGATACGAATTTAGATTTTCACGGCCAAAAGTATTTTTGTTATTAGTTTTTGGGGTATTATGCCGTGTTGCGCTACCTCCTTCTTTAGCCAACGTTTCGGACAGCGTTGCAGTGTCCATCATCAGGGCAGATGTGTAATAGTTAGGGGTGATGTTAGTACTTATCTACTTAGGAGCGATACCGTGTCGCCAGCTCCACTCCTCAATGAGCTGGCGCTACAATATACTTCAACATATTTTTTTGCGTTAAGCCTTGGTGTAACCGTCAATTACCGGATACCAAGAACTATTGAGCTTAGCTCCGTCGTCTCTATTAATATTTATAGGATTTTTGTGAATTTCAATTGCCTCCGTAATCAGACGTGCTCTATGAGTTTTTGGTCTTCCCAGGACCTCAGGGACAAACCCAAAGTAATGGCCGGATTCGATTAAGTGCTCGGCGATTGCCGACTTGTCAGGGTGGCCCAGTTTACAGGCACGAAAGTGTTCTGATATCCTTTTGGAGATCGTCCGCTCTGTTTGGCCTACATAAATCATAAATCTTGTCACATCCAGAACAGCTGAGTTTGTACACTCCATCTGTTTCTAGAGGAAACTTGGTCTTTGCAGGCTATAATAATAAAACTCAAAAGTCTCGTATTTTTGTCCGTTTTGTGGTTCCGAAGACAGTCTTGATGCTTTCTTTTTTCAATAGCCTGGCAATTCTATCCGTCACATTGTGAACGTAAGGCAGGATATAATAATAATATTTTGTAATACTGTTGATAATTTTGAACATGCAAATTAGATCAGAGTTTAATGTAAATTAGATCTACGTTTTTCTAAAGAAGAATTTTTTAAAGTTTAATCAATTTCGTCATATGAGTACTCGCCTCTTTCAAGTCCATGTAGAACATGGCTATGTCGATGTCAAATACATTTAGAACATGTATAGTATAGCATTCCCACCTGATGCCTGTGCTCTAAAGATTGCAATCATTTTTATGAAAGGGTAGTTTACCAAACGGACAGGCATAACCAATGACGTTTTATAAATAGACTTGCCATTGTCTCACTACCTCAAGATATAATGTGACAAGTAAACAACACGCTTTTGTTTTCAGCGGTTTTCAGTCATTTCTTAAGTCAAAAGTTATCCATGCATTAAAAAGATATGCTACTTCCACACCGAAGCTAACCTTCCAACTCGAACTTCAACGCACGAACTAGCCCTCTACACAATCGTCCGAACGTTAGAAGTTGGAAGTTGGCCTCAATCAAAGAATTTGTATGTATTTTCTCTAATGTCATATAAAATCTTCGGGCAGGAAATATGAAAATTAATTGTATTGTTTATAATAATCGATAATAATAAGTAATTTGCGTGCACTTATAAATAAAATGTAATAACCTAACATAAATAAATAAAAAATATTGCGTTTTAATGTTTTTTTTTAATTTAAAAAAAGCGAAATGTCATTTTTTAAGGACCGCCATGTAAATTACAACGATGAAATACCTACGCATTTTTAAAAGAAAAAATCATTTTCTGTCAGTTAGACAATAATAAGTAGGAATTGCAATCTTCGGAAATGATAAATAATGCGTATTAATCATTATTTTGTTCGGTTTCATAAACACGAAAAATCACGCGAGACGTTTTCCGTCGAAATTAACAACATGGAACCTTGGGAAATGACATTGTGAGTTTTTAAAGATAACAAAATAACCATTAAAATGCAATATTTTTCAATTCCGGTTACTGAATTACTTATTACTAACTGTAATCTACATAGTACCTACAATTTGTTTGAATTTTTTCAAGTATGTTTTGAGCGTGGACTCGAAAGGGAAATATTTACCCTCTATTTACCTGCAGAATGGTTTTTATCACTACACTGCGTCAAACATTCCTCCTTTGTATCAGTGTATCCTATATTTATCTCCGTATAAGGTACTTCCACTGCATTATCTTCTTTTTCCATTGGTTCTTTCTTGATAGAGGGAACAACTGGGTTGAGATCCATGGCACGGCAGCAATATTAAGCACACAAACGAATATCTGAAACCAAAGTGACGCTTGAAGATTCAAGGTCTTTCTATTCCTAGTGTGTTTTTTGTTTCAATTTGAATTAAATATTGCCCTTTTAAGCACTTCGCGAATAAAAAACGACGCGGACGAATTGACAAATGTCAAATCAAATCGCACGGGTGCGCACGGGCAATAACGATATCTATGGAGTACTATGGACTATAATTGATTAACACGTCATCGAGCTACTAGTGATGACGAACATTCGAAACGTTTTATTCGAAATATTTTTACGATTGTTTTGTAATTGGAGGCCATTAGGTCAGGAAAAAATAGAGATACCATACAGCAGGGGTGCTCATACTTGAACTGCTGGCGATCTACCTCAATATTATTAGACTCCGATCGATCGACTCTGTCATGGTGGCGCCGGAAGGGGGGGGGGAGATTTGGTAGAAATCCTTTTTTTATTGCGACCTCATTTTATACCGATTTATATATCACATGTGGCTGTGTATTCTTACTGACTGATCTCAGAAATCGGGAATGGTACCCAAGGCGGGTTTTAATTTAAAATCGCTTCTGCGTAAGAATCCCGAAACAACATCTACACACGGAACAGTCAATTTCTCAGAATTTGCGGCATAAGGCATGCAACTCAAATGCAAAGCTTCACTCAGTACACGGTGAATCGACAACTTGTTATTTAATTTATCATTATATTCTGAACACAAAACTGGTTCATATTAAATCTGTATGCTGTGAATTAAAACTACACTCAGTTCATAAATAGTCTGCAACTAGAATTTTATAATTGCACTTCGAATAAGAGAATGTTTTCCACCAAAATGTATCAGCAGATGAATTCACGACTGGAATTACACTACATTTTGATTACAAAACTGGTTTAGATTAATTTCTATGTGTGGTTAATTATAACTAAACTCAGAATATAAAAATTATTATTCTATGATTCTGGCAGTACATAAATAGTCTGCGACAAGAATTTTATAACTGCACTTCAAATAAGAGAATGTTTTCTTTCGAAATGTGTAAGCAGATGAATTCACAGCTGGAATTTTACATTCTGAACATAAAACTGGTTTAAATTAAATCGAATCGAATCGAATCACTTCGAACAAGGGAATGTTTGCCTTCGAAATATTACAACAGAATTTTTTGCATTATGAACTGGATTAATTAAAACTGTGTGTGGCGAATTAAAACTACACACAGAAGAAAATTATTTTTCTTTATTCTGTCAGCACATACAGAGTCTGCAACTAGAATTTTATACGTCGAATAAGAGAATATTTTCCTTCGAAATATGTCAGCAGATGAATCGAGAACTGGAATTTTAAATTCTGATCACATAACTGGTTTTGAATTAAGAGTGAATCTATTCATCATCTTCATTTTGGATTATTTTTTAATGAACTTTGTATCGCCTTCAAGTTACAACTCGGACTGACTCAACTGACTGACTTATAAATAAACCAAACCACACACTAGAAACTAGATCGATAACTTTGGGCCTTTGAACGGGGCAATTTCCAACAATATTTCACCATGAATATGCAATAATTTTACGATTTTTTTCAACGGGGACTTGTGACGTCACACACCACAGATGAAGATTGAGTATACCACAACCAAAATGCGTGACCATTGACAATATAAGTTACAAATAAATTTTAAACAGAAAGGCGTGAAAAACGGACGGTCTTATTAATTTAGGGTCAACTAAAACAAGAACTGTGAATAGATCTATTTACATCGGCAATTTTTTCTCGAGATCGACTCAAAAAGCATTCGCGATCGACCGTTTGAGCATCCCTGCCATACAGACTATTTGGTCCGGCTCGCTAAAAGGACTAAAAATGCAAAAAAATGGACTAAAAATTATTACTTTTAAGTATAGGTACTAAAAAATCCCGAGCGCCAAGTGTGTGCTTAATGTACTTATTTAACGCCCGTAGGGCTTTTAAATATTTTAAAACATAACATTGCTAAAATATAATATAATAGATCAGTACACACATTAAATATCAGTAGATACCTTCACACTTTTCATGATACTTTGTAGAAGATAAATAAGGTTATCGTAAACATTTGCACAAAGGAATTCAACAAGTGTAAAATTTTATTAATTTATCTTTTTACTCCCGTTAAATAGACTTTTACGTAGACGTTTGAATATTTTAAACAATATATTCGTAAATATTGTAAATATAAATCAGAAAAAAGCCGGATTTCAAAAAAAATTATCTGCCATCAACCAACGTTCTTTTGAACATCCAAAGAAACAATGTCACTCTATGAATTGCTCTATTCGATTACCGAAAACGTATTAAAACTAGCATACATAATATATTTCAACATTGTTGAACTAAATATATCTCCAACATCGAAGTAGATGTTCTCAAATTTTGGATTCGTCTCATAAACTTATAATTTTGCGACGTTGAAGATGAATTGTTACAATAATATGGAAGGTAGCTACTGTCTTATGAAACTTTAGTGAGTAGTTGTCTTTCCGGGAACATTGAACGAAATTAAATATACAACTCAGGGGAATCAACATCGAATTAAATAATAATAAATTAATTTTAAACAAACGCATTAAATCGCAAAAATTCAATGTTCGTTAATTTTAATAAATTTAATAAGTCAAGAAGTAGCCGTAATCTTAATGTCTCTTGGGATGCCTACTCCAATATTAATTATTTTATGAATTTATTTTATATTCTTTTAAACGTGAGTAAATGAACTTCATAATTCGGAGACCGAACTGTGGAATTATACTTCATTTAACTCCTTACTAGTGACATTTACAATGCTTTGATAGTATTGATATTTTGAAAGTCATTAGACAATAGTAAAATTAGCATCAAGACTGTCTTCGGTGCCACAACTAAAATTCAAGACCTACTGAGGTCTGCAAAGACTAAGTTTCCTCTGGAAGCAGATGGAGTGTATAAACTCAGCTGTTCCGGATGTGACAAGGTTTATGTAGGCCAAACAGAGAGGACGATCTCCAAAAGGATAGCAGAACACTTTCGTGCTTGCAAACTCGGCCACCCTGATAAATCGGCAATCGCTGAGCACTTAATCGAAACCGGCCATTACTTTGGATTTGTTCCTGAGGTCTTGGGAAGACCTAAAACTTATAGAGCACGCCTAATTACGGAGGCAATTGAAATCTACAAAAATCCTTTTAATATTAATAGAGACGACGGAGCTAAGCTCAATAGCTCTTGGTATCCGGTGATTGACGGCTACACCAAAGCTAAACGCAAAAAACATGTCTAAGTATACAGTAAGGCCAGCTCGTGGTAAACCATTTTTTTTGTGTTATAACTTTATATTGACTAAATTCGCTTTAACCAGTGTAATTCTAATTCTAGTAAAATTCATTTATTATTAATAGAGATAAAAAACCATGTCTAAGTATATAGTAATGCGAGCTCGTGGTAAACCATTTTGATTTATATTGACTAAATTCGCTTTAACCATTGTAATTCTATTTCTTAAATTCTTACCATCGTGATTTCTAATTTTAGAATTCATTAAGAGATGGAGCCACTTCGGTCGGCATCTCGCAAACGGACTTGCCCCTGACTAGCATAAATACCACGTTTTAATGAACTTTCTATTCCGTTCCGCGGCGACGACGCCACTGCTTGTCACGATTATTTTGTACTGGTGAAAGTTAACAATTGTAATTTTTTTTTTTTTTTTTTTCCTAAATTTTTACCACTGTGATTTCTAATTTTAGATTTCATTAAGAGATGGAGCCACTTCCGTCGGCATCTCGCAAACGGACTTGCCCCTGGCTAGCATAAATACCACGTTTTAATGAACTTTCTATTCCGTTCCGCGGCGATGACGCCACTGCTTGTCACGAGTATTTTGTACTGGTGAAAGTTAGTGCTGCTGGCGACACGGTATCGCTTCGAAGTAAATAAGCACACACTTCACGACTAAAAATTACACATCTACCGGATCTGCCGGATCTGCCCTGATGATGCACACTGCAACGATGTCCGAAACGTTGGCTAAAGAAGGAGGTAGCGCAACACGGCACAACACCCCAAAAACATATAACGAAAATAGTATTAAGCATTTTACAAAACTTTGTTGGATATGATTTCTATAAGTAGGCTTGATGAAAGGTTCGATAAACCTGATAATTTGACATTGCTTATGTTGAGTTGGAGTTTAACAAATGAATTAATATTCTTATTTATTTATTTTTACTCCTTTTAAATGTAGTAAACAGTCAGTTCGTAAAGATTCAGCAGGCAAATAATACACCTAGATTGGTGGCACAATTATTAAAAAATATAGAATGTATATCATTTGTTCATCACTTTTTACCCTAGATTGGTGGCACAATTATTAAAAAATATAGAAGGTATATCATTTGTTCACCACTTTTACCCTAGATTGGTGGCACAATTATTAAAAAATATAGAAGGTATATCATTTGTTCACCACTTTTACCCTAGATTGGTGGCACAATTATTAAAAAATATAGAAGGTTTATCATTTATTCACCACTTTTTACCCTAGATTGGTGGCACAATTATTAAAAAATATAGAAGGTATATCATTTGTTCACCACTTTTTACCCTAGATTGAACGAAATTAAATATACAACTCAGGGGAATCAACATCGAATTAAATAATAATAAATTAATTTTAAACAAACGCATTAAATCGCAAAAATTCAATGTTCGTTAATTTTAATAAATTTAATAAGTCAAGAAGTAGCCGTAATCTTAATGTCTCTTGGGATGCCTACTCCAATATTAATTATTTTATGAATTTATTTTATATTCTTTTAAACGTGAGTAAATGAACTTCATAATTCGGAGACCGAACTGTGGAATTATACTTCATTTAACTCCTTACTAGTGACATTTACAATGCTTTGATAGTATTGATATTTTGAAAGTCATTAGACAATAGTAAAATTAGATTGGTGGCACAATTATTAAAAAATATAGAATGTATATCATTTGTTCATCACTTTTTACCCTAGATTGGTGGCACAATTATTAAAAAATATAGAAGGTATATCATTTGTTCACCACTTTTACCCTAGATTGGTGGCACAATTATTAAAAAATATAGAAGGTATATCATTTGTTCACCACTTTTACCCTAGATTGGTGGCACAATTATTAAAAAATATAGAAGGTATATCATTTGTTCACCACTTTTTACCCTAGATTGGTGGCACAATTATTAAAAAATATAGAAGGTATATCATTTGTTCACCACTTTTACCCTAGATTGGTGGCACAATTATTAAAAAATATAGAAGGTATATCATTTGTTCACCACTTTTTACCCTAGATTGGTGGCACAATTATTAAAAAATATAGAAGGTATATCATTTGTTCATCACTTTTTACCTTGATGCAGTAGTTTGAATTCAGTCAAGAAATCAATAAATATATTCTATGTGGACAAGAGATTTTTTTTTCCACACAGGAGGCCCTGAGGAAAATAATTTCCCACGGGGCCTATGACATCTTTGGGGATGCTGTGTGGAGGTTTTTTCTTAATGAAAGAAAGGAGAGCAAGGTACTGGGAAGGAAAAGGGTTTAAAGGGTGGGTAGGAATCTGGGGTTCAGTATGTCCTGGTCATCCGCCTGCCAGACCTAGACAAACCTCACCCCATGAACCCAGGCGCCCCTGCTAAATCACTAAACATAGCGAACCACTTGGGGTGACCTATGGCAGAGGTGTTGGTTATCCAATAAAGGTTACCGGGGGGGCGGTACCCATTTCCGCCTCCCCAATTTGAGATAAATTGAGATTACGATCAGAAGCAAATTTTTTTGTCGTATTGGCAAAATATGATATATATTTTAAAACTGTAGATGTGAATAAAAAATTTCAAATAAAAATTTCAAAAAATAAAAGAAAAACACTCAATAATTTTAACAACGGGTCAACTTCATTATTTATTCTCAGAAGAGTGATCCTGTATCTTTTGTCAGCGTTACGAGATAATTAAGGAAACGAGTCCGTCGTGCGTTATCGGCTGTCAAATTTCAATGGCTTGATGTGTTAAATGAATTAATTAACTGCTTAAAAACAAGAATAATTACTTATTCGTAATTAAAACTACTTGCATATAAGCCTTATATGGTTTCATAAATGGCTTATCGTTTGCCTTATTATTTTGATGTTTGTACGCGATGGCTTTCGATTCGCAAATTTTATGACATCTCTTAACGAGGATTACGCGGCAAAACGCGTCGTCTTCTCTGGCCTTAGGGTAACTACTTTTAAGAATTGTTGTCTTAAATCAAGCGCAGTATTTAGCTCATTAATGCGACACGGAATACTGCATTTAAGAAAACTGTCGACATTTGTCGTATACGATCGGTTTAACGCGCGTTACGCTGGCGCTGTTGCAAAATTTACAGCATAGCTCTTCAAGTCTCACGATGATACTACGCATCTGTATCTATGACAAGCACATCAATGTAGCTCTATGGTACATAACACACACAAATTCATTACTCAAAGAACGCAACAATACACGGTGATAAACCATCAATTAAATAAAGTCTAAGGAAAAATTTCAGATAGGTACAAGACAAAAAGACAGTGGGAATTGAAAACCGAATTTTTTGCTCGTCGTGAGTGAACTCGGGACATCGCTCTCGTTTTAATAAAACTTACTTTGCGGGTCGTGACTCGTTTATAAAACATAAAATTATAACTTCGCGATGTCAGAATCGGCCCCACTTAAAGCTACTAATATCTTAAACCTAGCACATCTTGAGTACCGCAACGGGAATTATGGTGCGGCGGAGAAACACTGTATGCAACTTTTCCGCAAGGATTCTACCGACACCGGCGTTCTGCTACTGTTATCATCAATCCATTTTAAGTGCCGACGGCTCGACCAATCCGCACACTTTTCTACGCTGGCCATCAAGCAGAACCCGCAGCTTGCCGAGGCGTACAGTAATTTAGGCAACGTCTGCAAAGAGCGCGGACAACTGCAAGAGGCACTAGAGAACTACCGCCACGCTGTTCGCCTGAAACCAGACTTCATCGATGGGTACATCAACATGGCTGCTGCACTTGTGGCCTCAAAGGACGTGGAACAAGCCGTGGAAGCCTACAACACGGCCCTGAAATATAACCCGAACCTCTACTGTGTGCGAAGCGATCTTGGAAACTTACTTAAGGCATTGGGAAGGCTCGATGAAGCTAAGGCTTGCTATCTAAAATCCATCGAGACTCAGCCCAATTTTGCCGTCGCTCAGAATAACCTTGGTTGCGTCTTTAACTCGCAAGGGGAGATTTGGCTAGCCCTCCATCTTTTTGAAAGGGCTGTTAATCTTGATCCCAACTTTTTGGATGCTTACATCAATATGGGTAACGTGCTTAAGGAGGCCCGCATCTTCGACAGAGCGGTAGCCGCTTATCTACGGGCGCTAAAATTTGCCCCAAATAATGTCGTTGTTCATGGAAATTTGGCGTGCATCTACTACGAACAGGGACTCATCGATTTGGCTATCGACAAATACCGCCGCGCCATCGAGCTGCAGCCCAACTTCCCCGATGCGTATTGCAACCTCGCTAATGTGCTCAAGGAGAAGGGGGATCCAGAGGAAGCGGAAGATTGCTACAATATGGCGCTGCGGCTGTGTCCTTCTCACGCAGATTCTCTCAATAACCTCGCCAACATTAAGAGGGAGCGAGGCCACATCGGGGAAGCCACTCGCCTGTACTTGAAAGCCCTCGAGGTTTCCCCCGAGTTTGCAGCTGCGCATAGTAACCTCGCATCAGTGCTGCAACAGCAAGGAAAACTGGATGAAGCCCTGTCACACTACAAGGAAGCTATAAGGATTCAGCCAAAATTTGCTGATGCTTATAGTAACATGGGAAATACACTCAAAGAGATGCAAGATATTACCGGAGCCCTTAATTGTTACACTCGAGCTATTAAAATCGATCCGGCATTTGCTGACGCACACAGTAACCTTGCTAGTATCTATAAGGATTCCGGAAATATATCTGAAGCAATTTTCTCTTATATGACAGCTCTTACGTTGAAACCAGATTTCCCTGATGCATTCTGTAACATAGCGCACTGCTTGGAAATTGTGTGCGATTGGACAGATTATGACGAACGCATGGAGAAACTTGTCAGGATCGTAACTGAGCAGCTAGATGCAGGCAGGCTGCCTTCCATTTATCCGCATCATTCCACACTGTACCCTTTATCGCACGAATATAGGAAACTGATTGCTGCTCGTCATGCCAGCTTATGCGAAGAGAAGGTTAGCGTCTTGCACAAGCTGTCGTATCAGTTTAGACGCGAGATTCAGGGAAGATTGCGTATCGGCTATGTCAGCAGTGATTTTGGTAACCATCCCATATCTCATCTCATGCAATCCATTCCAGGAATGCACGACAGGTCAAGGGTGGAGGTATTCTGCTATGCTTTGAGCCCTGATGATGGATCAACATTCCGTGCAAAAATTTCTAGAGAATCAGATAAATTTGTTGACCTGTCTGCCATTCCGGACGACGGTAGGGCGGCTGATGTCATCCACAATGATGAAATTAATATACTTATCAACATGAACGGATACACAAAGGGAGCTCGTAACGAAATATTTGCCCTACGCCCAGCTCCCATACAAGTAATGTGGCTGGGCTATCCGTGCACCAGTGGAGCACACTACATGGACTATATCATAACAGATGCGGTAACAAGTCCCCTTGAACTAGCTGATCAATACTCAGAGAAGTTGGCTTACATGCCCGACTCATTCTTTATCGGAGACCATAAGCAAATGTTCGCACATTTACGTGAAAGATTGATTGTTACTGACTCACCGCTAGCTGATAACGCTTTTGTTATCAATGATCTGTCTTCTTTCGTGGAGTCTACATCTGTAAAGGAAGTTCGTGAAGTGATTGGAATAGCTCACCCCGTCCACGGACAAATGCAAAGATCCACGAACGGCGCGATTGTTCAGAATGGACTGACGACCCCGCAAATCAACAACAAGGCAACCGCAGGTGAAAAGGTGCCGCAGGTCATTCTTGTGACTTCTCGCCAGCAGTATGGCCTGCCCGATGACGCCATCGTGTTCTGCAACTTCAACCAGCTGTACAAGATTGACCCCACAACGCTGGCCATGTGGATCACCATCCTGCAACACGTGCCCAACTCGGTTCTGTGGCTACTGAGGCTCCCAGCCGAGGGGGAGGATAACCTGCATCTCGCCGCGCAGCAGCTAGGTTTTCCAGCCGAAAGAATCCTGTTTTCCAACCGAGCGACGAAGGAAGAGCATGTGCGACGCGTTCAGTTGGCTGACATCTGCCTTGACACGCCACTTTGGAATGGATACACTACCAACATGGACCTTCTGTGGACCGGCACGCCTGTGGTCACCCTTCCCGGAAAGACACTGGCTTCCCGAGTGACGACTTCGCAGTTGAATGCTCTTGGCTGCCCAGAACTCATTGCCAGTACCCAACAAGAATACCAAGACATTTCCATTCGTCTCGGCAATGACAAAGCATATTTGAAAGCAATTCGCGCCAAAGTATGGGCCATATGCGAAGAAAGCCCGCTGTTTGATTGCAAGAAGTACGCACAAGGACTGGAGGAACTGTACGCACGAATGTGGGAGCGTTTCTCTCACGAGCTCGAACCGCACCATCTCACGAATTGAGGAAGGCATTTTAAGTAGGTATTAATTATATCAAACAAAAGATTCTGTAATATATTTTTTTCTTGTTGCTCTCAGATTAAATTTAAAATTTGTTAGAAATTTTATGATTTTAATGTAAATACATACCAGGGATATTAATTTATTGTTGACTTTTATTGTTCCTTACGAGGCACTAGTTTGTTACTAACATTAACATATTAATCTCGATTTAGAACCTTGGGTGTATAAGCTAGAGCTTCGAAAAGCAATAATGGTGGGCGGGATGCAGGTACATCATTTTTTCTGTGTTCTAGTCTTACGTAATTTTTAATAACTTCATCTCAAGATGCGGCTTGTGGACTTATGTGCAGTTTCATTCTTAAGTTTAAACTAGTCATATCCGATTATAATTATAAAATTGGAGTTTTGTATTCATCTGCCAACGCATTTTGAGGGAAACCGCTATCTTGTTATGAGTGTGGTTATAAAATACTAGTTGCAGGCTCAAGTTCAGCATATTGGAGTGATGTTTGCCGAGACTTGGTGATGGATGCATCTGCTCACCAACTGCGAGGCAGGCCAGATCGGGAGAGACTGGTTGAAGGGCCTTTTGACCTCCACTTTCTCTTGGAAGATCGTCTTGCACCGCAGTGGAAGGGATGGATTCATACATCACTCCTGGATACATCGACCCCCTAGCAAGGGCGGATTCAGGGGGCGGTCATGGGGGTCATGACCTCCCCCCCCCCAGGACCTAGGTGGACCACTAATTAAAATTGTTAAACATAATGTTTTTATATATAATATAGTACCATATTATGAATATGAACCAAATTCATTTTTAGAAAATGAATTTTATAAAATATATTATGATAAAACTATACTAACAGACAGAACAATTAGTCATAATAGACCTGATATAGTTTTACATGACAAAATTAAAAAAATAACTTATATCATTGATGTAGCTATTCCAAATTCCTGTAATATTCAAAAAACTGTTTCTGAAAAAATAAGAAAATACACAGATTTAGGAAATGAGATTAAAAGAATTTGGCATTCTCGGACTATAAAAATATTACCATTTGTTATTTCGGCCACTGGCATAATACCTAGGAATCTGATTCAAAATTTAACCATATTAGATTTGTCAAAGAATTTGTATATAAAAATTCAAAAAGCAGTAATTTTAAATACATGTAGGATTACAAAAGACTTTTTAAATATTTATATTGAGGGATCAGTAGGATTTATAGGTTCAATTAGAAATGCCACAGAGCCGAACCCTCTGATATGAAAATATCTGGAGTCGGTGAATTATATTCCCATTTGGTCTCTAGTAGGTTGACATGTTGTTCTTGTATTGTTTTGTATTTATAATACTTATATAGTGCAATTGCATAGCGTGGATTCACTAGATGATCATTTGGGGAAGTGTATGAAAGGGTTTAGTTTTTCCTTCCTTTTTTTTTTTTTTTTTGGGGGGGGAAAATTTAACCCGGACATTTAAATCTGGTGCGTTAAAATATTTTTATCTATTACTATCAAAATTACTTACCTACTTTTTACTTGCATCTATTATTATCAAAATTAAATTATAACTTCTTGTGACTTGACCACGACTATATGACCCCCCTGGCGCCAAAACTGGATCCGCCCTTGCCCCCCAGATCCTTACCCACTCCTCATATATTATTTCTTCCCAAAACTTCCTTTACCAAAAAGACCATTCGCACAGCATCCCCAAAGATGATACAAGCCCTGACAGCAATAACTTACCTCGGGGCCTCGTATGTAAAAAAAAAATTTGCATGTTCCGGGTACAACCAATTGGAAATGGTCCTGGTTACAGTTAAAGGTTCTGTTCTGATTGTGTTCTCATAGTAATGAAACCTTTTAGAAACAATTTATTAGATTTCTAGAGGGAGACAGATTGGTTTCCTCATGGTTCAAGGAACGTTGACGGCAATGAAAAAAATATCTGGTAAGAACCAGATATTTTTTTCATTGCCGAGCGACACGTTAAGCACATGAGTGCTTAACATGTCGCTCAACAAGAGTTGAGGTCACCAATAAAAACGATTATTTGAATTGGTGTGCCTATATGTGATCCGACAGTGGTCTTCGTGATTTATTGAATGATTTATTGCATTTTTTATTTACATCTAGGCACAATTAAAATAATAATTAGTTAATTGCATAGTAAATCCTATTAAAATATTGCTAAAAATATATCCAAATCTAAATCAATTAGTATACTGTTCGGGCTTTATTTAACCCCTATTGGGCGGCTGGTTATATTTGCGAATGTTCCCTGGAAACGGCGTGAATTTTCAGTTTCTCAGCTTATATATTTAAATTCTAATAACTCTGCAATTTGAAGATTTAAAATTTTGAAAAAAATTGTGTAATACGAACAATTGTTCAATGTACAGATAAAAATAATAACAATAAAATGTTGAATAGAGGTCAACTTATAAATTGATAAATAAACTTGTAATTACCACAAAAAATGTAGCCCTACCACAAATAATCAGTCATAGAATAGTAATGGTATAGTTTATCGTAAAAATTAATTAGTATATGTTATAAATGTACTTTTCCACATAACGTTATAATAAATTAAAACCTTTTTTTTTCAACGAATATACGTAAACAAATGATTTTTTCAGTCACTATAAGAAATTGCCCTTCTCACTCACACACATTCAAGTTACTTTGCGTCGGCATTGAACACGATGACCACGCGTTAGTTTTGTGGGACCGGGCGTGTTTTATCAATTAAAAGTTTTGTAGTGCGTGATATATTTTAAAACATTTTGTAGGGCATAAAGCAACTTCACAGTCACTACACCAATGACGAGTTTGAACTCGTTTTTTTGGCTCTCGCATTGTGTTTTTGCAAACATAACATCGCCGGTATGTTGTTTGTCACTTTGAGTTGACTGTTAGCATTTTAAAATTATACTGTAACCATTTCTCTACGCAGGCAAAAAACTCTGTCCATATATTTCTGCCGGGGGATTAATTTCTAATAAATCAGAATCCTCAATTTCACCGTCACTTATTTCTGGAATATCATCTGGGTCCTCTAAATTGTCCACTCTATACTCATCATCGTCCCTCATAGAAAAATCTGAATCAACGTTTAAAACATATCGTTCTACTCTTCCTCTTCCATTGTTGAAACAGTAAAATTGAGATCAAAAATAATAACACAAATATTAAAATTCACGTAACAAAACACGACGAAGTCCACCAAATCATAATGTTTATAATATAACACCAAGAAGTCATAAGCAATCTCCAGTTACCGGCGCCTCGAAACCAACAAAACTAATGGATATCCTACAATATAAACAAACACACTACAAACGCGTGTACCGACAGGCAATCACGGCGCGACCAGTACACAGGCATGCTGTAACGTAACTGTGTGAGTGGCATATCTTCCGATAGGAGATTTCTGTGAGATGAGATGTTACAAAAACAGCTCGGAAATTAAAAACTCCCAAGTAAAAGTGTTAATATATTTTTTATGAGGTAGATAAATCATCAGGCTAATGAAAAATCCCTTTTCTTTCGTCTTTGATCAGTAAATAAGCGTTACAAATAATAATTAAAGTGACTCACGCTCCGTGGCTACGAATGTAGCCAGCCGTCAGCCAGGACCGAATTATCCGGGCTGCAAATGTAGCCAGCCGCCCAATAAGGGTTAAAAGTACATAATATTATATGATAAGATAAAATTTCACAAAAAAATTAATAAATATAAAAGTTATCTTTCAATGGAAAAATAAAAAATTCCATGTTTAGCTTCAAATATCACCATTGTGGTGATAAATATTACTTGTGCAATAATGTAGAACTAAGCTTACAAATGCATTGAACCCGCAACGGCTTGTCGCATTTGTTCACTATATAAACGGAAATATCTTATTAAACTAATTTTATTTTAGAAAAACATTATTCAATATATTCCAGAAAATCAATCAAAAAAGATGTATTTACTTTGCAATCATAGCTGCTTTTTATTGTGCGTGCGTAAATGCACATTCAATCTGCTCCCCTCATAGCACCTATAACCACACTCCGTACATCCGAACGGTTTCACCCCGGAATGGGTTTTAATATGAACATTCAACCTGCTCTTCGTACTGAAACTGAGTGTACACTCTGAACATAAAAATGGTTTTTCTCCAGTGTGAATCCTCAAATGATGAGTTAAACTGGTTTTAAGAGTAAACGAAGAGGTGCATTTGGGACATTGGAAAGGTTTCTCCCCTGTGTGCGTCCTGCCATGAACAAGCAACGAATCTTTTGTATAACCCTTAAAAGAGCACTCTGAACATGGGAATGGTTTATCTCCGGAATGCGTTCTTAGATGTTGAATCAAACTGCCTCTTTGACTGCCTTTGTACGAGCATTGCGTGCACGCGAATGGTTTTTCTCCGCTGTGCGTGCGTAGATGCGCCATTAAACCTTGTTTATCCGCTGACTTATAACTGCATTCTGTACACGAGAAAGGTTTTTCTCCGGTATGACATCTAGCGTGCCGCGTTAAGCTGCTTTTCATGGAGCACACATAGTCGCAGTCGGGACACGAGAATGGTTTTTCTCCGGTGTGTTTTCTGTAATGGACTCGTAACGAATGTTTTGAATTGCACTTGAATGAGCATTCTGTGCAGCCGTAACGTTTCGGCCACTGGATTACTGGAAAACATATAAAGAACATATTTAGTGAGTACAAAAATCATTGTTATGTTACAGACAGGTGATATTTTACATAACATGATATTTTTATAATGGTTTGACTAATTTCATGGTAAATTTTCGGGATTAGTGTCCATGGTTATTACGAATAATTTTTAGAAAAAAACTTTAGATTCGCCTTAATCACTACCTATAAAAGGAAACTTTTTGCATCACGGCCGGCGGAAAATAATGCATCTTAATTTTCAATGTCGTTAAATAAAATTTCACTTCGCGAACCGATACTACGACAGCCCGCCCGCCATTTTATCACTGTTATGTAAAACAAGAGCAGATAGGTACGATTGTAGCTGACTTCGTGGGATATACCTATGATAAAGCGCGTAATTATGAAATTTGACTAGCGGGCTTGTGTATGTTATCTTTACTTTAAAAAACAGCCTACGTTTTTAAATGGTTTGTCTGGCTACGCAGGGTTTGTGTAACAGACTTGTGTATGTTATCTTTACTTTAAAAAAACAGCCTACATGTTTCTTTATTTTAAAAAACACCCAGGATTTGAATGGTTTACAGTGACAAAATGGCGGGCGGGCTGTCGTAGTATCGGTTCGCGAAGTGAAATTTTATTTAACGAAATTTAAAATTAAAATGCATTATTTTCCGCCAGCCGTGATGCAAAAAGTTTCCTTTTATAGTAATTAAGGCGAATCTAAAGTTTTTTTCTAAAAATTATTCGTAATAGCCATGGACACTAATCCCGAAAAATTACCAATTTCATACATGTACCCGAGAGCCACGATCGCCTTGTAGCCTGATACCGGCATTGTACTGTGATTAATAATGACATTTGTTTCGCAATAAACCTAAGTAATTTATGGCCGGACTGTTGAGTGACAAGATTCTAAAACCTTAGAAAAACGTTTGTTTGTGAGTTAGTGGAATCGATGCAATACCGGACTATCAACTAAATCATTTAGAATTTTATATAGAAATACCAAGTCAGAGAAAATTCTTCTGTCGGACAATTTGAGCATATTCAAATCATTTAAAATAGTGTTGTAGTTCAACATAATTGCTGGAATACCCATTTTAAAATTTAGAAAACGTAAGAATTTGTTTTGTATTCTTTCAATAGCTTGAACATGTATACTATAATGTGGATTCCAGACGGGAGAATTTTACTCAAGTTGACTTCTAACATAGGCAAAATATAACAGTTTAATACACTTTATATTGTTATAATTTCTAGTTAGCCTAGATATAAATCCCAACATTTTTAAGCTCTTATTAGAGATTTCTGTTATGTGATTAACAAATGAAAGATTTGATTGAAAAGTGATGCCTAAGTCTTTAATTTGTGTTAATGTCTGAAGGGCATTGTTATCAATGTTGTAATTATAAATAACTGGATTTTTTATTCGAAAAAATCTAACTATTTGACATTTTGAGATATTGAGGTAAAGTCTATTTTCATTACACCAAATAAATAATTTATTGATATTATCTTGAAGAATGTTGCAACGGTGAATATTTTGAATAATTCTAAAAATTTTAACAACAAAACTAGCAACAAAAGTCAGCAAACTCCGAATGTTAAAACAAACATAACCTTAAACGTAAAATCAGCTAGGCTAGAATGCCTTCCACCAGAGCTATCTTTCTTTCACACGTCCCACGCGGATCTAGACAGGGCAAAAACGGATTGCGTGGGATTGCGTTGTGTGTGACAAGTGTGAGCTTGCTTTGCGTGTGACAAGGGTGACAAGGATTGAAGCACATATCTTCCATGGGGGCCCTATAGTAGTAGAAGTAGAAGACCCAGAGAAAATTAGAAGGCGTTGAGATGGTATAGTGAGGGCGTGGGCATATAAAACTTATGAATTGTATGTTTTCCAGATATCTAAATACGTTGCATACTTACATTATCATTGATACTTCACAGTAGCACGCTTTACTATAAAGGTCGATGCCCATTACACCGTTCCATACCATGACCGTACTATGAACGTATCAGACACGAAATAAACACGCTACGCTCTACTATGCCCACTAGAACGTGCTAACACCGTATTATACCCGTAATATACGTAAAGGTACTCTGCCCACTACACCGTTCCATACCATGACCGTAACCGTAGCGGCGCATTTAAAAAGTATTCTTTGTATCGATCAGTATGAAACGCTGCCCACTAGACCGTTCCGTTCCGTCGCGTGCCAGGCACAGAGCGGATCGGCACCTGCAAAATATTGTCATCGAGAATTCGCCGTCAGTCCGGTCATGGTATGCGACGGTGTTGGTCGGTTACGGAACGGTCTAGTGGGCAGCGTTTCATACTGATTGATACAAAGAATACTTTTTTGCATGCGCCGCTACGGTTACGTTCATAGTACGGTCATGGTATGGAACGGTCTAGTGGGCATAGGCCTTTAAGCATAAACTTTAACTGACTTTGTAAATGCATTCAGAGGTCATATTTTTTAGCTTTACGTGGAACGTGGAAAAATAGTCAATTCCTAAATACCTACATGTAAAATCGATAAAAAATAATTATTATTACCATTGTAATAAATGCACTTATTTGTGTATTTAAAAAAAGATACAAGTATGCTGTTTACACGCGGTAGAAGTGAAACAGTCAAGTGAAGAAGTCAAAAAACTAAAGTAGACAAGAGTGGGGAGGCTACGAAGCACCGCACAAAGATAAGACCGATTATTACGAAGCACCGCACAAATAGGAGACCGATTTTACTATCTCATTCTCTCGCAGGCTAAATCCTACAGATGTATGTGTTTGTCTTTTTTTAGGAAATTGGGTAATCTGAAAGTATGTTGCCTGTTGTATGCTGATGATGCGGTGCTGATTTCTAATACTATGGAAGATCTACAGTCTCTCGTAACTAGGATGAATGAAGTATGTATGAAGAATGAGTTAATGATGAATGTAAGTAAGTCTAAAGTCATGGTGTTTGAAAGAGAGAGTACGAAAACAGTATGCAACATAGTTGTGAATGATGAATACTTGGAGCAGGTGGATGAGTTTGTGTATCTGGGTAGTATGTTTACGAGAGATGGGAAGGCTGATAGAGATATTGAAAGAAGGGTGAATGCCGGTAACTCCATTAATGGTGGACTGAATGCCGTTGGCGCTAATAAAAAACTGTCGAGAGAAGCGAAGCTAGCAGTCCACAATGGAGTCCTGGTACCTACCCTGATGTATGGCAGTGAGGCATGGAACTGGCAGAGGAAGGATGAAAGTAAGCTGAATGCTGTTGACATGAGATCCCTGAGACGTATGTGTGGTAAAACAATGTATGATCGTGTGAGAAATGTGGATATCCGCAAAGAATGTAAGGCTGATGTAAGCATAATGAGTAAGATTAATAAAGGGACCCTCAGATGGTTTGGGCATGTAGAGCGAATGAACGAAGAAAGTAGTGTAAGAAGAATATACGACGCGAATGTGAATGGTAGAAGAAGTCGGGGACGCCCGAGGAAGACGTGGCACGATCAAGTGAATCAAATACTTGAGTCGGGCCATGTCAAAAGTCAGAACAATAGAAGAGAATGTATGAGACGATGTATGAATGTGAGTGAGGCAAAGAGTGTGTGCCAAGACCGAGTTGTTTGGCGGTCCGTCCTCTCTGCCTACCCCTGCGGGGAAACGGCGTGATGGTTAGTTAGTTAGTTAGTTAGCTTTTTCGTTTTAACAACGGTTTCAAATAACAACGGTGCTAAATAAGATTTTTAAAAAACATATTTTTCATCTTACCTGGGCCTTCCTCGAGAGTTTGAAGAGGGACCAAATATTCCACAATTTTATCAGAAGTGTTCACGTCTTTACCAGTGGTTTTGGCACATTCTTCATAATTTTCTTCTACAACTGGAGTACCTGGTTTTCTGTTGGTCGCCTTTTCTTCTGTCTCCTCTTTTATATCAACGAACTGAAATTCTGGACCTCGCCTGGGTGGAGAGCTTTCTTCTTCGAGTGATGTCTCTGATTTGGATACAGTAGTATCAAGTTTTTTCGATTTCAACAAATTAGCTTCAGGTTTCTCTGGTCTGGACAGAATGACATTAGAGGTAGTGTCATCAAGTTTCACCGATTTAGCTGTAGTAGCATCAAGTTTCTCCAGTTTGGATGTGGTAGCATCACGCCTTTTCACTCTAGACTCAGTAGCATCAATATCATTGGTAGTATAATCCATGGTAGAACTTGGGTGTAATTAACCTATTGTTTTACAGATCCAGTGTATCAGAAAGTTCACCTGAAAATAAAAGTACGGAAATATGATGACCTAATGAAATAAGAAGCGACGATACATTTGAATAAATCGATAACTAAAAGATTTTATCAGTTTGACAATGGTATCGTAAGCATAACCTTTTTTATTATTAATTTATGCCTTTACGAGTTTTTACCAAAATGTGAAATATGTACTAATATAATAATTTTGTATAACAGTAATCATGAAGTAAAATATGCTATGTAAATTAGGTAAATATTTCCACGCTATAAACACACTTTAAAAAATTAAAACAAATTGTGCTAGGTAGATAATGGTTAGTAATAAGTAATTGAGTAACCGGAATCGAAAAATATTGCGTTTTAATGTTTTTTTTAATTTAAAAAACGCGAAATGTCATTTTTCAAGGACCGCCATGTTAATTACGACGGTGAAATACGCATTTTTAAATGAAAAAATCACTTTCTGTCAGTTATACAATAATAAGTACGAATTTCAATCTTCGGAAATGATAAATGATGCGTATTAATCTTTATTTTTTTCGGTTTCATAAACACGAAAAATCACGCGAGACGTTTGCCGTCGTAATTAACAACATGGCGTTCCTTGAGAAATGACATTTCGAGTTTTTAAAGATAACAAAATAACCATTAAAATGCAATATTTTTCAATTCCGGTTACTGAATTAATTATTACTAACTGTAATCTACCTAGCACAAATTGTTTTAATTTTTTATAGTGTGTTTTGAGCGTGGACTCGATAGGGAAATATTTACAGTAAATTATATAGTATCCATGCAGAAAAAATAGTATTATGCCAATCTCACATTGAATTTTACGGAATTTTAGCTTGGGGTAATGCATATACCTACAATACACCTCCAGCTACGATCAGACAAACTGACTCCTTGACAAAATTTAAACAAGATATAAAAAAATGGATTATAAGTTTTGGACGCCACACTATTACAAACATCTTCTGTAAAATAAATCACACATAGACCGACCTAACCCATATAAAATAAATGAAAATAATAGAATCCTGTCAAATTTAACTACAGAATAGATTAGACAGAATTTACTTCTTTACTTCATTTCCTCCAACAATTATAAGATAACTTCTCTTTAAAAGGTTTACCCACCCTTCCAATAACCTTTGTTTTAATTTCGATTCAAATTAATATGTATTTTAACTTAAATACTCTTGTAAATACGATATTAATGTATATACTTGTACGCCTGTCTTGACAGAGGTATTTCCTAGTGAGACAGGCATAAAAAACCAATGTACATATACTTTTTTATAGATAAATAAATTTAAAAAATTAAAAAAAAATCATTTATTATTATTATTGAGGTATGTTATTACAGCCGTTTTCTACCTGTACTCTGTGCAGTTGGCAGACTTGACTACCTACTACTTCCGAGAAAGTTTTGCTAACTTTTTTTTTTTTTTTTTACATAAGCTACACACAGAAGGCTCTGAGGAAAATAAATTGGTCATCTTTGGGGATGCTGTAGTGTTGGTAATATGTGTATCTGTCGGGTAGGTTCGGGAATACCGAACCTAGCCGAAGCGACCGGACATCGGCACAATATAATAGCGAGCTCAGAGCTCGTGCGGCGTCTTTCTCGTTAGGCGGCTTACAGCCAACACTGTAAATATTATATTCTAATAAACAGTCTCCGTGTATCAAAGATACTACGTGTTTCAATAAGTAACCTTGAAAACATCCAAGAGCGATACTGGAGATTAAGGGCCCAGTATTACCTGCAGTACAAGACATTACAAGTGGCGCAGCTAAAAAGGATTACACGCCAGACTGTTTATCAGATTGCGGCAAGTCGTGACAGGGATCGTGACTTGCAAAAATCTCCCGAAGGTGACAATAAATCACTTGGGGCATCGCTGAAGTGCCATCCATCAGGAGATTTTCAGGGCATAATAGGAGACAGTGGAGAAGGAGGAAAGAAGAGGAAAATCACGGGACCCTGGGTAACTAAGTCCAGCCCGGTAATACAGTGGAGAAGAGGAAATTACGGGACCCTGGGTAACTAAGTCCAGCCCGGTAATACAGTGGAGAAGAGGAAATTACGGGACCCTGGGTAACTAAGGCCAGCCCGGTATTGATAATCCTGGAAGCGGCTGGGCGCCTGGACTGCAAAGGCGCCGGTTCCTGGTGTCAGGTTGTTTTGTTTCTTTTCTCTGGAAGGTGTTATTGTTGCCGGGTGTGTTTTTTTTTGGTGTGAGCGATCATGGAATCGGGCGGAATTTCCAGGTTCTCTCACGTTAATGGGGATTGGAGTTTGTTTCGCCTGAGGTTAGAACAGTTCCTTCTAATTCGTGATGACATAAAAACGATTAAGTTAGATGCTTCACAGAAACGCACATATTTGCTAAATCTTCTAGAAGCGGAGACATTAACTCTTTTGATCAACTTATGTTTACCTTCTAAAGTTACAGACGTGGCATTCGATCAGTTAATAGAATTAATTGAGAAACATTGTTCCAGACCGCGATCGGTGTTCAAGGAACGAGAAAATTTTTATCAGGCCAAGCAATCGCTTGGTGAATCAGTCAGGGATTTTGCAGTGCGTTTACGAGGATTATCTTCGTTTTGCGAGTTCGGAACGCGTTTACCGGAATGTTTAGCTGATGTTTTTGCAATCGGCATTTTGCCGGGCCGAGCCAAGGAAAAAATTTTTCTCGAGGGGACTAAATTAACGTTTAACAAAATGGAAGAATTAGCAATAACGGTTTCAGTTTTAGATAATCTGGTTCCGGAAATTAAATCAGAAGTTTCCGTAGGGACGTCGGGCGGCGTGAATTCAATTAAACGCTCGTATTCGCCGGGGAGAGATTCACATCCGGATAAAACTCAAGGTTTCCGAAGGTCATCTTCGCGGTCGAAAAGTCCCGAGCCGAGAGGATTCTCGAATATTAAAAAATGTACCATTTGCGGTGAATCACATTTAGAAAAATATTGTAAATTTAAGAATGCAAAATGTTTTAATTGTCACAAAATAGGGCATTTGAAGAAATTCTGTAAGAATCACAATGTTTATCCGATTTTTGAACAATCCCGGGAGAAGGTTATTAATAGGATTTCTTACATTAATCCGTTTAGGGCTAATATAATAATTAATAAATTAAAATGTGCCGCTATGATTGATTCAGGCGCCAGTATGTCGGTCATGCCGGATTTTATTTTCAACCGATATTTTAGGGATGTAACATTGTCACCTGATAAGCGTACTTTATCTGGATACGATGGTAAACCACTTAATCTTGTAGGTAGTGCTTGTTTTACCGTGGAATACAATAATATTAAAAACAAGTTATTATTTACTGTTGTGATTAATGGCTCGGAATTGATAGTAGGTCGGGACTTCATGGAGGCTTTTAATCTGAAGATAGTTCCAGTGATGGATAATTCGGTTTCAACAATCAAAGACAAAATTGAAATGATTTACAACGAGTTTCCAGAAGTGTTTTCGCCGGGGCTGGGTAAATTCAGTAAACAAAGTGAGTTTCAAAGTAAACAAGGAAGCTCGTCCTGTTTTTTTTAATGCGAGGCCGGTTCCGTTCGCTATTAAGGAAAAATTGAGAGAGAATTAGAAGCTATGGTAGCTGATGGTATCATTTCTCCGGTAACCAGCAGTGAATACGCGTCTCCAATTGTACCGGTAATTAAAAAGAACGGGAATGTTAGGATTTGCGTGGACTACAAGAGATCTTTAAATCTCATGACGGACTTGGAAAGGTACCCGCTTCCCTCCATAAATGAAGTTGTTCACAAAGTAAGTTCGGGTAAAGTGTTCGCTAAACTAGATTTAAGACAGGCTTACTCACAATTAGAATTAGCTGACTTTTGCAAAAAGTATACTACAATAAATACGCATTTAGGGTTATTTCAATATAACAGACTAGTCTTTGGTTTTAAGTCAGCGCCAGCGATCTTCGCTAGGACTATAGCAAGCTGTCTTCAGGGGTTGAAGGGGGTGGCATTCTATTTAGACGATATCATCATTTCGGGGGTCAACGAACTGGATTTAGTATATAACATACAGGCAGTGTGCGCGCGTTTACGAGAGTGCGGGTTGAGGGTCAACACGGATAAATGCGAATTTTTTGTAGAATCGGTTGAATTTTTGGGGTATGTAATTTCGGGGAGCGGAATCCAACCTCAGCCAAACAAACTTGAAGCTATAAAAAACGCTCCTTATCCTACGGACGTTCATAAATTGAAAAGTTTATTGGGTTTTCTAAATTTTTATCGGAATTTCATTCCTAGGATGTCATCGATACTGGAACCCCTGCATAACCTTTTGAAAAAAGGGGTAGAGTGGAATTTCTCAGAAGACTGTTAAGTAGCAGTCGATACCATTAAAGAATTAATGGGCAACAACACGATTCTTACAAATTATTTTCCGGACTTACCGGTAAAACTGTATACGGACGCTAGTACATGCGGACTCGGGGCTGCGTTAATGCACGTGTTTAAGGACGGCACAATGCGTCCAATTGAGTTCGCTTCTCGTAGTTTGACAACCGCCGAAAAGAAATATAGTATTTTGGATCTCGAAGCTCTGGCAATTGTGTTCGGGTTAAATAATTTTTTTCAGTACCTTTTTGGAAGGGAGTTCACGTTATGCGTTGACAATATGCCGTTACTAAGAATTCTAGGGGAACACAAAAATATTCCGGTTCTCGCAGCAAACCGTTTGCAGAGATATGGCATCATTCTGGCAGGGTTTTCGTACAAAACGGAATTTGTGAAATCTTGTAATAACCAAGCAGATTTTCTTTCTCGCTTACCGTTGAAGGACACAGTTGAGGGTTTTAAGGATGATTGCGGGACTGACTTTGTTTGTTTTATTGAGAATTGTGACCATGTTAATTTTCAAGCAGTTGTGTTAGCCACCGCAGCAGATAGCGAATTACAGCTAGTGTTTAGGTATTTGCGGCAGGGCTGGCCCAAACGAGTAAATCGTGACAGCAGTATATGGAAATATTGGTTGAAAAGGAATGAACTTTCTATCGTAGAAGATTGTTTGTTTTGGCAACATAGAATAGTTATACCTGTTTCTCTCCAAAGCCAAGTTTTAGATTTATTACACAGGTCACATCTAGGTATTGTAAAAATGAGGGGAATTTCTAAAACATATTTTTGGTGGACTTCTCTGAACAAAGATTTGGAGGAAGTCGTTCAATCTTGTTCAGATTGTTCGTTGTCAAAACAGTCACCACCCAAAAGTCAATTGACGGTTTGGCCAAATCCTGGTAAAGCTTGGAGTAGGGTACATCTAGATTATTGTGGACCCCTAGCGGGGAAGATGTTTCTCGTGGTTTGTGACTCATTCTCGAAGTGGTTAGACTGCATCGAGGTGCAGAAGGCAGATTCAACTCACACGATTATGTAATTGAGGAAATTTTTTTCTAATTTTGGCAACCCTGAGTTAATTGTATCTGACAATGGCTCAGTTTTTACAAGTGAGGAATTTAGAGTTTTCTTAAAGGAGAACAATATTAAGCTTATGACTTCTCCGGTGAAACACCCCCAGTCAAACGGGCTGGCAGAAAATGCAGTAAAAATTTCGAAAATGTTCCTCAAGAAACTGTTAATAAACGGTAAATTCCCACTAGATTACAATGTCAAGCTGTTGAATTTTTTAGTGGACTATAGGAATTCTTTCCATTGTTCGACAGGTTTTGAACCAGCGGTTCTGTTAGTAGGAAGAAGGCTGCGTTCTACGTTCGACAGTTTGTTGCCAGTGAAAAATGGAGAAGACTTTTCGGAAAAAGTCAAGGAAGCTAACGTTAACATTTCTAAAGCTCAATCTGATCAAGTTAGGTTGTACAGAGGGGTAAAAACCAGGGTTTTTAAAGTTGGACAAAAATGTTTGACAAAAGATTATCGTCATGATAATAAAGTCGTTTGGGCTAAGGGTGTAGTTTCTAGAAAGCTAGGTAAAAAAGTTTATATTATTAAAATAGGAAACACTGATGTGACATGGAAGAGACATGTGGACCAGATGAGGGAAATGTCAGTGAGCTGGAAGGAAGATGGCAAAATTGCGCAGCATCCCGCGTCTGAAATTTTGAGGAACGAGCCTCATGAGTTGGAGACTGTGACCTTGTTGCGTGGATTGACTGGTTGTTCTCCTGATTCCAGGTTGGTGGGGGAGGAGGTGGTGTCGGAGCAGGCACGGCAACAGAGACCATGGTCGGGAAGACTGCGTTCAAGTCACAAGGCACCTACAACTTCCAGAGGAGACGGGACAACTTGACCCAGTCACCGCGGTTAAATTATGTGTATCTTAAAAAATTATTGTGTATGAAGTATTACAATTTATGTTAATTGTTATTTAAGTTATTTAAGTTATTTTGTTATTTAAGTAAGTAGCTTCAGAGTTGAAGGAGGGAGAGATGTAGTGTTGGTAATATGTGTATCTGTCGGGTAGGTTCGGGAATACCGAACCTAGCCGAAGCGACCGGACATCGGCACAATATAATAGCGAGCTCAGAGCTCGTGCGGCGTCTTTCTCGTTAGGCGGCTTACAGCCAACACTGTAAATATTATATTCTAATAAACAGTTTCCGTGTATCAAAGATACTACGTGTTTCAATGAATAACCTTGAAAACATCCAAGAGCGATACTGGAGATAAAGGGCCCAGTATTACCTGCAGTACAAGACATTACAGATGCTGTGTGAAAAGTCTGTTTAGGAAAAGGAGGTAGAGGGATATCTATGAAGGAAAAAGGTAAGCGGGGTGGGTAGGAACCTGGGGGTCAATGCGTCCAGGATTGGCGGACGTATGAATCCTCCCTCCCACGGTACAAGGGGAGGGGTCGAGAGTCCGGCTGGAGAAGTAAAATGTCTTCATCACCAGTCTCTACCGATTTGGCCTGCCACACAGCAGGTGGGCAAACGCATGTGCTGCTAAAACCTAGACAAACCTCACTCTATAAATCCGGGCAAACCTGCTAAGTCACCAAAGGTAGGGATACTCACTTGGGGTAACCTATGGCTACCCGGGGCAGCGGTACCCATACCCACCTCCCAAATTGATATGTATGCAATCTAGGTACAGGCGACCTAACGGACTCAGTTTCTTGTAGTAATTGTTGAAATGAGGTGTAATTTCCGTAACCTGTGCCAAAAAGTGCGGCGTTTATGTGAATAATTACCCAATTTTGAAAGATGTATTGATTTGTCACTGTGTTGAGTTGTCCGGTCACCAATGTATGTATCTAATTACTTGAATTTATTCAAAAACAAAAGGATAATAATCTTTCATAGGACGCAGATAAGTATTACAGTTTTGATGAGATTGATGAATCTCACAAAAAATGTTCAGGATTACATCTATTCACTTACTTCAATAGTCAATTCAGCCCCGCTTCTAACGGGATTCTTTCATTTCGAAGTAAACATTGCCGTTTTGATTTTGTATAGACATTGACAATCAGAAATCAGATACTTACTTATTCACAAGGTAATTACCGTATGGTTTATATTTCTGCCGATCGCTAGCATAATAGTATGAACTATATAACTTCACAGATCATCATAATATCAGGCCGCAAAAGTGAAAAACTACAGCTAAACCAGTTAAATACGCGACAGGCGTCAATGGGCGATGAGTAAAAACGGGAAATTGACAGATGTGGTTTATATAGCTGATCGGTACAACTTTTCCAGCCAGATAAATATTTTATCTATGGTTTCCGTATGTATTTCGGCAAACAAATATTTATTTATTTATTGACGCCCTATTAGGCTTTTACATAATAAATACAAATTTCATTTATAACAACAGTCGAACATAAATAAAAATATTTCAAAATATTCAAATAAAGCATAAACTCAATATAATAAATAAGGATATATTATAATGCTGATTCCACATGGATAACATTAGAGAATTCGTAGGTACAATTCATATACCTATGAGCAACAAAAACATTAAAAAAAAATCAAAATACATGAATTTTTACTTAATTACTCGTTGTATGCAATTAGAGTACGAACAATAAAAATAAAAACAACAAACAGAATTAAAATAAAATGATTTCTCATTCATTATTTACAGCTAAAAAATATCAAAGAAATTATGGGGAAAATTATTATTTCAATCACTTTTTACAAATTTATATCTTTACCCA
Organism: Limnephilus marmoratus; assembly: GCA_917880885.1. NCBI lineage: Eukaryota > Metazoa > Arthropoda > Insecta > Trichoptera > Limnephilidae > Limnephilus > Limnephilus marmoratus. Next base: position 38,763,396 of record OU862907.1, on the reverse strand, counting down.
ATGACGTTATATAAATAAATAGATTCGCCATAGTCTCATATACTCACAATATAATGTGGAAAGTAAGGAACACTCTTTTGTTTTCAGCGATTTTCAGTATCATTTCTTAATTCAAAAGTTTATTCCTGTGCGATAAAGATAGACAATCAAATAATGTGTGTGTATGAATGGCACGGATACATTAGCGGGCAGCGTATTGCTTGTCACTTTTTGATGCAACGTTCGCTGTCTCCTTTTCTCGAGGCCCACTAGAATAAAAGGTCCGGCTGCCTGTCGGAGTTTGATATGTCGAGCTATACAATAGGGCAACGACAGTTTTCAAATGGTGGCGATTGTCATCAATACTTGTTGGAACTACTGATTTATGTGTTGTTTTACCGCAAGCATCCAAATAAACAGAGTGTTTAGGCTGATTAGTCTACTTTAACCTTTAACTATGGACGTGAAAAGTAAATCACACTCCCATGGACGTCAGGTCACACAGACCCCTTCATAAAATTCTTCTAATTTTCAAACCTGGACCAATCCGACTTTAGCAAGGAGTTTATATGTATAAAGTATTTATAAAAAAAAGATCGAGTACCTAATAAAAATAATGAACTTTTATTCATATTTTAATAATTATCTCCAAATTTAACAAACCTAGTCAGTTTTCAGTCTTAATTGACTTGAGATCATATTAAGGCTCCTTAATTATAGTAGGTATTACAAAAATCAAAACCAATAATTTTTCCTAGCTAATAAAAGAAACAGTAACAAAAAGTCATAAAAAAACTTATGACTTTTTGAAATTTTGACTTTTTTTATGACTTTTTGAAATTATAGTCAACGGGTCTCCCAGGCCCTGATCAATTTTAAATGATTATTACTCACGTAATAAGTGTCAGATGACGCGACCTTCTCCCTCCTTGGTCATAACACAACTAAAACTGAAGCTACTGAGACGCGCGGGGATGGCACGCGCGGGGAAGGTGTTTATTCCGAGAAATTGAAGAAGGGGTTGGGCCTCTTGAGACCCGACGTCCATAGTTAAAGGTTAAAACAGTAAAGTTTACAGCAACAGAAATTTGGCTGTTGCCGGTCAAGACCCTTTACTTTAGTAGGACTTGAATTTTCTCTAATGACTTGTAAAACCGCGGGCGGGAAACATGAAAATTAATTTTAATATTTATAATAATCGATAATAATAAGTAATTTGCGTGTACTTACAAATGAAATGTTATTCCTTTGCCTTTACTATTATTTACCGTGTAGGTAATTGAAGTATTTTCTCATCACACAGGAGGGCATTTTGGCACTTTTTAAAATGCAATTTACTTACTGGTAAGTGCTGGTAAGACGCAACCTTACTCGACGTGTAACAGTTTAGTACCTACTAAAGTACTAGATATCGAGATCGGTGCAATTGTCTTGTTCTTGTCTTCCCACTTTGAGATTTCTACCCCTCGTCTAATAGTATGTAACGTCATAGAATCTAATGCGAACTAACGTAGCCTAACCTTACCTAACCCAATGACGTTATATAAATAGACTCGCCATAGTCTCATATACTCACAATATAATGTGGAAAGTAAGGAACACTCTTTTGTTTTCAGCGATTTTCAGTATAATTTCTTAATTCAAAAGTTTATTCCTGTGTGATAAAGATAGACAATCAAATAATGTGTGTGTATGAATGACATGAATATATGAGCGGGCGGCGTATTGCTTGTCACTTTTTGATGGAACGTTCGTTGTCACCTTTTCTTGAGGCCCACTAGAATAAAAGGTCCGGCTGCCTGTCGGAGTTTGATATGTCAAGCTATGCAAAATACTAGGTATAGGGCAAAGACAGTTTTTAAATGGTGGCGATTGTCATCAATACTTGTTAGAACTACTGATTTATGTGTTGTTTTACCGCAAGCAAACAAATAAACAGAGTATTTAGGCTGATCAGTCTACTTTAAAACAGTGAAGTTTACTTAGCAACAGAAATTTGGCTGTTGCGCGTCCAGACCCCTTACTTTAGTAGGACTTGAATTTTCTCTAATGATGCATAAATTCTTTGGGCGGAAAGCAATTGTATTATTTTTATAATCGATAATAATAAGTAATTTGCATGTATTTACAAATGAAATGCTATTCCTTCGCTTTTACGACTGTTTACCGTGTAATGGAAACATTTTCTCATCACACAGGAGGGAATTTTAGCGCTTTTTAATGCAATTTACTTACTAGTAGGACACGACCTTACTCGACGCGTGGCAGTTTAGTACTAAAGTACTAGAAATCGAGTACTCTACACTAGTCTTGTTGTTGGCTTCCCATTTTGAGATTTCTACCCCGCGTCTAAAGTATGTAACGTCATTGACCTAACCTAACCGGAACTAGTCGAACATAAACTAACCTAACCTAATCTTGCATTCCAAAAGTTAAAAAAACATCAAATATCAATGCCCTGATGGTTTCGCATTTGTTCTTAAGCATGTACCTAATGCTGCAGCTCTTTTTTACACACTAAATAACAACAGTCGAAAATGAGATAAATGGTAAACGTATGTCTGCGCCCCCTCTAAGGAAACATACAATCATTTTCGTACATCTCCCTCACACACATAAAAAAATGAAATGTGAGGAAAAAGTAGTACTTTGGAGGAAACAATCAGACATATTTTGTGTCTCACCATTATTTAATGTGTAAGAAAGAGCTGCAGCATTATAGCTGTAAGGAACGTATGTTTATTGCCCTTTTTGCTAACACCGTACCATAGCCATGAATAGTAGCTGTGCCTTTAAGCGCGTATGAACTTGTTTATAAATCTCGGAGTCAAGCAAAACATCAGCGACAATGTGATCGGTTACATTTTCATGTCAAATTGGTCAAGAATGTTCCAGATTAGTGAGTTTAGCCTGTCTGGCAATGTAAACTTTACAAGGTACCTAAGTCTGTTTAATTTAGTGTTGCGTATTTAAATATTAATTCACTAGCTGACCCGGCCACGCATTACTGTGGTTAATAAAACACAACGTCATCTACTGGATGGTTATCCAACCTTTATAACCACCGCCGTCTTTGAGTTTATCGCGAAGAGACAAACAGATGCCGCGGAGGACTTTAATTTATAAAACATAGAGATGGTGTGAAAGATTATAATAATGTGCATGAAATGCTTGGGGTAACTAACGTATTTAAGTTAATAAGGATTAATACTGTATCCGTCTAAATAACTTTTCAATTACCGCAATGTACGTGACCAATTTTTTAGAAGATAGAATGGGTATAGTAAGTTATCCGTAAAAGATAGATATATGCCTTTGCGGACTTTTTTGTAGATCTATAAAAGAGAAATATCCCACCATGCATATTTTTGTTATATCTCAAAAGGTTTAGGCAGCGTTTTCGATGAAAGCTACCAGGCGGCTTGACTTTTTCTGACACTTCTAACAATTATCATTGTTTCAACCAATTTACACAAATCCTTGACAAATTACATAAGTACCTAAACCTTCCTCACGAAACACTATCTATTGGTGAAAAACGCATGAAAATCCGTTCAGCAGTTTTCGAGTTTATCGCGAACAGACAGACAGACAGACGACGCGGGGGACTTTTAATTTATAATATGTAGAGATTAGAATGTTCCTGTTGAAGAGTAAGTAAGTGCAGGATTATTTTCTTACAATTAACAGAACTTTATTTATTTATCATTTAGATAACAGTCAGTTACATCTAAATGGTTTGCAAGTTCATTTAACAGTACCACTCCCCTCGTCATGCTGTGCTTTGCCGTTTGGCATTCTGAACAGAGTAGTGTCGACTCCAGCTGTAGTGTTCTGGTACATATAAATCATAGCATCCCAAGAGTATTGGGCTATCGATAAAATTGTTCCAAATTTTTAATGATATAATAGCAAGACTTGCTTTCCACCTAGTTTCCAAACTCACAGAATCAGTTTCTTCAAGTAAGTTATATGGTGCATGAGAATAACATCTCAAGCAAAAACAAAGTAAAAAATGATATAAAATCGAAACAAAATACTCCACCATGCACGATGAATAATATATACTAGGAAAATTACAATACATTGGTAAGATAAGTCGATGCTGGGTTACGTAGTGTGTTTGTTAAATTAAATTAAATTTGGTGTTCTTCTTTTTTATATAAATTGGGTAATGACTTGTTTGTATTTGGTAAATGGTGTGTTGAATATATCACCATCATCTTTATAGTCATTACCCAAATTTTGTATACGGCGAACGGGGGTACATAATAAAATTGAGATTCTGTGTTGAAGTTATCACAACAGAATGGTAGATTTGCCTCAATGTTGGTTTGCGATATGTAAAGAAATCAAGTATAATAGTTCAGGGCTGTCAATTATTAATTTATCTATAAGTAATATAAAAATGAATCGCTGAATGTGTTGCTAAGCACATAACTTTTGAACGACTGCACCAAATTTTATAATTCTTTTTTTGTGTGTTCGTTATTGTCAGGACAAGGTTTTTATAAAACTTCCGGTGAGCTCTGGATTATGAAATTTGTATAAAAATATTTCTATTGGTGGCACGCGAGGAAGCGGCTATTGCTATGGAAAGCGGGAGGGAGGGAAAAAGGGGGAGGGGAACCAGGGAATGGGAGGGGAACCTGGGAGGGGGGAGGGGGACCTGGGAGGGGAACTCGGGAGGGGGTTCGCGGGACGGGGAAAAGGAGGGGGGGAGTGGAGTGGGGAGAGGGAAGGTGGAGGTGACGGAGTGGGAACGCGAGAGGGGAAGAGGACGCAGGAGAAGAAGGGGAGGCGGAAGGGGAAGAATGGACAAGGACACTCAGGGAAAAACAATTTCTTTACTAAATGGCATAGCAAGGCATGCCGGGACCAGCTAGTGATTTTATAAAAACATGTTAGATCATTAACCCTTCCCATACTAACCATTCAAAAATTCCGCATGCACCGAACCGAGGGATCGTGTGTCCCCGCTCGTATTTGTACAAATCATAATAGTTTGTTGCAAGACGCGTGTTCTCTACCATCTGGTCTAGGCCAAAATGTGGCTGGGACCGACGGTCGCCTGACCAACCGGTTTCCAGTGCTTTTTAAACAGTGGGATACATTTTCAAATAAAACCTAATTTATGAACAATTCCAGTGGACAGCTAATGTTCTTTATTTTTCATTAAAAATTAATAACACATTATTACGTTTACAAAGAAAGCTTAAATTTCTAGCATAAGAATGATAATTTCTTTACGTCGTTCATTGAAATTCTCTCATGGCCTACGTTTTCTTTCTGGTAGAGGGTATTTTTAGGGAAAGGAAAGAGAAAATTCTGGGAAGAAAAGGGGTATGAGTATGAAAGTCAATGTGTCCAGAAGTGACGGACGAATAAATTCATCCCTCCAACTGCGGTTCAAGGCAATGGATCGAAAGAGTCCAACCAGTCTCCCAAGTCAATCCGGCCCGTCACTCAGTAGGTGGGCAAACGCATTCACCACCAAGACCTAGAGACAAACCTCACCCCATGAACTCAAGCACCCCTGCTAAGCCACCAAACGTAGAGAAAAACTTGGGGTGACCTATGACAGGGGTTTTGGTTATCCAATAAATGGTTCCCGGGGCTGCGGTTCCCATACCCGCGTGCTAAATTTTTTTACCCGTTCTCGTAAATTATAAGATTATGAAATTCCCGCCTCCCAAATTTTAAGTAATACGACTAAGAAAGCTTTTAAAAAAATGCTCGCGTTTGTACAGTTTATATTTAAAAAATAACTGTACCGCACAGGGTGAGGCACACAAGACTGTAAAACAGGGGGTGGTTCCGATCCACGAAGGCGTTAAAAAGTCGGGAGAGCGTCTCAGGGCTGTCCGCTTGGAGAGCTTGTCTGAAGGTGATCCAAGGGCTCGTAGTTCCTTTTGACTAGCCGGGTCTGGTCCGTAGAGCATAGAGTGTCCGAGGTCCAGGGGGTAAGGCGATGGTCAGAAAAGAAAAGAGGCGAATGGAAGCAGGTCAGAGCAAGGGCGGGCAGGCAGAGAGAGATGTTGACGAGAAGGTGGTTAGTTGATTACTGACTGGTTTGGAAGGGCTTCTAGACCATATTAATTAGGCCAAGGTAGAATGCTAGAGCACTCTGCCATTGCTATGTCATTGTTGGGCCGTTATGCGTAGGAAGGATTCGTAGAACCCATTAAAGACGTTGGCCATCGGCTCCGGATTCCAAGAATCCAGTGAAAGCGCCCGATGGCAACAAAATTCCCTTTGCTCGCTCGCCTCACCCTGACAATTTATTTATTAAACACAATATTTTACATAGCCAAATACATAATACATAATATGCCAAATACGTCTGACACAATAACTTTGTCGTGAATAAAATAAAATAATAAATAAAAAATCAGATGATAAAGATGGATGGATGCGTTAATTTATCATGTAATATTTTTAAAACTTTTAAAAGCAGTTCTACAAATTAAACTAAAAAAATAAAATATACTTTTTAAAAGAACTTAACACTACGTAACTTCACTTTTGGTCTAAAATGCAGGTTGAAGAATCTCAGAAACTAAACATGTCGTGTTCTCTACAAAAAGGTAACAACTGACCGAGACCGTCGAAAGATGGGTACAAGCTACAATTGCAGTGTATAACTGGCAGAAAGTCCGCAAACACTGTAACTGTCTCGCTCCTTCATATCTGTGTTACGGGTGATCCCTGGTGGCCACCCAGGTATGTTAGACTGAAAAAAACTTTACTCAAGAATGAACAGTGAAGATAAGAATAATGGTATCTAAACGCAAGCAATTTACTAGCAGCAACGCGATTTGCGTTAATATTTATCAAAAAAAATAATTTCTATGTTTCATGCTTTGAATATTGGAAAACAAAAAATGCCAAAAAAATTGTTGTTATTTTCTCAAGGATTACAAAAAATGTGAATGAAATTGTACGATTAATTACTGAGATACCGTAAAAGAGGTGGATCTTGGGGATCTTGTAGTCCCCTTTCTGGGCTGGCTGTTGTAAAATTCTAAAATTAATAAATCTCAAGAATTTATTTTGAATTATTTCTATCGTGAGCGAATGACAGCGTAACTAGGTGCCCACACTGTCGAGTTGTACTCAATTTGACTCCTAACCAAAGACATGTACAAATTTTTATAGGTTTGAATATTTTTAAATTGACTGCAAATTCTTATTACAAAGCCCAACATTTTCAAAGCTTTATTTGATGTAATTTCAATATGGTTTATAAAATTCAGTTTTTGAGAAAGTTTACACCTAAGTGACAGCGCACACATCAGATTTTTCCATCCAATTGTCTGATCAGAATTCGATTGGACGGCCGGCGCGGAAAGGCGTGACCTAATTTCATTACAGCGCGCCGGCTGTCCAATCCAGTCCGACAACAGGCGTGGCCCCGGTATTATACTAGGTAATGCAAATCTTGCAAATTTGGGGCTCAAGTGAGATCCCGCGAGTTTAGAATAACAATACTGCGAGACCTTCTAAATTTTAAGATCTTGCGAGATTGGCAGTTTTGTGTGTTTTTTTTTTTGTTGATTAAATTTGAATAAATCAGGAAAAAAATTATGAGTATTATAAGATAAACATTTATTTTCACGAACTTTTCAATAGACTTTTCAAACATTGTTTGACGTATTTGTCTATAATTTTTTAATAAACTTCTAAGTAGTACACTCTGACGTACGTATCTATAATAATAATAATAAATTTGGACAACTTATATAGCGCTGTTTTTGCGAAAAATCGCCTCAAGAGCGCTGTACAAATTAGCATGGATTTTACTTTAGAATTTACTTAACTATGTAGGAGGCCACTCATCTGGCAGCTATCAAGCGCATGGATTATTGGAATTCCAGCCCCCCAATAAATTAAATAAAATATCTTTTTATATGTACGTATTTCAATTTACTTAACTATGTAGGAGGCCAGATAACCACTCGTCTTGCAGCTATCAAGCGCATGGATTATTGGAATTCTAGCCCCCCAATAAATTAAATAAAATATCTTTTTATATGTACGTATTTCAATTTACTTAACTATGTAGGAGGCCAGATAACAACTCGTCTTGCAGCTATCAAGCGCATGGATTATTGGAATTCTGGCCCCTCAATAAATTAAACAAAATATCTTTGTATATGTACGTATTTCAATTTGCTTAATCATGTAGGAGGCTAGATAACAACTCGTCTTGCAGCTATCAAGCGCATGGATTATTGGAATTCCAGCCCCTCAATAAATTAAACAAAATATCTTTTTATATGTACGTATTTCAATTTACTTAACTATGTAGGAGGCCAGATAACCACTCGTCTTGCAGCTATCAAGCGCATGGATTATTGGAATTCTAGCCCCCCAATAAATTAAATAAAATATATTTTTATATGTACGTATTTCAAGATTATCGGAATATATATAAATACTATCTCGCTTCAACATTTGAACCTAGAAATAATAATTAGCTACCAGCCCTAGGGCCACTAACTGGAGGTGGCGGATGCTTCCCAGGGGGGCCTAATCGCCCTTCCCAACCAAACAAACACACATAAAATGTAATGCAGCGTTAAGGAGAATACATTTATATAGCTAAATCAGCACAGTGCAGGCTTCTTTCTATACATTTTATGTAAATATTATCGAAATATTGTATTTTATTGACATGCACATGCCTCTCCTTTTTACTCCCAAATATGATTTGTCTCCTACCGGGCCCTCGGCGACTCTCTATCTGATCCAATTTGCAGAACCCAATATGTCGGGTTTCTGCAAGTCGGATTATATGTAGGCAAAGTCGCCGACCAATAATAATCACGAAGTCCTGGAGTCAACATGCCGCTCCATTTTACTCCATTTCACTAGCAATAGGGGATATCCCAGAGACCACCAATAAGAAATTCTTCTCGGTGACCGGAGCTGTGGTGGACTGAGATGGTCCGTTTTTCCGACGAGTAACTCGAGCGTACCTCAAGGGTTCTTTAATTTCATCCACTGACAAGACCGGACTTGTCGTGGGCTTATCATTATTTGGAGAGGAAGATTGTCCCCCTTGCCAGTGATAAGCTAATTTATGCAAGAATTTTTTTGAAGTGATTTTATGCAAAATGAAAGGAAAATACAACGAAATGTTAACGAAAAATCTGCTTACTACTTTAGTCGACTGGTAAAAGAACACTGAATTGATTTAAAACTTTCACATCTTTCAAACTGGCGGGAAGGTCCTCGAAGCCAGATGTTTTCGCGCGCGATGGAAAAAAACACTCCGATATCAGACACGTGGGCACGGAACTCTGACGGCTTGCAATTCGCGAATTTAATAAAACGTGTGTATAAACCGAAAGGAACTGATTTTATTTTTATGCAAATTTGTGCAAATTAACGTGAGTAAAAATTTTTTTTGAGTAAAATGAATTTAATCAAAAAGAGAATTTATTTATAAACGAAGCTATATACAACGAAATGTTAACGAAAAATCTGCTTACTACTTTAGTCGACTGGTAAAAGAACACTGAATTGATTTAAAACTTTCACATCTTTCAAAATGGCGGGAAGGTCCTCGAAGCCAGATGTTTTCGCGCGCGATGGAAAAAAACACTCCGATATCAGACACGTGGGCACGGAACTCTGACGGCTTGCAATTCGCGAATTTAATAAAACGTGTGTATAAACCGAAAGGAACTGATTTTATTTTTATGCAAATTTGTGCAAATCAAATAACAAATGAAAGAAACAACCAGTCTTCACTTCTAATATCAAACAAAAATCTTTTAGAAATAAAAAAGTTCTTTTATAACAAACAAAACAACGAGAAGTCAAAAAAATTAAACTTAACAACTTCACGTAAGAAACTTTTTTTGCATAACCAAAAAAATACTCTAATGAAATCAAACTCAATTACGTAACACGTTAGCTAACAACTATTAGTAAACAAAACAAATGCGCGCTGATGACGCTGCACACTGGCTCAATTTTTGACCAATCGCACGCACAAACGAATCTGAGAGACACCTCGTCCCGGGACCGCTACCTCAGGCCGCCAAACGCCTCACGCGCACCGAACAAAACCGACAGATCGCAACTCCGTCTGCATCCGTCCGTGTCGAGTGCAATCTCGTTAAACTCGCGAGAACGAGATTGCATTCCCTAATTATAACCAATCGGGTTTCGAATCGATTTTTGTCTTATTAGACAATCGGATGGAAATATCTGATATGTGCGTTAAGCCTAATTCATTCACCACGGTTACAGCTGTTAGCACTACATCATTGATGGAGTATTGATAAATTATTGGATTTCTTATTCTATGAAATCTCACAACTAGACATTTGCTTATTTTTAGTTGTAGATAGTTCTCTTGGCACCAAACAAACAGTTTATGTTTTCTTCACAAGAACTGGATATATAAAAATATATGATTGTCAGCGCTCCTGTCTATACAGTGTAAAGACTGAAAAACTATGTCGCCAACTGGTTGGGCAGCATTGTGAGGTGGGTTAAGGAAGGAATTATTAATGCGGGTCTTGAAGAGGTCCAGATTTCAATTTGAGCCGACATTCACAAAAACGAGTCGAAGAAACGACCCATTCTCACGAAGCCAAAATTAACTGTAAACGGATGTTCTGCTCATGTCTGTTGAGTTTTACGCACCTGTACTAGGAATCAATCCTGCTAGCGTTTTAGAGCAGGCTCCATTAAAATACCTGTAGAACAAACTCAGCATGCCCACATTGTGCCTGTGCATTGATCTGTTAACAACAGATTGTCAATCAGACGGACCGTCCTCATTTGCACAGAATCAAGTAGATTTGCCAAGTATTTAACCCTAGTAACAAAAATAACACCATATACATACAAACAAAATAAAATAGCACAATATACAAACATAATAAAATAATACAATATATACAATCATAATAATATGTGTAAAATCCGTAAAGGATCTCGGTGTCGTCTTTGATCCCAAACTGACATTCTCTTGCCATATATCGCAGCTCACTCAGTCTTGCTACAAACTTCTTGGGTTCATCATCAGAACTTGTAAGCAGTTTGATAACCAAGAAGCTATGCCAGCGTTATTTGATGGCATACTGAGAAGCAAGCTGGAGTACGCGAGCGATGTTTGGACACCTTACCACCAGAAGTACATTGATATGTTAGAGCAAATTCAGAAGAAATTCTTCAGGTATGTTTATATGCGGAAGCATGGAACCTATCCAAGGTTCATGCACCATATTGACTTACTTGAGGAAACTGATTCTGTGAGTCTAGAAACTAGATGGAAAGCAAGTCTTGCTATTCTGTCTTTCAAAATTTGGAACAATTTCTTCGATAGCCCATTTCTCTTGGGATGCTATGATTTATATGTACCAGACCACTACAGCCAAAGTCGACATCATGACTTATTTAAAGTACCGAATGGCAGAACAGACTTCTTGGCAAAGCATAGCATGGGAGTGGTGCTGTTAAATGAAATTGCAAACCATTTGGATGTAAGTGACTGTTCTTTATATGCCTTAAAAATATTTTTGAAGAGTCACTTGCCTAAATGCTCATAGGGTAACTATATTGTACTGTTATTGGAATTATTCTGTTGTACAATAATAATAAAATAAAATAATAAAATAAAACAATATACAAACATAATAAAATAACACAATATACAAACATAATAAAATAACACAATATACAAAGATAAGAAAATAACACAATATACAAACATAATAAAATAACACAATATACAAACATAATAAAATAACACAAAATACAAACATAAGAAAATAACACAATATACAAACATAATAAAATAACACAATATCAATCGTCCAGTTGATAGTCAGCTATCTCCGTTAAATCTAAATTAGAGTTGAGTATGCAGTTATACATATGTAAAAGTTTACCCTCTATCTGGTACAATACTCAGATTACTCACAAAACACCACCAACATCTATTAGACATGCACTCAAACTTGTTGTCAATTAAACTAAATGTTGATATTTCTGGGTTACTAGCAGGATATTTCAAAATGTCACACTAATGTACCAGACCGTTATGTATCCCGGTATTATTTTATAGCTTATTTAATATGTAAAACACAGACATGTGTTAATAATTTTTGATTTGTGGGGAGCACCTATATATAGCAAGACTCTCTCGACCCATTGCCTTGCACCGCAGTGGGAGAGATAGATTCATACTTCCATCACTCCTAGACCCGTTACATTGAACACAAGACTCCTACCCACCCCTCATATATTTTTACTTCCCAGAACTTTCTCTCCATCGTTTCCATAAAAAGTCCCTCCGCACAGCGGCCCCAAAGGTGAAATAGGCCTTAACGGATTTATTTCTCCTCAAGGCCTCCTGTTTTATTTTATTTTTACATTAGCTCCACATAGGAGGAGGCCCTGAGAAAAATAATTCCCCTCAAGGCCTATGCCATATTTGGGGATGCTGCGTGGAGGGTCTTTTTTTAAAGGAAGGAGAGGATGTTCTGGAAAGGAAAAGGGTATTAGGGGTGGGTAGAAATCTGGGGGTCAGTACGTCCAAGAGTGATGGACGTATGAATCCATCCCTCCAACTGCGATGCAAGGTGATGTTCTGAGGGAGTACAGATGGAGAAGTCAAAGAAGATGCGTCCGCCGCCAAGACCCGGACAAACCCACCCCATGAACCCAGGCACCCCTGCTAAGTCACCAAACGTAGCGAACCACTTGGGGTGACCTATGACAGAGGTGTTGGTTATGCAATAAATGGTTCCCGGGGCGGCGATACCCATACCCTCCCAAATAGAGCTCCTGTTTGAAGATACTGTAAAAAAGGAAATGTAAGAAAACCCATGAATATTTTTATATATTTTTTATAACATTTTAGAGAAAAAAACATTTCTCTGAATATAAGTAGCTATCCTGGGGAAGTACATAAGACATAAGACAGAATATCTAGGTACATCTTTTTTTATAAATATATTAAAAAAATTATCTGGTAAGACGGTACAATTTACAAAAACATTATTTTGCACAAAATAAGTGAGTTTAACGCACGTTAGAGAAAACTGTCACTGCCCAGTACTAACAGCTACCGATTTTAATTGGAAATTTCCCAAATATATTGACTCCTTGGACCTGCTAAGGACGGAGACTGCTGAAGCAGCGCAGGTTGGAGACGCCAGGAGGCACCTTCTCGAAGTGACGATTCCCCAACCCGAATAGGGACCGGGAATGAAAATGATGACGACTTCACAAGGTTTCAAACAATCTAATTAACAGGGGGTAATTCTTTTTTAGCTTCCATTGTCATTGGCTTCATAATCCTTCTCAACACCTCATGCGTCAATTTATGTTTTTTTAAACCATACGGCCTTGAGCATGCGTAAACACACTCATCACACTGATACGGTTTTACCCCTGAGTGTGTCTTTTTATGTTTGTTGAGTGAACTGGAATCTTTACACGCATACGGGCATACCTCACAAGTGAACGGCTTCAACCCAGTGTGAATTCTCAAGTGAATCTCGAGCGAACCGGCCTGAGTGAATGTATTTCCGCAAAAAGAACACGAATGTGGTCGAACACCGAGATGAACCTTTTTCGTGTGTGAAGAAAGGTAACTGTTACTGGAGCAAGTGTAAGAACAAAGTTCGCACGAGAATGGTTTATCTCGGGAGTGCGTGTGTTTGTGTCTTTGCAGGTGTCCGTTTCGTGCAAAAGATTGACTGCATTCGTTGCATGAGTAAGGTTTTTCTCCTGAATGGCAGCGTTTGTGTATTCGCAAGTTGCCTGAACTTGAGCAGGTGTATTGGCATGCGTTACATGCAAATGGTTTTTCTCCGCTGTGGACGCGTTTGTGTCTTTCGAGATCGTTCGATTGCGTGAAACAGAAACCGCACTCGTCGCACGCATATGGTTTAATTCCTTCGTGAATCCATTTATGTCTTCGTAGAGAAAATGCTGATGAGAAGTTTTTGTTACATCGTGCGCAGGAAAAATTGTTGATTGAGTCATCTGGTGCTTCTTCTTCATTACAGCTTTGATCTAGTTGGTCATCTATTAAGTCTTCATTTGTCTGGGCCTTTTGTTTGGGCATTGCAGAAGACTTCAAAAAAAAGAAAAGCATTAGATAAAGAATGGTACAAACGATAATGTCATATGCAGTTAGTCCACCTCACGGATAATACGGAACGTTCGTGTTGTCGAAGTTTGATGCACGGATAATACGGAATGTTCCTTTTGTAACTAAAAGACAATCAAATATGACATTTGTTTGAAGTACCAATCTTATAAAATAAATTCTCTAAAATAAACTCACATTTCATTATAATTTTAAAAAACATTGCAGGTTTTGAATGGTTTTTTTGGCAAAGCAGGGTTTGTCTAGCGGGTTTGTGTAGTTATTTTAATGCATTTCTTTTCATGTTCTACTGTTATAAATACTTGTCAATGATGCATTCACTTTGTTTTACGCAAAAATATTTTTTCTATGATTGGCAGCATTGATAAAATGTCTATGAAATGTTAAAATAAAAACAATAAATAAACAATGGCGTTACCGCGCGAGTGAATTAATTTTAACAAAATTAAAATGTTAAATGCATATTTTTTGCATGTTTTTGGTCTCCCCCGACATAAATACTCACTTTTCATAATAATAAAGCTAAATCTAACTGGATAAAAATATTCCATATTAACGAGTAAGCGGTTTAATGCATTAATAATGATATTTGGATCAATACTGATTAATTATTATTTCGGCTCCTAGGTCCCAGACAGGTTAATGAAATTGATAGTATTTCGTTAAAAATGGGAAAAAATTGACGTCTTTTCTTCGCGCAATGTTTGGACATACAAATATTAAAATCATTTTTTTATTTATTTTTAAATTTTTTAAACTTTATGAGTAAATTCTCAAATTATAATATTTAATTAAATGAAGACAATATTAGCGAAACTCAATCGAAAATCTGAGACAGAAAAATCAGAAAAGATATTGGCTCCCCTGGGACTCGAACCCAGGACCCTTTGCTTACATAGGTAGAGCTGTTGCCATTACCATGTAAGCAAAGGGTCCTGGGTTCGAGTCCCAGCGGAGCCAATATCTTTTCTGATTTTTCTGTCTCAGATTTTCGATTGAGTTTCGCTAATATTGTCTTCATTTAATTAAATATCATTTTTTTATATTAAACCCAAACTAAGAACTTGTTTAAAATTTACTTAGTTCAAATAAAAATAAAAATAAATTACATTTACTACACACAGGAGGCCTAAGGTTAAAAAAATTCTCTCATGCCTGTATATGTCATCTTTGGAGATGCTGTAGAGGGTCTTTTTAGGGGAGCGAAGGAGTGGAAGTTCTTGGAAAAAAAAGGGTACGAAGGGTGGGTAGGAATCCGGTAGTCAATGAGTCCAGGAGGGACAGATGTATGAATACATCCCTCCCACTGCGGTGCAAGGCGAAGGGTGGAGAGAGTCCGGCTGGAGAGGTCAAAAGGCCTCCCTCAACCAATTTTTTCCAATACGGCTTGCCACGCAGTAGATGGCCAAAGCATTCGCCGTCAAGACCTAGACAAACCTCACCCCATGAACCCAGGCACCTCAAAATCACCAAACGTAGCGAACCACTTGGGGTGACCCGTGGCAGAGGTGTTTGTTGGTTATCCAATAAATGGTTCCCGCGGCGCTGGTACCTATACCCTCCTCCCAAATTGTATTCACAATGGCCGATAAGTAAACAATGGATTTTAATTTTAATGAAAAACTATTAAAGTAAGTACGCCCAGTTTCTGAGAGGCTAACTTGACTCTGGCTTGGATGGAGCCCCCATATCTGAACTGGTCACTTAAGAGCGTTTAACCAGCCAGCGGATGAAAATCCACATTTCGTCGAAAGTTGTTCTTCCGATCGTGCAGGGCGGTTACAATGAGAAAGATTAATTATTCTCCGTACCAGCTTTTTTAAATTATAACTCAATATCGAATTTATTTCAATCCAAATTAGCTTTAATTTATACCTTCATCCAAAAATGCTGAAAGGCGTGATGATAAAACTATTAAAATAGTGTACTTTTTGTAGTTATTTTTTGATTATAAGTATTTATCATTTTTCAATAATGTCTAAATTTAATAAGAATGTTAAAAAAATCTGAAATATATTAGTTTGTAAGTGCGCAAATAAATACACAAATGGACCAATTTTCGTCAAGAAACACATGTACGTACATATTTTTTAATGATTTTATTGAAACTAAAATTAAAATTCTAAAACATACGTTTGCTAGATAATGTATTGATTTATTTTACTCCATGATTATATTATTTGAAATGCAAATACAAAAACTTTTTTGAAAATTTAACAAATCTGCCAACGACCTATGGAATAACCTTATTATACTAAAAATTTTAAAAAAATCTAAAAATTTATTACATACGAATGCTAGATAAAAGAACAATCTTTCGAAATCCATTTATAATTTTTTTGTGGAAAAGAGTCAATACGTCTAAAAACTTTTTTGAAAATGACATATTTCCGGCTTTCTCTGGTAATGCCCTCTTAAAGTTACACCAAGCATATCAATGGAGGGCCTGTTCGGAAGATTGCTTCTGTTGAAGGAGACTAGATTTTATCTAGAAATCAGTAGGTTTTGGACAGTTAGGGGGGGGGGGATTGGGGGTTTAGCGGTTAATCGGCTGAGTGACCTGTGACGACATGTGAAAGATTTTTTTATTGATTTTGAAGAAAAAAATATTTTAGTAAAAGACTTTCAAAATGTTACCGGAGACCCAAATTTCATTTACATTTCTTACTCCAAATAACGTCAGGAATCATTGGTTAAACTAAGTCAAGTATGTCCCTTTGCATACATATTCTTTTTCATATCCATAGAATCCAAAGTTAGTAGCAACTCGTTTAAAAAACAAGCACAAATTAAAAATACAGTAGAATCTTGATATAACGACCTTCAAGGGCGATACTTTGTCGTATTAACCGAACGATGCACAAAACGGCCGGATAATTTAAGCTTGCTTTTACATGAGACACGCCGATCTCCTTTGCGAGGGTTACATTTGATTCCCCGGCTTCTAAACGGTGTAATATAACCCTTTTTTCTTCAATTGAAAATCACTTTGGCTTCACGGATCTCATTGTGTGGAGCTTTTAACCTAGTCACAACAGATGATAAAGACTGACTGATTTACACCTGCTAATAAGGATAGATGTTAGCGCGCGGGGAGTAAACAGGCGCGGGGAGTAGGCGAGGTTTTGTATTGGTGCATAGGTTTTGTAAATAAAATACTGCGCGTCGCTCAAACCAGACGAATTATCATGTATTAGCTGACCCGGCCACGCGTTGCTGTGGCTAATAAAACACTTTGTAAAATCCAACCTTTGTAACCACCGCCGTCTTTGAGTTTATCGCGAAGAGACAGACAGATGCCGCAGAGGACTTTAATTTATAATACGTAGAGATGGTGTGAAAGATTATTATAATGTGAATGAAATGCTTGGGGTGACAAACGTATTTAAGTTAATAAGGATTAATACTATATCCGTCTAAATAACTTTCCAATTATCCCATTGTACGCGACGAGAAGATAAAATGGGTATAGTAAAAGATTGATATATACCATCACGGTCTTTTTGTAGATCCATAAAAGAGGAATATCCCAGCATGCATTGTTTTGTTATATCTCAAAGGGATTAGGCATTGTTTTTGATAAAATCTCCAGGCGGCTTGACTTTTTCCGACACTTCTCTAATAATTATCGTTATGTTTCAACCAATTTACACAAATCCTTGACAAATTACATACCGAAACCTTCCTCACGAAACATTCTATCTATTGGTGAAAACCGCATGAAAATCTGTTCAGTAGCTTTCGAGTTTATCGCGAACAGACAGACAGACGGCGCGGGGGACTTTAATTTATAATATGTAGAGATTTAAGCAGTTGGTCGCTTAAAATGGAGTCGTACTAAACGGATATGTTTTCCTAGTACCTAACTATGAAACTTAACTTGAGTTAACATTGTCATTGCTAAAAACAGTAAGCGAAGTCGTTATACACGAAATCTACTGTGTATAACAAAAATCAAATAAAAATACAATAATTAAAATCACAAAATGTAACTTGACTTGCCAAGATATAAACTGAGAAATTTTGCTTCTATAAAATCAAAAAATATTACATGATTCAAATATAAAATCAATATACAGGGTTTTCCAATAAGAGGTGTTATTTTGATATTCAAAGAAAAATGCCATTTTTTAATATAAATGATCGGATGTTTATTTCATTATAAAGAGGAAGGTATGCCGTTAATAGTGGAAAATAACATCAGGCAAATGACCACCACGATCACGCTTACAGGACCGTATCCTTTTCATGAAATTTTCCATAACCAAATCGCAAAGTGGCTGCCCTATGTCCTCGACAGCCTCACAAATTCCATCTTTGAGGTCTTGAATCGACGCTGGGCTGTTGGCGTAGACCTTCTCTTTCACGTGGCCCCAAAGGAAGAAGTCGCAAGGTGTTAAATCACAAGATCTTGGTGGCCAATTGTGATCACCTCTTCGAGAGATAACACGGTCTGGAAACTTTTCCCGTAAAAGATCAATGGTTTCGTTGCTTTTGTGGCACGTAGCGCCGTCTTGTTGAAAGAAAACATTGGCCAGATCAATACCATCCAATTCCGGCCGTAAAAAATCATTAATCATCTCTCGATAGCGCAATCCATTCACCATAACTGTTGCTCTAATAATTTAATTTAATAATTTCAATGCGTTGTTGAAGCGTGTATCGTTCCATTTTTATTAATGGCTTAGTTTCTATTTGTCAAATGTCAAAAAATGACAGCTTCAAAAGTGACATCTACCGAAATAGCAGGCTATTCAAAATAACACCTCTTATTGGAAAACCCTATATATATATATACCAATTTGGGTGGCGGGTATGGGTACCGCCGCCCCATTAACCATTTACTGGAAAACTAACACCCCTGCCATAGGTCACCTTAACGGTTTGCTATGTTTATTTAATTCATTTTTTTTTAAAAGAAAGAAAACACAGTTTATGGTTTTGTCTAGGTTTTGGCGGTGGATGCATGTGGTCACCTACTGCGTGGCGGGACGCAACGGGAGAGACTGGTTGAGGGAGACCTTTTAACCTCTCTGGCCGGTCTCTCTCGACCCATCACTTTGCACCGCAGTGGGAGGGATGGATTCATACGTCCGTCACTCCTGAACACATTGGCCCCCAGATTTCTACCCACCCCTCACACATTTTTCTTTCCCAGAACTTCCTTTCATTATTTATGCATTAAACCGCTTACTCGTTAATACGGAATATTTTTTATTCAAACAGTTAGATTTAGCTTTATTATCACGAAAATTGAGTATTTATGTCGGGGGAGACCAAAAAACATGCAAAAAATATGCATTTAACATTTTAATTTTGTTAAAAATAATTCACTCTCGCGGTAACGCCATGTTTATTTATCATTTTTATATTATCATTTCATAGACAATGCTGCCAATCATAGAAAAATATTTTTGCATAAAACAAAGGGAGGCGTCTACTAATATCTACAGGAATTCCAAAAACTGAAAAAATCGAACTAATATCTATGAGAACCAAAGTATTGACGAATATCTACAGCACTGGCAGAGATTGGATGTGCAATTATGTATAGCATATTGGAATAACGTAATATTGCGTAGGCAGTTTAAAAAACTTAATTTATGTAAGTATGTATGTAAAAATCCCTAATATCGGACTATTGAACACATTTAGCTGATTAGTCCAACCTACGCTCTGCAGATATTAGTTCAACCTTCGCTCTGTAGATATTAGTCAACACTCTGAAGTTCGTAGATATTAGTTCAACATATGAGCTGTAGATATTCGTCCGACATACAGGCTGTAGATATTAATATCTGGAGTCAAACAAAGTGAATGCATCATTGACAAGTTTGTACCTGTATTTATAACAGTAGAACATGGAAAGAAATGTATTAAAATAATTACACAAACCCTACCCAAACAAACCATTCAAAAACGTAGGCTGATTTTAAAGTAAAGATAACATACACAAGCCCGCGATGAAATGTGAGTTTATTTTAGAGAATTTATTTTATAACATTGGTACATCAAACTAATGTCATATTTGATTGTCTATTAGTTAAAAAAGGAACATTCCGTATTATCTGTGTATCAAACTTGGACAACACGAACGTTCCGTATTATCCGTGAGGTGGACTAACTGCATATTTACCCTTCCTTTCTTTCATTTCCATAAAAAACCTTCACACAGCATCCACAAAGATGATATAGGCCGTGAGTGAATATTTTTACAGGTTTACCTACTTTATTGATTGTCTGGATTCGAAAATATTATTTTCATTCAATAACACTAATTTCAGATGTCTGTGCGTCCTGCGTAACTCGTAATTCAGACAAATTTACTTTGAATTGAAGTGCCATTTTCAAAATTGGAAAAGAACATGCGAAGAATTCAAAGAAGCGACAAAGTACCTACCTATTTTAATATAATACAAACAGAAAATTATTTTAACTATCATTTTAAAAAATGGAAAAGATTTTTAAAAAATTCATACTGTCCCGTAATTTTTCCAGGTATTTCGTTATTTCCTATAGTCGCTACTTTCGCAAAACTCTCTTTTGGCTGGCAACATTGTTCACGAAATGTCAAAACATTTCAATATTATTAGAAACTTGACAATACAATCAAAATACATAAAAATTAATGAGGAAAAATTAATCACAAACATTAACAAATTACTAAATTACCAATGGGAAAATAATTATCATTTAATTCTTCTTACGAAAAATCTGCACCACAAAATAATATATGAATTTAACAGAAACATAACCTCAATAATTTAACTTTAAATTCTTCGAAGATCGCTAGGCATGCAAGTAATCTGTATTGATTCAAATTATTAGAATCAATACAAAGCATTCTTACCAAATTTAAAACATTACTTTAAAAAAATAAATGGTATATTCCCTACAGAGAATATTCAAGATCCACAGAAACGTTTCAATAATATGCGTTCCAATTAGAATTTGTAAAAACATTGGTATGTTATACATTTACTAAAATAATTAAAAATTTATACAGCCCTACTTACATTGTTTATTTTTAAGTTGGAATATGTTTTATTTCACACGTAAACAAATTAACGTCAATTCATAAATAAACGTCAATTTCTGAAGCGTCCGAGAGTGTCGCCATATGCCTAAATAAATAAAATTTCGGTAAGCACTTTCTAATGCACCGTTTATACTTTTTTATTTGCAAAATGAATTAAAAATCTGAATTTTTGTGAAAAAGGCAATTAAAATTCAAACTTCTTTATTAGTAAAAATAAAAAATAAAATACTAAAAAATATATATTTTTTAACAATTATTATAAGCAATAATTATCAGCCTGAAACACTCATCCATATTGAAAAATCTTCCGAGAAAAGATACATGACGCCAACGGGACTTGAACCCGTGTCCTCTCGATTGCCGGTCGATTGCTCTGACCACTGAGCTATGGCGGCTTATCTCGTACCCGCCAAATGATTCAATGTATGCTAGTGTTTCATTCAACAATTACTGCTTATTATATTTTTTCCACCTAAAAACAACCAACTTTATTTTTGCGAGAGAAACATTGTAAGTGTTAAATCCCTCGCTAGGTGGCGTCGAGACAAATTATGTCTTCATTTATTGGGGAAATACTTAAACTTGTCAAATATTAATTATTATTTTTAATTGTAAAACTAACGTTTTTAAGACAAGATTTTTTATGCATAGCACAAATTACAATTAAAAATAATAATTAATATTTGACAAGTTTAAGTTTTTCCCCAATAAATGAAGACATAATTTGTCTCGACGCCACCTAGCGAGGGATTTAACACTTACAATGTTTCTCTCGCAAAAATAAAGTTGGTTGTTTTCAGGTGGAAAAAATATAATAAGCAGTAATTGTTGAATGAAACACTAGCATACATTGAATCATTTGGCGGGTACGAGATAAGCCGCGATAGCTCAGTGGTCAGAGCAATCGACCGGCAATCGAGAGGACACGGGTTCAAGTCCCGTTGGCGTCATGTATCTTTTCTCGGAAGATTTTTCAATATGGATGAGTGTTTCAGGCTGATAATTACTGCTTATAATAATTGTTACCCTTTGTGCTATGCATAAAAAATCTTGTCTTAAAAACGTTAGTTTTACAATTAAAAATAATAATATATTTTTTATTTAAAAATAAAAGATACTTTTAAATTTATTTTTTTTACTTTCTGCAATATTTAATATTAAAAAAAAAATGTATTGTTATTTTCCTTATGTAACTATTTTTGTCTTAATTGTGTTACTATCTAAGATATTTATTTCATAAGTTCTTTAAAAATTGTTTACACAATGAACATTATTATTATTTTTTTGCATGTAAATACTCCTCCCATAAACACGAGCTCCTAGAGCTCAACTTATGGAGTAGTAGAATAAAATATTAATCATTTTATAACCTTGCGTATATTATCATTTATAATGTAGAAACAAAAATCTTTAAATAAATAGTTAAATTGGATAAAGATTACAGAAAAAACGCTTAGATGAAAGTCAGAATGGCAGAAGAGTATGAGAGGTTTGTATGAAATGCATGAGAGAATAAAATTTATGTTTTTTATATTAATTTTTTTTTTTTTTTTCTTTGTTTTACAATTTTTTAATGTGAATGAAGCATAGAGTGTATACCGAGACAGAGTCGAATGGTGATCTGTCCTCTCTGGTTATCCTGGGAGCTAGCGGGCACGGGGGGGGGGGGGGATTTAATAAATTAGTTATTTAGTTTGGTTAAATTGTGTAAAAGTCAGTTAGACAAATTTTCATCTTGGCATTTAGTCTAGTTAAAATTATACCAAATGACACTTGTACTAGACGTTTGTACATAAACTAAATATAATAGGGAGCTGGCCACAATGACACGACAATGGAGTTTGGTACGCCGGTGGATTTTGGAACGCCACTGGTCTTTTAAATGAATTTACTACTTTGACAAAGAATGCTTCTAGGTATAATTGCAAAAACTGATTTGAGTACTGGATTAAAACACTTGAAAATAGGTTTGAACTGGAAGACTTTGGTTGTAGAAGACTGTTACTTCGTTGGTGGTAGATTTTTAACTGACTTGTGGCGGGAGAAAAGGCCCTATTTATAGGACCGACCCGTGTTGAACTTTTGTTCTAAGAAAACTCCCTGTTTTTTTGCAGGGTGTGTAAGTTAGGCAGTTTTCCTGGTCGCTATATTCGGCGATCAGATGTTGCACAATTGTACGCAATAGTTCTCACCAAGTCGGATCATCGTCTCCCATTATTTTTATTATATTTATAAGAAAATGTACAATGTTTACATATTAGAACCAAATCACAATATTTTGGAATAACATTTTTTCAAAGTGCGGAAAACACAGATAGGTTTCAGTTTTTAGGTTATTATTTTAGCACATACTTATTTTTTGGCGCTGATATTTATGTATTGGTCGTAAATGTGACCATTTTCTCGTAATTTAGTTCATCGTTTTCGAGAAGGTGAATTTGGTAACGTAATTATTTACGACTCGGAGATTTCCTTTATTCAGCGTTGACCAATTAGAGCTCGGCAAGTCGCGTGGTGGGGGACATGTAAATAGCGGAACATTTCCTTGGTTGTGTTTATTGCTTCGCGTAGTCTCCGGCAGAAGAGTTACGTGGTTGTTTAGATGTGTTTAGGAGTCCAATTTTGATGCTGCACGTATTCATTATCAATTGCGTCTATGTTTTCAATTGATAAGTTAATTGAAGAACGTAATAGTGTTGTAGACATCGTTTGGAAGATTGACAAAGCAGCTCTCCCATTCTTAAGTGAAGGCGCTGGCGGCATGGTATTGTGTGATTGTGTGCGTTGGCGGCATGGTACTGTGTGGGGACGTAAATTTCAATGTCGATGTTTTTAGTTGTCTCATTAGCTTATGTGCAATCATTCGTTACACACCTATTTCCTTGACACGTTCCACACAACACTTAAAAAAATTACAGAATTCCGCTTAATGTGTAGGTGAGCAATAAAAAAAAATACAGCACTTGGTATTAGTTTCATTGCTACAAGACCTGACTATTTTTTTGGGGGAGATGAAAATTTTGTTTTAACTAATGCATTTTTGGTTTTACAGTTGTTTTGAAAAAAATGTATCCTTACTGGGGTACCCCGTTCTAAGGACACATACCTAAGTAAATACCAAAGTTCAATTTAAAATATTACATACGAAAATAATAAAGTTAAATCTAAAAGAAAGTACAATGCAAGCATTAATCTTCGTTAGTTTGCAAAATTGCATCTATATTCTTCCTTCCCATATCCATAATCCATATCTTAATGCTTCTTTTGAAGTCGGTTATTTTTTTAATGGTTTTTATTGCAAGAAAGAGTAAATTAAATAATTTTATAGAGAAGTATTGCGCATTTCCTTATCCAAAAGTCGTTTTAGTTGTAGGTTGGTGGAATGTATGTTGTAATATTGATCTTGTGAATCGGTCCGAGTTTGTCGGTGTAATGTTAATAATAGCAAAACACTATCAGCCACGTCACATTATTATTGTTTCCACTATAAACCATAATATTTTATGTTTGATAACAACCCACATAATTATTTGATATTGTTTGGTATATATTTTTGGGCAATAGTTTTTTTCCTCCTTTTGTTCGAGTTCTGTTCTGGTAGTAATATTCCAATTTTCGTTAATCAAAGTTATACATTTCGTGTGTTTTGACGATTTAACGGCCATTTTTTTTCTTGCTTGTGTATTTTGTGGTATGGTTTCTTCCTTAATGATCTTTTATGTTTAGTGTACAATCAGAAAACTCTTATTTTTAAACATATTCAGTCTTACTAAAAAAACCCCTGAAAATTTTATTTAAATGACAAACGGCCGCGGATGTGAAAACATTACTCATTTAAAAATTGTTCATGGAAAGAAAAACACATACGTTTACACAGCTTGAGAGGGTAGTTTATCTCTGTTTTTTTATGATGTCAGAACGAAATTTGGAATTTTTCCAAAGTATTTTGAATGTTCTATATATTTCTTATTTTTGAGGGTGTCGTAAAAACAAATACAATTTATGAAAACTAGATAAGATTACTCTATAGATTTGTGAATTTGAAATATACTTTAGTTTTAAAAAACTGCCATATTTTAAGATTCAAACGCGGAAAAAAATTTCTTACCAAAACATTATTGATGAAAGTGTAGAGAAATTTATAAAAAAAACAAATTTAAAAAATACAGTGTTTTTAAATAATGAATTTGGAATGAAACTGTCACCTCATTTTTTTCCTCGCGCATGCAATAAAAATAATTAAAAAATTCAATTTTTTTTTGCCAAAAAAATAACCTAAAAATAATACCGACATTTATAACAGATTTCTTGGATCTCTAAAGACGTTAATTTCTTTGATACGTTTATGAACACATGTATAAATATTAATATTTAAAAAAACAACACTTTTATAAAATCCTCATAAAATAAAATCCTTTAAATGTAAATTTGAATTTTCATGTATCCTATAAAATACTTTTTGACTTTTCAATTTCCAAGGTACGATTATTGTTATTATAACTACATGAAAAACCACAATAAACACGGTATATATATCAATTATATGAATATAAGAACATATTTTAGTAATATTACACACACATCCGCGGAGCGAAATTTTTTTCGCGGTTAACCCGTTTAATCACAGGAGACCAGATTTGTCCCAACGCACATAGGTCTCACATAAGACGCCGTAACTCCCTTACTATCATAGTTAGAAATATGTTCTAATCGGTGTTAGAAAGGAAAAATATCATGCTTTATATTCCAATCTAAAAAATTGCCACCAAAAAAATAAAATGTACACTTTTATGTACACAAAGTTTTGAATCGCAAATTAAAAAAAGAATTTGAAATTTCAGGAATTTAAAAAAAAAAAATTTCATAGAGCAACAAAAAATTGAGGTTACAATATGTGTTTGTTATACATTTGTCTAATAAAATATGCATGTGTTTTTATTATTTTTTTTATTATCAGTAACTTTAGTTAGAAAAAACATAAGGTGAGCCATTTTGAAAACTTTTGTATGTTTGTATGCAAAATATTATAATTTAAAAAATATATATATTTTTTGAATTCTATAATTTGAAAGCTTATTTCATCACCTTTCTAAAACAATTTTGTTCTAAAATGTGTTCAGAAATATTCCAAATATTTGCATTTTATTGTAAAGCGAAAATATTTTGACCATCCGAAAAAAAAGTCAAATTTTTGAAGGGTTAAAATGTTTACAGCGCGTTTGACGAATGCGCAGGTGCCGCCAACTAGCGGTTATGAATTAAAACAAAAAAAATAATAAGTACACTATAAAAATAACATTGTTGCCAGGTTTAAAATGCATTTTAAAGTGTGACCACGGAACTTATCTTATAAGTAATATTTCATGTTTTAGTGTACATTTGTTTTATTCATGTTGCTGCAGCAACACAGGTTTTCTGTCGTGCTGTGGTTTTTTTTTAGTAAGGCTGATTATGTTTTACTGTCTCCTATTATATTTTAGTTTTAATATTTTGTGTTATCCTGTGTTATTGTCTATTGTTATTGTTTTGTGCTACAACAGTGCAGTAATTTTTTTTTTTTATTCTCTGGTCATTGCTTTGTATACAGAGTGTAACAGGACGTACCCGAGGGATTTTAACCATCGGTTCCTGACATTATTTGGAGTAAAAAATGTAAATTAAATTTTGGTGTCCGGTGATATTTTTGATGATATATTTTTTTTTTTTTTACAAAAACATTAAAATATGGTAGGTGTTGGACAGTTGGAGGCGGGGTGAGGGGTTGGTCGGTTACTCGGCTAAGTGACCAATGACAACAAGCGGAAGAATTTTTTTTTGTTTGAATTTGAAAAAAAAAAAAAAATGTCATAAAAAGCCACCGGAGACCAAAATTTCATTTACATTCTTTACTCCAAATATACTCAGGAATCGCTGGTTAAAATCCCCCGGGTACGTCCTGTTACACCCTGTATAAAACTTTACTGTACTGTATATTTTTTGTTTCATATTATTTGATCAATATCATGTAAGTACTCGTAAGAAGCACTCTAGGAGTAATCTTAAGAATTCGATCACTGAATCATCAAACAGTATTAATATCCTTCCATCTGCCTGGTTGAATTTTAGAACCCGGCTTCGATTGAATGTCTGCCGCCACGCCTTACGCGCCGCGCCACATATAACATCTGCGTACGTGGAATTTCAAACAAAGCAACCGTTGTTATTCGGTTTCTAATTCAATAATTCGTCACAAGATGTCGCTACTTCCGTCAACCCGTCAGATGGGGACGTGTCCCCCCTAGGTATAAGTGGCGAATTTGTGAATATGTAGTTATGTACTATCTCTCCGGATATGGAAAGATTGACGGTATTACATAGTTGTATCAAGTGGCTATATATTACATATGACACATGACGTCATTGTCCGTCTCGGTTACTTTGTTCCGGTGATTAGCTACACTGGGTACAGTGGATCAGAGGGACAGGCCATTTTCGGAACTGTTTCCTATTGGATTTATAAAATGGTCACCAGTAATCGTCGCCTTAGTTCGTATTTTTCCAATAGATTTTTTTCAAAATTTTACAGGAGGAGAAGGTTTTCTTTCATTATTTCAATGAAACATTATGAAAAGTGTTTAAGATAAAGCTATTTCCATGAAGGTAAAAGTCTCATTACTTTAAATAGTTTTTAGTTAAGTGATGAAATATCATTTTTTATAATTTAATTTTATTTTTAAAGTGGAGATTGACCAACAACTAAAATGGTCTGTTGGACAAATAAGAACTGAGGCGACAAGTTCCTATTGGGTTTATAAAATGGTCACCATTGTTGTTATCACGCGGCTATACATTACATAATATAACGTCATGGCCTGTCTCGGTTACTTTGTCCCGTTGATTTGGTCTCGGTGACTAGCTATCAGTGGATCCGAGGAACGGGTTATTTTTGGAACCAGTTAATATTGGATTTATAAAATGGTCACCATTATCACCAACACTAACTGGACCAAGGCGAACTAAAAGCCACCCGCAGGGCCTAGCAGTAAAAACCGGCATAGTGTGTTTTTAAATGCTAGTACTAAATTATTATATAAAAAGTGCTTTAATCTTTGCAAATTCACTTTGTGGTGACATTTTTAATTTTTCGAAACATTTTGATCAAATGGTGATGTTTCAGAAAGTCATCTATTTTCATTCGATATTATATTAAGGGCGGCTTGCACCAAAAGTTAAATTTGATTTAACTGTCAAGTTAAACACATTATTTGATTTAAGTCGACTTGGCGTCTTGCACCACAAAATTTAAGTCGTTAAACGCAATGACGTTACATACTATAGACGAGGGGTAGAAATCTCAAAGTGGGAAGACAATGGCAAGACAATTGTACCGGTCTCGATATCTAGTACTTTAGTACTTAACTGCTACGCGTCGAGTAAGGTTGTGTCTTACCAGTAAGTAAATTGCATTTTAAAAAGTGTCAAAATGCCCTCCTGTGTGATGAGAAAAAGTTTTAATTACACTGCAAATAATAGTAAAGGCGAATGAATAACATTTCATTTGGAAGTACACGCAAATTACTTAATATTATCGATTATTATAAATATTACAATTAATTTTCATGTTTCCCGCTCGCGGTTTTACACGTCATTACGAGACAGAGAACGTTGCATTAAAAAGTAACAAGCATAACAAAGACAACCTACTAACTGTAGGTCGGTTCACACAGCGTCCCGCACTAGTTTTCTTCTTTTGGGAAAGATGGGGTAAAACGTACAAAGTAGGGTAAATCGTTAATTAACTTAATTATGTTTGAATTGTCATAACGCTCGAACCGAGCTTCCTTGCTGACAATGACAAGACACTATAATTTAATACACGTAAACACGCTAGTTGTAGTTAAGCTCTGTTGATAAATATAATTTTTTGTCATTTCATATGAAAATAATTAATACCTAATAAAATCCCAAAAATTAAAAAAAAAAATCAAATTGCTATTCAAAACTTTACGTTTTACTTTTTTGGTGGTCATTTTTAGATTTGAATATAAAGCGTGGTATTTTGTCTTTCTAACACCGTTTAGAACATATTTCTCACTCTGTTAGTAAGGGAGTTACAGTGATTTATATGAGACCTGTGTGAGCTGGGACAAAAATAGTCTCGTGCTATTCAACGGGTTAAGCCTGTACAGATCTTTTTGTAATTTAAAGCAGTCAATAAGGCGTTAATAGGAAGAAATATTTTGATGTCATCAGCGAAGAGTAGAACATTTGCATAATGGAAGCATTTTATAATGTCGTTGATGAAAATTGTAAATAGATTTGTATACTCATTTGAACCTATGACCTGTACTGTATAATAAAAAATGTTTTTAACAATACTACTATAATAGTACCAATATTGTATTACTAATGATCTCATATAATTATAATAAAAAATATTTGCCCGTGTGTCTTGTTTTACCCGCCTTTACCCTCCCCTGTGCGTAGTGTAACCGAGTGAGAGTATCTTGTTATCTCAGTCACACCCGTGATGTGAAAGCAGTATTCGGCAAAGAAATTAATACGCCGCCCGCTAATGTATCCGTGCCATTCATACATACACATTATTTGATTGTCTATCTTTATCACACAGGAATAAACTTTTGAATTGAGAAATTATTGAAAATCGCTGAAAACAAAAGAGTGTTCCTTACTTTCCAAATTATATTGTGAGTATGTGAGACTATAACGAGTCTATTTATTTTATATAACGTCATTGGTTAAACGCATTTAAAGAACTGTCAAAGTTAAATGCCCAAAAAGGGCTGTTTAACTGAGTTAAACATGTTTAGCGAGCAAGTTCTGTCAAAAAATTTAGGTTATTCCTTCGATTACCGAATGTCTAATATTTCTTAAATCTGTCTCATTTATTAATTTGTATTCACGATGGACATTTGGGTTTTTTATTCTGAAGTTGACGAAGAAATTATAGATTTTATAAGTAGACCGTTTGTAGTGAGAGAAGTAAACACAAGAACAAATTTATTTGATACTCGGTGCCAGAAAGTTTCAAAGATTTCTTAACATTAACATCAGCACAACAGCGAGGTGCTCGCAATACTCATTATTGAGGAATAGGTATTGATTTATTTATGGAGGAATACTTTGGAAGGTTGTAAACTTAAATTATATCTACCTACAGCATTCTTATAATAGGTAACAATCTACATAAAATAAATAAAAAAACAAAATTACTAGGTACTCAGATATTTGTTTTATTTTTAAATCTAACAACAAAACCTCTTTTTGCCCCATTTCGTAGTTATGTTTGTTTTATTTTTTCTTCCAATCTACATGATTCATTTTTGTTTCTTGTGCTAATTTCTATACGCAACCACAACATAACCTCAAAATATTTTGACACTCGCAAATTTAAGCATCCCCACACGGGCAATTTGGATCGATCGTGCCCCTCGCACTTCAAGTCGCTGTGCAGAAAGTGTGCGTGTGGGTGGTGCTAAGGAACGATGCCACTGTTTTACCGACTCGTTAACGGCGGTAACTGTTTTACCGATGCTAAATGACGTTAAACTAAATAACCGCTCCAACAGCTTGGTGCAGGACGAAACTAAACACATTTAAGTTAAATGTATTTAGTGACTTAAATGCATTTAGTTAAATACAATTTAAGATAAAATTAGCGACAGTTGGTGCAAGTCGCCCTTAAGTTTATTTTAGTTAAGCGCACTTAAAGTGAAAAACCATCAAACTGCGCCAAAAGAATATTTTTTAAACTATTATTATTATAATAATCCGCGCAGGGAAGTAAACGTTCAATTAAAAAGTATCAATCAAAACAGCTTCCAATTTGTTCCGGATCTGAATCGAAATCGAAAATGCTTAGCAAGTGCAGATCCCGTTATAAATAACAATTTTTTTAAATTATATTTCTAAAACAAGCATTGTTTACTTCCAACAGCAGGGCTAGAAACTAACGTACCTACTCGCTTTGGAACAAATACATATTATGACACTTCGAGCCTTCGAGCTGCTTCGAGCTAGTCTAAGCATGTGAACACCGCCTTGTAATTAAAACATCGATATTCTTATAATTATTAATATGGTAACACCAAGCTATAGAGGGCTTGTCAATCTGTCAATTGTTTATGTTTACTAAATATAAAAACAGACTTAAATCACAT
Organism: Limnephilus marmoratus; assembly: GCA_917880885.1. NCBI lineage: Eukaryota > Metazoa > Arthropoda > Insecta > Trichoptera > Limnephilidae > Limnephilus > Limnephilus marmoratus. The sequence continues at coordinate 38,732,075 of OU862907.1, read as the reverse complement.
TTGAACGATAATTCTGATTAATATTTCAGTGGTAAGTCATCAATTATATATTCTCAAATGTGTTATTGGTTGATTTGTTGGCATGTCAATGTGAAAAATAGTGTTATTTGAGTCGATAAGAAAGGAGTATTGCAGTCATGTCAAAATATTTCCAATACTAGAATTGTGTGTTTAATACATGTCTAATTGTGTTTTTTTAATATTTAAATGATTCCAGATAAGTGTTCTTACTTGTCAATAGATTATTTCGTAATTTTGAGCAACTTTTTAGTAGATATCTTATTTTTTGTGCGTTGTTGTCATATTGAATTGAGGTTATGTTTGTTGTCAAAGTTTTGTCGTGTTGTTTTGTCAAGTGTGGTGATTAAAACATTTTAAATAATATTTCCAATACTAATTTAATATGTTTTTGCAAACTTTGTTTAAATTGTTCGATAAATATTATTTATCAAATAATATTTTTGACGTTTATGCCAGTGTTGCCATGAAGAAATAATTTCAGACGAATGGCGAGAAACAATATTATGTAGCGAGTATTATTTTCGGCATTCGAAATTTAAGGCGCCGCATCCGCGCTCAAAAGAAGAAGATGGTGAGATATGTAATTTCGAATGTTAGAGGAGCGCGTTAAAACAAAATCGATGCGAAAATTGTGAAAATGTTTAATAAAACACAACTCATTTAAAATAGAGCAAAAATCTCGTGGAAGGCATCTTAAGTATCATTTAAAGAAACATTGTGAATTTTTTCACTACGATTACTTGTAAAATAACTGAAACAAACGTGTTTATAATAATTTTCGGAGCATACTTTGCGATTTTTTTCTATCTAGGGAATTTCATATAATTTGTATTTCGGCGTGGAACAATTAATCGACCTATTTTGTCGGAGGGTCAAAATATTTCCGCTTTACATTAGAATCCAAATAAATGGAATATTTCTGAACTTATCCGAAAACTAAAAACTGTTTTTAAATGCTTTCAAATTTTATAAACCGAAATAAACATATAAATTTTTAATTTTAATATAAATATATTTTTTTAGACAAATCTATATATACTTCTAAAAATCAAAATCTGTTTGTTTCTAGGTTTCTATGTTTGTATGTCCGCTATGCGTTGCTAAACCATTCATCCAATTGCGATGAAACTTTGGGGATTTGATGTGCGCATGTCCGCGATGGTTTCTGTATACAATAGTGAGCTCTGGCAGGAAATTATGCATTGCTAAACCGTTCATCTGATTGCGATGAAACTGTGGGGATTTGATTTTCAATTTATTTTCATTTTATTTTCAATTTATTTTTCAATTTATTTTATTCTCTCAAAAACATTACAAAATTTAAAATTTTAATGCGTTTTTAAAATACATTTGTAGCAGTATTACATTAAACAAATATAAATGGTTAGCAAAAAAAAAAAAAAAACTATACGAGCATCAATTGAGCTTGCCTTTTAAAGGCAGCTTCACTGACGCTAAATATGTCGATATCCGAATTAATTTTGTTTAACAGCAAGATTGCTCTCCCGACCGGCATGACCATTGGCAAGTTAGTCCTGCAGGCCGGAAGATAGAACAGCCTATGCTGTCGATGGCGAAGATAACCATCGGGAATATAAAAATGAATGTTCTCCAAGATAGCTGAGTTTTCAAACCTTCCGCGAATCAATCTGAAGAAATGAGTAGCAATGTGTACATCTCTTCTGACACGTAGATGGTTCATTCCGAGCATACCCAAAAGAAAGCCGGTAGGATAGAGCCACGGGTAATAGCCGTACTCCCTCATGTACAGAAATCTCACAAATTTTTTCTGAACTCTCTCCAACATGAGGGAATATTTTGCTTGGTGCGGACTCCAAATTATCGACCCACTTTCAAGTCTACTCCTTACTAAGGAATTAAATAGAATTATGAGAACCCGGGTGTCTTTAAAATTCCTTGCAGTACGCAGAACAAAGCCCAGCATTCTCAATGAAGTGCTACAAGCCATCTGAATATGAGTATGAAATGTCAGCCTACTATCAAACATGATTCCAAGGTCCTTCATGGTGGAGACACGTTTTAGACTTCGGGCGTCCATCGTATACCGGTAATACCAGGTATGACACGCCCTAGTGAATGACAAAATTAAACATTTAGATATATTGAACTCAATCCGATTTCTTTGACTCCAGTCAATAATTCTATCAATATCTGACTGGAGTCGATTGCAGTCCTCTAGGGTTAGTATTTCTAAGAATAGTTTCAGGTCATCAGCAAAAAGAAGAAACCTGGAGTGCAGAATTACTTCTGAAATATCATTAATAAATATGGAAAAAAGGAGTGGGCCTAAATTAGAACCTTGGGGTACTCCTGATCGTACAAAAAATAGAATAGACTGGAATAGTCCATGAGATACAAACTGTTTCCTGTCTACAAGATAGCTAGCAAAAAAGGTGAGTAGTCTCATGGAGAATTGATGTGCGCATGCCCGCGATGGTTTCTGTATACAATAGTGAGCTTTGGCATCTTGAAATTATGCATTGCTGAACCGTTCATCTGATTGCGATGAAACTTTGGTGAGTTGTTGTGAACAAGTCCACAAAGGTTTCTATATATATGCTGGTGAGCTCTGGCATTATGAAATTTGTATTAAAAAATTGCAATAGGTGGCACGCGAGCTGTTTGAAAACTGAATGTACAGGGACTGAATGTTTGGAATGCGGGAGGGCGGAGGGAAATCGGGAGGGGGGTTCGGGGAAGCGGGAGAGGGGAGTGGGAAAGTGGAGAAGACAGAGTGGGAACGCGTGATGGGAAGAAGAATAGGACGAAGGGAAAGGACACGCAGGGAGAAACAACATCTTTATGGCATAGCAACGCAAGCCGGGAGCTACAAACCCGGAAGGTAGCATATTTTGATATTTATATATATATATGTATTTAAAAATATAGATTTCCCCCTAAAACCATGCAAACAAAGCCGCGGGTAAAAACTATGTATTACAAACGTTATTATCACCTCACTTTTTTGTCATTCCGTGTAAAAATAATTAATAAAAAATTCCCAAAGTTTCTTAAATTTATTTCAAACTAGCTTTTTCTTGCGGCCACGCTCGCATGGTATTAGGGGTTTCCCACTCCGTCACCTCCACCTTCCTTCTCTCCACTCCACTCCCCCCCTTCCCCCGTCCTGCAAACCCCCCTCCCGTGTTCCCCTCCCCCATCTCTCCCTCCCTCCAGCTTTCCATAGCAATAGCCGCTTCCTCGCGTTCCACCAATAGCAATTTTTTTATACAAATTTCATAATGCCAGAGCTCACGTGAAGTTTTATAAAAACCTTGTCCTGACAATAACGAACACACAAAAAAAAAGAATTATCCAATTTGGTGCAGTCGTTCGAAAGTTATGCGCTTAGCAACACATTCAGCGATTCATTTTTATATTATAGATTAGGATTCGAAACTTCGGTTTCTCTCCACTTTAATTATTTTGTGATTAATTTTTGTATTAGAATAAAAAGCGTATTTTCTTATTTTTAACACCGTTTATATAAAATTTCTCACTATGATGATAGTAAGGGAGACACAACGTTTTCTATGAGACCTATATGAGTTATTAGAAAACCGAAAAAATAGACTATGGGTTAAGTGAACATTTTCGTTTTTTTTTTGTTTGGCAGTGCCAGTTACAATATAGTTTATTGTTGAAGTAAGTGCCAGCGAGGTACGATCACGAGCAACGATTTTTCGCGTTTATTAAATCGAAAAAAATAATTATTAATTTGTATTATTTTTCATTTCCGAAAATAGGCCACTTGCATTTTTTAAAAAAATTTTCAGGTTTACGCAAATATTCTAAGACATTCTGTATTTATTTATTTTTTTAATCGTATTTTTGAAACCCTGGCGATTTTTTGAAAATTTCAATCCGAAAAATCAGACCATTTTTTATAAACCGGAAAGACGGGACATAATTTTATAGGTGCGAAAAAACGATAATTACATAGCCGAAAATCATTTAAAAAAAAAAAAAAGTTTTCCACATAATAACGAGGCATACCAAAAATATTACACCTCATAAATATTTTTTTCCTTGATCCGTTTTATTGATCACTAGCTTTTTCCCGCGGCTTCGCTCGCATGGTGTAAGAGGGGTTCCCACTCCGCCTCCTCCACCTCCGCCCCCTCTCACCGCCCTCCCTCCCCCCACTCCCCCCCCCTCCCCCCACCCCTCCCTCCCACCACCATCTCTCCCTCCCCCCCGCTTTCCATATTTTCAATCCCAGTACATTCAGTTTTTAAACAGCCCGCGTGCCACCTTTTACAATTTTTTTCAAATTTCCATTTTTCATGTATATTAAATTTGGTACCTAATATAGGTACCTGTTTAAAATATCTAAAATTCTTGATTCGATTCAAACTATTAGGGGAGTACCTACATTAAATAAATTTATCAACTTATAGATTTTCAAAATTAGAATCCTTATTTAGCAATCATTTTTTTGCAAAATGTCATTCTCAAACACGCGAACTGTCAAACGTGCGATAGTCGTTAGGTTTTTTGAAATTGTCCAATTTTCTGCGCAATTTTGTTAATTTTTCTCTCCGTAAGAACCATCCTCGTACTTCAAGGAATATTCTAAAAAAAGAATTACATTTTTGGAGACGGGATATTTTCATGTAGTGACGTGACGAGCCCAAATAATGGATTTATTTATTTAAAAAAAAAAACTGTACATTTCTAAAAATTTTTACTAACATTTTCGTAATCTTAGTAAAAAAAATCTATCCACACGATTTTTTCAAGTCGTCGTTATGAAATCCATGCAAGTGGCCTATTGTATTATTTACTTCTTTTATCTCACTGATTGAAAATGTTTTTAGGGGTCACATTAAATTGGATATTTTTCTAAATTTGGATTTAAAAACAAATGTTTCTGAATTATACCCTTTAACCTTTTCCCCGCGTTGAACTACTCCGTTTTTTCAATACCCATACGCGGTACATGTATATGTCATATTTCAAATACCTATCCAACCAATTTTATGTCAAATTACAGCATATTATGGCATGATTTATCATACTATATAAACAGATGAGATTATTATCTACAATTTGAAACCAAATCGTCGTCTGTAAACACTCCTAGATGTTTATAAAAAACAAAAAACGTAAAAAACGTACCCATATTATCTCAAAGACGGCGCCATTTATCCGCGTGCGTGTACTCAGGACACTGCGTTGATAGACACAAGTGGTACCTCATAATTAATTCGTATAAACAAGTTCTAAAACTTCTGATGACTCTAAAATTAATCAAATTTTTATGTAAATTCAAAATCACACTTTCACAACATAAACAAACGTGTGCGAATACGCGCGATCTCGATAACAAATGTTATCGACGCTTGTCCAATTTGGTCAGTCGAAATCGCATGGAGCGCCTGCGCAAACTACTAGCGCCATCTGTGGAGTAAATTGAGAACTTTGCATTCAAAGGTACGAGGAATACATTCACTTGATTATAGATGTTTTTTACGAAATACAATTTTACTTTCGAAATATGCCTGAAGATGTCAGCATCGTGATAGTTACACGAATATCCTAGCAAGCGGGAAAAAATAGTGTGATATAGGAACGCTGTGATATTGGCAGTCGAAGTTAGCGTAACAAGGGCTGATACGGGCGCGTGTGAGGCGTGGCTTTTTGCCGTATCAACCGTTGTTACGATCGCGTGGAAAAAGTTAAGGGCGTTTTAGGCCATTATTTTGAATTATGGAGAAGGCGAATTTATATATTAATTTTCATTTATATTGGTAAATTTCATAAATTTAAGGAAGACTGGGGTCGATTTTCAGACTTAAAGAGATGAGATGAACGGAGGGGGGCAATTTTATTTTATTTTATTTTTTTATTTAATATAGATATATAAGTGTACAGTGGAGTTATATAAATTACACATCGGTACAGAAATTATTTAAAATTGCAATCTCACCAAAGAAGAAGCTAGTTCTTGTGTTTGGTGAGCGAGTTACACTAATTATAACTGTAATAGAACAACATAGGTAAGTACAAGGTGTCCGGAAACTCGTAGTACAAGCGGGAAACTGGAGAATCCACATCACGTTTGGAGTCGATTTTGTGGTTTAACTTTTTTTGATTTGAGCTTTCGTTTTCGAGTAAATCGGGTCCGAAGTTGGAATTTTTTTGGTTAAATTTGTAAAAATTTTTCACTAGGGGGTTGATTTCAGCTGTATAATGTCTTATAAAATGCAACGAAGGGTAAACCGGGCTCAAAAAATTTTTTAACCCTTTAGTTGCCGAAAAAATGGAAAAATAGACAAAAAATAATATTAAAATCGAAATGCTTAGATCGAAAAAAATAAGTTTTTGGGTTCTCTACGTGATGTAGATTCACCAGTTTCCCGCTTGTACTACGAGTTTCCGGACACGTTGTATATAATAGGATCAATTGAGACTTCTGGATCATCTATATGTGTAGGTGTACATACATAGGACACGGTTACATACTAAAATATTGTGCACTTAGGAGAAATTCGAAAAATCTAAATAAAATATGTTTATATGTTTAAAATTCCTACTTCTAAAATGTTGTTTTGAAAATCTTCACTTTGTTTATCTGCATATTTATTTCGTCCTATTTCTGAAAACACGCAATAAATTCCCCTAGATACTCTCAGTATCGCCCCTATAAAAAAGTTCACTATTTACCATTGTTTATGATCACTATTTAACATTATCTGAACATAGTTTGAAATTGAGTAAGTTTTTAAGTGACCAGAATCTGAATATATCCAGGTGCTCTCAACCCATGGCCTCCGTAAGACTTTCGTCTAGCCATCCGGAGGTCACGAGTTTAAATCCCGGTATGCGAATTAATTTGTGTTATTTCGCAATTTATATATTGAAAATCATATAGTATATTTGCGGCATGTTCCAGAGTGGAAGATACTTTCAGTATTGCCCTGTTGTCTTACCACCATACCACCATTCAGAAATTCTCAATTTGGGAGGCAGGCACGGGTACCGCCGCCTCGGGAACCATTTATTGGATATCCAGCACCCCTGCTATAGGTCACCCCAAGTGGTTCTCTACGTTTGGTGACTTAGCAGGGGTGCCCGGGTTCATGGGGTTAGGTTTGTCCGAGTGGGATGGATGGATTCTACGTTTGTCACTCCTGGACACACTGACCCCCAGATTCCTACCCACTACTAATCCCCTTTTCCTTCACAGAACTTCCTCTCCTTCCTTTCCTAAAAGACCCTCCACAAAGCATCCTCAAAAATGACATAGGCCCTGAGGAGAATTACTATTCTCAGGGCCTCCTGTGTGGAATTAATGTAAAAAAAAAATGAAACGTTGCTTGAAATGGCCTTAGCCGTGTTTAGCGACTCGATCTTCGTAGCCAGGTACTTCCCCATCTTCCTCCTCCCCATCTCCTTCTCTCCACTACCTTCAACATACCCTAGTTAGTTACGCCAAAATCTCCCTGGTTCCAGACGATTGGGAACAGTTGGGACTCTTGTGCAGTATTCACATAAAAAAAATCTTCCTCTTTCCAGTCTCCTTACTGGTTCCGCGACTTTTCACCCCGCCACAAAATATCCTGCGGACGAAACATTCCCCAACAAAAAATGGTTTCAGATATTTATCATTTTATTTTTTTTTTATTTATTTTTTTATTGGTTTTCAAGGTACAATCCTGTTAAACCGCAATAAAGCAGTTTGTCAACAGGATGTTAATGTTCAGCTACAATTTAAACATTACAAAATATTATTACTATAACCATACAGATTATAACAATTAACACATATGACTTAATATAAACTATCTCTATTTAGCAGCCATTGTTTCAGCATATATCTGAATCTATTTGTAGAATCGCAATTTTTTATATTAATTAGTAACATGTTAAATATTTTTGGCACATTATATTCCAGGGTTCGCCAATAATTTAATATCTTTATTCTATAAAGATTTTAAATTATTGTATAAAAGTAGTAAAATAGGACAGAAATAATACAGACAGCCTGCAAAGTTAGATGAGGTTAGGTTTTATTAGATATTTTGTAAAATAAATTATTGTTTAAAAATCGTAAAATGGGACAAACAGAATATAGACATCCTGCAATGTTAGGTTAGGTTTTAGTAGATATTTTGTTGGAGGATGTTTTGTCCATAGGATATTTTGTCGGGTATATTTTGTCGTGGGATGAAAACGCGCTTCGCCCTCCTTACCCTCCTCAAGTTCTTAAGACCAACAACACACCCAGATCGGATATGTCTTAGTCTGTCTAGAATTCCTGTACTGTATACACAAAAAATATAAATAAATTTATTAATATATTTTCTGTGATTAATTTCAGGTTAAATTAAACTCAAAGCGAAGTGATGAAAACCTACCCGTCCGGAAGGATAAGTTGACATCGTATAACGAGTTCTATACTTATTTAAAGAAGGTCCTATTCTGAAATGGATTCCACTAGTGCCGTGGAAGACATGCTAATTGGCTGCATAAAACCGGTAGTCATCAAACAAGAGGCTCTTCTTGATGATGCAGATGTCCAAGATGATGATGATGACGATGATGATGAAGACGATGACGACGACGATGATGCAGAAGAAGATGAAAGCGAAGAAGAAGTCGTTAGAAAGGTCAAAAGACAACCGAGACACCACGCGTACTTCTGCAGTCAATGCCTCAAAACCTTCTCATCTGCATTCTCTTTAAGACGTCACAAATGGATTCACGAAGGCATAAAACCATACGCATGTGACCTATGCGGTTATTGCTTCACGCAATCAAACGACCTGGACAGACACAAGAGAGTACACAGCGGAGAAAAACCATTTGCGTGTAATCTCTGCGACTACACATGCTCCAGTCTTGGAAACTTAGGCATACATAAACGGTGTCATTCTGGAGTAAAACCATACTTGTGCACAGAGTGTGGTCAAGCATTCGCTAGAAATGGACATCTCCAAAGACACAAAAGAACTCACAGCGGGGAACGGCCATTTTCATGCGATCAGTGCACCTACACCTGTTCCAATACTAGCTATCTATCCGCGCATAAAAAGACACATCTAGGTCTCAAACCATATGCGTGTTTAGTATGCGGTAAACGCTTTACAAAAGCTGGGTGTTTGGGTGTACATACGAGAATTCATACTGGAGAAAAACCGTACCGTTGCGACCAATGTACATACGCTTGTAAAGACTCTAGCTCCCTCAGTAAACATAGAAGAATTCACGGCAAAGAAAAACCAATGAAATGTGATGACTGTAACTATTCTACGCGAGATATCGGCTTCCTAGCAAAGCATCGCTTGAAGCATTCTGCGGATAAGCTTTTTAAATGCGATCTATGCACGTATTCTGGAGCTAGGCTTGGGGATTTAAAAAAACATAAACATATGCATAATAAAGTCAAGACGCCGTTTGATACGCTCGATAATGGTTCCGATATGTTTTTGTTGCAATGATTTTGGGTGCAGATAATTTTATTGATGTTGTATTATTGTTATTATATTATTGTAGATGTGTTGAAATCCATCGCATCGTGTAATATTGTATTGTGAGGCGATGGATGGCAGTATTTTATAAGAGTTATATTTTAAGCTTAAACAGTATTAAAGAAGATTATTAATAAAGTGTTTGTGTTTTTTGAAAATTATTAATAAGTGAGAGATGCTTCTCCAACCGTGTGTCGTCAGTGGTACCGGCATCTTAATGGCATTGTTGGAAATTATAATTTTGGTTATTGTTTCTTTTTGTGTGAAAAACACAATCCAATCACATTTCACAGGAGGCTACACGAAAATAATTTCCCTCAGGGCCTATGTCACCTGAGGTGCTGTGTGGAGGGTCTTGTCTGTGTGCTGTGAGGAAGAGGAAGGAATGAACATTGGTCTTGAAGAGACCTATGTTGTAGGAAGAAGGAAACACAGAGGCCGGCAAATCGTTCTCGTTCTGTTGAACACAATAACAGGTTGAAAAAGCGATCCGTTCACATGTGACAAATTTCAACCATGTATATATGTTGGGCACGCAATTGGCGTGTTTCCCGACTATGCACCGGTGCCAAAGGGATCAAGGTCGCTAGTCTCTCGGAACATCTAAATACATCGAAATACCGGTAGAACATGGATAGCATTTCCACCCGACACCAGTGATCGAAAGATTGCAATCCGTTTAGTTGTTAAATTAGAAGAATCTATCAAACGCACCGCCCGCTTCTGCACAGAGTCAAGGGTTTTTTCAGGTGTTTTGGAGCTCCAGACTAAAGTGAAGTTGTGATTAGGGTAGTTGTCGGTAGGGTCGTAGTTGTGTACTATCTGCGGGTCCTGTCCAGTACGCCCAGCTTCTGAGAGGCTAACTTTACTCTGACTTCGCTGGAGCCCCCGTGTCTGAGCTGGTCACTTAGACTTACAGTTACTTAGAATGACAAACATACGTTTAATTACGTACACTATTTACATCAGTTGAAATGCTGCCTAATATTTATTGTGATCTTAAAGTCGATGTGGTTTAAATAAGAAATGTCTCTCAGAAGAAAGGTGGTTTAATCAATGACGTTTTATAAATAGACTTGCCATTGTCTCACAAACTCAACATATAATCTGGCAAGTAAGCAACACTCTTTTTGTTTTCAGCGGTTTTCAGTCATTTCTTAATTCAAAAGTTATTCATGCATTAAAAAGGTATGCTACTTCCACACCGAAGCCAAACTTCCAACTCGAACTTCCAACGCACGAACTACCCTTCTACACAATCATCCGAAAGTTTGAAGTCGGAAGTTGGCCTTAGTGTGGCCGTACCATAAGATAATCAAAGCATGTGTGTTTTTTCTCTAATGACGCATAAAATTGTCGGACAGAAAACATGAAAATTAATTGTTTTGCTTATAATAATCGATAATAATAAGTAATTTGTGTGTACAAATAAATGAAATGTTATTTCTTCACTTTTACTAATGTTTGCCGTGTAATGGAAACATTTTCTCATCACACAGGGGGGCATTTTGGCACTTTTGAATCCAATTTTCCTACTGGTAAGACACGACCTTACTCGACGAGTGACAGTTTAGTACTTAAGTACTAGAAATCGAGTACAGTGCAATAGAGAACTCCAGTCCAATTTAATTTTTTTTTTTTAATGAATTATTTATTTTTATTTTTATAGTTAGTTTTAATTGTTAAAATAATAATTGTCAAAGTTTTAATTTTTCAAGATTCCCAGAAAACCACCGAATGTATAGTGAATCGTGTGACGTCATCACTCCTGAAAAGTTACTATATCGGGCAATCAGCTGATCAACTGCCGCCATTTTGAAATTCGGTGTTCGAAGTATTCTCTCTAAAAGTAGCATTACTATTTTTTGTGCAGTAGTTTTTGAATATTTTCAATAATAGAGATAAACTAATAAGAGATACCTAAAAACTAAATCTCTATAAACAGTATATAAATAAACGAATAAATTAATACGATGGCTTGTGTCATACCTACATTCCCATACAATGACTTTACGGTGATGTCACCACTAAACATTTTAATAATACCAACAATATGACAGCGTGTTTCTAAGACCCGATGAAAAATGGACTTTTTAATAATTTTTTAAAAACTCTGCGTTTAATATTATTAAATAAAACTTATATATTCAGGATCAGCGTTTATTGGTCTATATGAACATATTTTTTTAAAGCCATAATTCTTTTCACTGGAGTTCCTTATTGCTTTGCTTTTGGCTTTCCACTTCTTTCCAGATTTCTACCACACGTCTACATCATTGGGTTTAATAGCATAGTCATTCTCCTTAAGGCGATCCACTAGTTCACTACTGTGCCGTGGACAGTAGTTCTTCGGTGGACGCCATAGGGTTCATTTTGAATCGTCGACTAGCGGCCGAATAAATTTTTTTTTTTTTAAATATTAACATTGTAAAATATCAACGCGAAAATGCATATTTTACTTACTATACTAATATTATAAAGAAGAAATCTTTGTATGTATGTATGTACGTAAAGAATAAACGCAAAAACTACTAAACCGATTTCAAAAAATTCTTTTACTATTAGAATGTTACATTATTCCACATTAACATAGGCTCTAGAATATTTTGAAAAAGTTAGGGATCTGTATAAAAACTAAATTATTTTTTTATAAATACCTATCTACCCGTGCGAAGCCGGGGCGGACCGCTAGTTACACAATAAAACCATATCCGAAAAGGGGTTTATAAATAGGAGAGTTTGGACTTGAAAGTGTGTTTTTTAGACCTTATACTTTATTTTTTTATAGGCTTAAAAAGACTTTTAAAAAAAATGACCGATATTTTTAAGGGCCAAGGTATGTTCTACACGCAGTATTTAATTGAAGCATCTACAATACTTCTAAGCGATCAAATTTTCAAAACAAAAACATATGATTTTGCATTATTTACTATGGCTTCATCTTAAAGGTTTGCTCATTGGTAGGTTGGTCTTTCCTCTTGGAAAAAATAAAAAGCCTTTACTGTCTCTGGTAAAGTTATCGGGGACATAAAGCGGAATCCGTTCTATAAGGTGTGGAGTTATCTATATATTTAAAAATCAATTGCTGTTCATTTGTCTCGCTAAAACTCGAGAACGGCTGGGCCGATTTAGCTAATTTTGGTTTTGAAATGTTTGTCATAGTCCAGGGAAGGTTTAAACGGTGAGAAAACATGAAAAAGTTGCGAGGAAGATAGTAAAAACAACATTTTCATTTTCCCATATAAACTTTGGTTTTTATATTGCTAACCGTTCATTCGATTGCGATGAAACTTTAGTGAGTTGTTGTGAGCATGCCCGTAAAGGTTTCTATATATACTGGTGAGCTCTGACATTATCAAATTTGTATAAAAAATTGCAATTGGTGCCACGTGAACTGTTCGAAAACTGAATGTACCGGGACTGAATGTATGGAATGTGGGAGGGGGAGGCGGAGGGAGAGGGGTGAAGGATGAGGGAGGGGAGGGGAGGGGAACTCGGGAGGGGAACTCGGGAAAGGGGGTTCGCGGGATGCAGAAGGGGGAGGGGAACCCGGGAGGACGGAGGGGAAATCGGGAGGTGGGAGGGGAGCTCGGGAGAGGGATCCGCGGGAGGGGGGGAGGTGAATACGGGAGGGGGAGGGGAACTCGGGAGGGGGGTTGCGGGACGGGGAAGGGGGGAATAGAGTGAGGAGTGGGAACGCGAGAAGGGAAGGGGACGCGGAGAGGATGGGGTTGAGGAAGGTGAACGGGACGAATGGGAAAGGACACGCAGGGGAAACAATTTCTTTATTAAATGACATAGCAACGCATGCCGGGTACCAGCTAGTTCATTAATAACAGAAAGCCGAATTCATTTATAAGATGTTTATTGACACTGTTAACCTTTAACTAGCGTCGTGCATTTTTTGTAACGTTAGTACTTACGTGAGGCCTGACAGGCCGCATATATTATGCAGTGTTTTATAAAGAAAATGATGATTTAAATATCAGTCTTTGCATTAGGATGTTAAATGAAGTGTTTTCACAAAAACTATGTGTAGAAAGAAAATAAAATTTATAAAATTTTTAAATATAAGACTACAATAAAAATTTGTTTGAATTTTGGGGAAAAATCGGACTATTAGATATAAATGATCAAAACACAAAAAAACTCCTCTCAGAATAACAAAAAATTGTATTTCTTAATATAAATCGCGACTACTGTAAATTTTGGAAAAAAAATAGAGTAGGTACATACACCTTCTGAAAAAAAAAATGTCTACAGTCGAACTACACCTTAAATTCTAAGGCACACTTGTTTCGCGCACTGTAAACAAACGTGTTTTTTGCACAAATAGCATCTATACGTGGATTATCAGTGATAGTATCCGTATCATACTCAATGTGCTCCGGACAAAAATCTTCGCCAACGTCGTCAACCTCGGATCCGCTGGAATCTTCATCCGCGATCCATTTCTCAATCACTTCTGCAAAATTTGGATTGGATTCATTTACACTTATCCGAGATCTCTTTGGATGCGGTAAATCTGTCGCAGAACTATTTATTTTACTTCCTGAAGTCCCTGGTACATCCATAAATAACAATATCTGTAAAAATAACAATTTACTCTAACAATAAAATGAGTAGAGCAATGTCTAACAGACGAAGTAGAAATAAAGAGAGGCGTGCGACAGGGTTGTATTCTTTCACCTATGCTGTTCAACTTATATTCAGAAGAAATATTCAATGAAGCTCTGCAAGAAGCTACTCAAGGACTTACAATGGGAAGATTCTAAACAACCTGCGTTATGCAGATGATACGGTACTTCTAACAAGTAACATTGAGGAGTTACAACTTTTGCTGAATCAAGTAGTGAAGACTTGTGAGAATTTTGGGCTAGAACTGAATATAAATAAAACAAAATACATGCTCATAAGCAAAAATAACGCATTGGATGAACATCTTTATATTGCTGGAACAAAACTGGAGAAGGTACAAAGTATTGTATACTTGGGCTGCAATGTAAATGATAGATGGGATCCTTCAGTTGAAATCAAATGCCGCATTGAGCAAGCTCGTGCAACCTTTATCCGCATGAAAAAAATGTTCTGCAGTCATGATCTCAACCTTGGATTACGAATGCGAATGGTCAGATGCTACGTATTTTCAATATTATTTTATGGAATGGAAGCATGGACGCTTACTGAAGAATTAATTAGGCGACTTGAGGCATTCGAGATGTGGATCTACAGAAGAATACTTAAAATAAGCTGGATGGACAGGGTCACAAATGAAGATGTTATGGTTCGGATGAATAAAGAAAAGGAAGTAATTAAAACCATAAAAATCCGAAAACTTCAATATCTTGGACACGTGATGAGACATCCCGAGAAGTATGAGATGTTGCATCTCATAATGCAGGGAAAGATTGCCGGAAGACGGGGCCCTGGAAGAAGGAGAACCTCATGGCTGAAAAACCTGAGACAGTGGTTTGGCCAGTCTACCGTGGAGCTGTTCCGGGCCGCAGTAAACAAAGTCCGCATTGCCAACATGATAGCCAACGTCCGTTGAACGGACAAGGCACAAGAAGAAGAAGAGAATAAAATAAAACAAAAAACTTACGTAACTACTGACGTGAGGCCTGAGAGACCGCTTCGGAATTTCAAATCGTAATTACTCACCAAATGTGCGCATGAAGACACTACTTTCTGCTCCCACGTAAATGTGCGTATTGAACTTGCAGCTACTTAAAAGTGGGGATCGGTGTTACCCGGGGAAAGGGGTAAACTAGCAAGTCAAGTACCTGCCGGGGTCTGTAAGACCGCATGACAGTAGTTAAAGGTTAACAAGATCAAGGTTACACATCAAGTGAAGCAAGAGACCTACCAACTGTCAGCAGTGACAGCTGATGTGTTACTATTACCTGGTAGATACATAACACGTTCCAGAACACCAGTATTGCAAATGCGTCCATTTAGCAGCTTAGGTGCTATTAACACCATTGCATTTGCTTGATATGATAGTTGAGTGATATTTTTATTATGTTTTTTTTTTTATGTGAATACACAAAGAGTCCCGTCCGGAGCCAGTGAGACTATAGCATCCCCAATTGGGGTATGTTGTGAGGCTTTAGGTAGTGAGGAGTGGAAGGAGATGGGGATGGGAAAGGTGAGGAAGTACCTGGCTTTTCAGATCTGGTCACCAAACACGGCTAAAGCCATTTCAAGCAACGTTTCAATTCTAAATGGTGGTCTTACACCAGGACGATACTGAGAGTATGTTCCATACAAACTCCACATAAGAAAACGGTTTTGAGTAAAGCGCGGCGTCAGAGTTGTATTCGTAGTCGGATTCTTAAATTTCAACCGTACAGTCGCTAGGCTAATAATACTGTGTGATTTTTATACAGCAGAATTAGAAGGATCGTTTCCTGTCAAATGGGGATCAGCCGTTACCACCAATCTTTAAGACTGGTGATAAGCATGACGTTAAAAACTACCGTCCAATTTCCTATTCTAAGCAAAGTTCTTGAAAAAATTGTTTTTGGTCAATTGTACTCTACTATTTCGACAATCATTATGCCGAATCAGCACGGCTTTAGGAAAGGTAGGTCTACAACTCCAACCTCGCCCTTTTCATTAACTTGTTGCATAGCAGATGGACGATAAGGGGCAAGTCGATACTATGTACATATACAGACTTCTCTAAAGCCTTTGACCGCGTAATTCACTCAATTCGTTTGAAAAAACTCATCCTATTTGGTATACATGGTGACCTGTTTAGATGGATTAAGTCTTACATTAGTACCATTTTTTTTTTTTTACAGTGAATACCGCACAAGAGTCCCAGCTGCTCCCGTCTGGAGCCAGTGAGACTATGGCATTCCCAATTAGGGTATTTTGTGAGGCTGACAGTAGTGAGGAGGGGAAGGAGATAGGGAAGAGGAAGGTGGGGAAGTACCTGGCTTTTCAGATCTGGTCACCAAACACGGCTAGTGCCATTTCAAGCAACGTTTCAATTCTGAATGGTGGTCTTAAACCAGGGCGATACTAATGGGGGTATGCCACGACATCTTTTTTCATCGTTTTTGTAGATTCGGGCTGAAAAAGGAGGTGTGCTCTATTTTCGGTTGGTAATGCTGATTTTCGTACAGATTGGTGGCGGTACTTTTGACATCTGTCAAACTCATCTGTCACTGTCATTTACGTGTTGTAACATTTTTAGGGATTGGTGTATTTATGCATTTTTATAAGACGGATAGAAACGAGGCTTTGAAAGCTATTGCTTTGGCATCTGCGGCAGTTTTACCGGCGCTGCAGTGATTTAAAAAAGGCGAGTGACTCACAAATTAGATCGGAAGTTGTAGAGAGAACCATGGCTTCTCCGGCGTAACGAACACGGCGCACTAAATATGCTCGAAACAATGAACTTCGTCTAAAAAATCGTCCGGTTTCTTTAAAAATATGTATTTGAGAATGCCAGACACGGTGTTCGCTGGAGATCGCCAAAAAAAATCAATTAAAATTGAATTTCCCAAGCTGTCTGGATGCTCTAGATGGGAAGCACATTGTCTTCAGGGCCAAAAGATGTGATGGCTCTTACTTTTTAATAATAAAGGCCAACACAGCATTGTTTTAATGGCGCCTAGTAATTTAGTGACGCTATACCCCACCAACAGTCTTGCATTGGTGCAAGACTGTTGGTGAGGTATACCGTCAATGCTCACTGAATCTCGCTACAACAATTGTCTAACTATTATGAAACAACAGGCGCAGATGTGTTTGCCCCCTGAAAGTGGATTTTCAATTACCATCTAGGCAGACCAAGATGCGTGCTTGAAAATGCCGGGGATTGGGATTTTGGCAAACAGGTTAAGAATCCTAGCTCCAATCAACTTCGGCATGGGTAAAGTTGAATCCATTACGTGGACAGTGTGTGCGCTTCACAACTTTCTTATTAGAAGAGAAAATAGCAGCATGCGTGGAAATTGATGGAGCGAGAGCACCAAACTAATTGGGATTCGTTGTTGAACGTTGGGCAGCAGGCAGCAACAGACTCCAGCAAGTGCTTCGCACTTGTGGGATCTTTTCATAGATTTCTTCACACTGTTCCCTAGCAGATGTTAAATAATGTCTATGTGCCTACAAGTCTAACTGTTAAAGCACTACTTATTTTAGTTGTAATCAATTTAGGAGGCGGATATGGGTACCGCCGCCCCGGGAACTATTTATTGGATAACAACACCTTTGCCATAGGTCACCCCAAGTGGTTATCTACGTTTGGTAACTTAGCAGGGGTGCCCGGGTTAGTCTGTGTCTTGGCAGTGAATGCATCTGCCCACTGGCTGCCTGGCAGGGCGGATTGAGAGAAAATGATTGAGGGAGTCCCTTTGACTTCTCCAACCATACTTTCTCGGAACATCACCTTGCACCGCAGTGGGAGGGATGAATTCACAAGTCTGTCACTCCTGGATACACTGACACCCAGATTCCTACCCACCCCTAATACCCTTTTCCTTCCCAGAACTTTCTCTCCTTCCTTTCCTAAAAAGACCCTCCATACAGCATCCCCAAAGATGACATAGGCCCTGAGGGCAATTATTTTCCTCGGGACCTCCAGTGTGGAGCTAATGTAAAAAAAGTATATGTTGTGGGTAAGATATAATAAGTTTCAATCCTTTGCCCCATTAATCCAAATAGTTAGTCAGCGTCCTTGAGTAAAGTTATAGTATTGATACAGGGATGGGATACTGTCAGGATTCACATTCCAGGTGTTAAAGGATAAATGGCTAAAGCGCCAAGCAGCTGGAAAGGAAGAGTGACTCAAGAAACCTATAGCTGTATGGCGCTTGAGCCATTTTTACCTATGCAACTGTGCGACGCTTTAGCCTTTGTCCTTTCCAGCGTCAATATTATAAAATAAAGTCCTCCGCCGATATTTTTAAAACATTTTTCTTTGAACATAACAATTTTGTGAAATTCTTATTTTAATTTATCACAATTTGGAAGGTATAACAACTGTTTTCATGAAATTCATAATGAATACCAACATACTTAATTTTTCTTTACTTTATCAATTATCAATATTAAACAATCAATATAAAAATACAATAAGTACATATATTATATATTTAAATACATATTAGGAATAGTCAACATTTTCAGAAGTCTTGCCGCAGCAGTATTGATATGAAATCTTTAGGCAACTGGAGCGGCGAATCCTTCCTTTAGCTCCTCCACATATAATTTTCGACCTCCTTCCGGCCGGGCTGAGGCTGAGGGCATATCATCCGCCGGGCTGTTGTGGGGAATCCACACCCCCTCTCCCACAAATAATCTTTTAGCAACTATGAAATTCTGAAACAAAGAAGATGATACCCTTTATCTTTCACGCACTTAATGGCTGTATTAAAAGTATTTAAGGCTGTCATACCAGCAAATCATAATTTCGATTCCGACTGCACCGTTCACACATCAGCCGTTGCAAGCGGACGTTTTTGGAACTAGATTTCGTTCCGCTAGAAGCCGGGTTTCACGTACCTATAGTTCACGCGAAGCTGGACCTACAGTATGGTTCAGATAAAGATGTTGAATTCTCGCTTCCAGAATTTTAATAAGTAGTAGTTATTTGTAATTTGTGTATTGAAGTGCGTAGACATAAATAGATACATAAACACAGTAGGTATAAAGTAGATACCTACACAAAAAAACAATTTGTTATATTTTTTTAATATTTTGGTTTTTGTTTTTTCATTTTATTTTACGGCCATTAGAGTGGAAGAATTGAAACGTTACTTGAAATGGCTTTAGCCGTGTTTAGTGACCAGATCTGAAAAGTCAGGTACTTCCCCACCTCCATCTTCCCTAACTCCTTCCCCTCCCCCACTACCTTCGGCCTCACAACATACCCCAATTGGGGGTGATAGTCCCACTGGCTCCAGACGGGAGCAGTTGGGACTCTTGTGCGGTATTCATGAAAAAAAGAGTACCTAATATTCAGTTGGATTGTAAAAAATATCTCATTTTGAAATATTTATTCGTGTGCATAATTTTTAATTTTATATTTATGTGAATACCGCACAAGAGACCCAAATGCTCCCGTCTGGAGCCAGTGAGACTATGACATGACTATGGGGTATAGTATGAGGCAGAAGGTGGTGGGGAAGGGCAGGAGATGGGGAAGAGGAAGCGAAGAATTACTTGGCTATTCAGATCTGGTCACCAAACACGGCCAAAGTAATTTTTAGCAACGTTTCAATTCTGAATGGTGGTCTTACACCAGGGCGATACTAAAGTATCTTCCACTCTGGAACGTGACGCAAATATATTATTTTTATATGAAATAACCCAAATTAGTCAAACAAAATTTATTTGCCCACGCCGGGATTCGATCCCACGACCTTCAGATTGCGAGTCAAGAGCCTTACCTCTTGACCACGCCGGCCGTCAATAAATAGTATCAGTAATTTGGAAGGCGGGTATGGGTACCGCCGTCCCGGGAACCATGTATTGGATTATCAACACCGTACGGGTAGCCCGGGTTCATGGGGCGAGGTTTGTCAGGATCTCGGCGGCGGTGGAATCTGCCCCACCAACTACGTAGAAGGCCGGATCGGGAGAGACCTTTTTTT
Source organism: Limnephilus marmoratus (assembly GCA_917880885.1). Classification (NCBI taxonomy): domain Eukaryota; kingdom Metazoa; phylum Arthropoda; class Insecta; order Trichoptera; family Limnephilidae; genus Limnephilus; species Limnephilus marmoratus. The sequence continues at coordinate 38,711,947 of OU862907.1, read as the reverse complement.
ACAATCGCTCGACACATTGCCTATCTCTTCTTTGGGGATGCTGTGTGAAGGTTCGTTTCAGGGAAAGGGAGGAGAGGATCTTCTGAGAAGGAAAGGGTATTAGGGGTGGGTAGAAATGTGGGGGTCAGCGTATCCAGGAGAGCGGATGTATGAATCCATCCCTCCCACTGCGGTGCAAAGTGATGTTTCGAGAGAGTAAGGCTGGAGAAGTCAAAGGGACTCCCTCAACCACTTTCTCTAGATCCAACCTGCCATGCAGCTGGTGCGCAGACGCATCCGCCGCCAAGACCTGAAAAAACCTCACCCCATGAACCCAGGCACCCCTGCTAGTCACCAAACGTTGCGAACCACTAAGGATGACCTACGGCAGACGTGTTGGTTATCAAAAAAATGGTTCCCGGGGCGGTGGTACCCATACCCGATTCTCATGTTTGTTATTTTTGTAATACGAAAAATGGATATAAAAAAGCCTACCCCCCATCCCTCTCAACCCCCTCCCCCTCTCACCCCACAACCTCTAACCACCCTCCACCCCCCCGCCTCTTTTACCCCCCCCCCCCCCCTATATAAAAATCAATTGCTGTTTGTTAGTTTCACTAAAACTCGAGAACGGCTGGGCCGATTTAGCTGATTTTGGTTTTGAAATGTTTGTCGTAGTCCAGGAAAGGTTTAAACGTTGAGAAAATATGGAAAAGTTGCGAGGAAGATAGTAAAATCAACAATTTAATTCTCCCATATAAACTGTTCTACATACTTTCCTGTGAATTGCTAACCGTTCATCCGATTGCGATGAAACTTTGGTGAGTTGTTGTGAGCACGCCCGCAAAGTAGTCCAGTCAATAAATGCTCCAAAAGGAGGTATAGAGTGCGTGAGCAGGGACCTAAGCTATTCCTCCAGAAACTTGTTTAGGGTGCTTAGGGTGTGAACATACTAAAAGTCCTGACGTCTTGGTTGTGAGCTAGGGGGAAGGGGGGGAGGGGGAGGTCCCAATTTTCGGGTTTCCGCTTATATCTCAAAAACGGTGCGTCACACATGAAAATTTCCTAAGGATAAGTAAAAAAAGCTCATAAAATTATCTACAACTTTTATTCTTTACGTAATTTTCGAAATCACGTCCATTTTTGACTTACACGCTCCACAAATGTAGATATTTTTGAAAAAAATTATTTTACCTCACATTTTTCATCAAACATTCCTTCATATCGTCTAAAATATTCATCAAAGAAAGAAATTTATTTATAAGAAGTTGTAATAAATTTAATTCCCTTTTAGAATATATATACATATGCAAATAAGTCTCCAACCAGTAAATATTTACAGCAATTTTAAGGTTTTGCGTAAAATGTCGTCATTTTCAGAAAAAGCTGTTTTTATCTTATTACTGACACACCGACGTGCAACGACGATTATGCGACGCTCTTTTAGTAAGGCGTATGATCAGATATGACCATGGAAACCACATTGATGCTATCATTCAAAAGCCGAGAAGGCATAACAGGAGGCAGAGGTATTTTGCACAATGTACTAGAAGTGGTTAGTTGGTATGAGCGCAACTCATGAGATCTGCACTTCCCTTGAAGAGTATTGTGGAGTCTTCACGTCCAGTAACAACACAAGGACCTCGGACAAGCCCACCGAAGTAAAGATGCAGCAGACATTTTCAAACTCAGTCAGTGGTTTGATGCACATCCTCCCTTCCCACAAGCCAATGAAATAATGTCAATTCCCAATGTCTTCTGTCAGCTCGTCGATAAAAAATCACGATGAAAAGGTTGCAGTTGACCCAACATTTCTGTTTCACCGGATGTGTATAAGCAAACAATCAGATGAGGATTTGAAGAAATTCTTTGAGTATGAGTTGGCCCCATTTCCCTTGGCACTGTTCAATGAAGGTGGGATGTGGAAGACAACTAAATCTGTCCTGTACAGCTCATTCGAGCCTACCAAAAAACTGGTCTACTGTCTCAGGTGAACATAGTTGTGGACGGAAAATTTCTACTACACAGAGTAATTTGGCAAAAAGATGCCTTCCTTGTCACAATTTGTGATCGTTACATCAACTACGTCAACCACCACTATCCTGGATGACTCACACTGTGGTATTTGATTGGTACCCAAACCCAGCCAACGGTACAAAATCACAATAACAGATGCGATGATACAGACTGAGAAGGTCAGCTGACATCAATTTGACTTGGAACACTTCAATACCCGTTAAAAAGGAAGATTTGTTATCCAATCCTACCAACAAAAGTAACTTCATCTCTTTACTACAGACGAAGCTTCGGGAGAATGGGATACAGACTCTTCAGGACATGATGCTGACTTCCTTGTTGTGAAGATTGCTGTGGAACATTCCTCTCACAGTTTTGTGAGAAGCTTTCACTTCCTTTTGATTGCTTCCACTCCTCCCACCCAAGATATTCTGCTGCTGACAACGGACGAGGGAAAACCAAAACAATGCCACTGTCCATCCAAAAGATGCAGCACCGTGCATTTGAACACATCCTGTTCTTACATTCATTTACCGGCTGCGACACAACATCTGCAACTTTCAGGAGAAGCAAGGTGGGCTTCTCAAAATTGTACTTGGAGTCAGAATTCATCAAGCAAGCGGCAATGATCTTTATAACCCCTCCTCTACTCACGGCGAGGTTGAAGAGGCTGGAAATAAATGTTTCCTGAAATGGTATGCGGCGCCAAAAAGACAGACCTTCCTTAACCAGTACCGCTTTTAGTCGTTCACAGGGTTGGTGGCAAATATGAAGCCTGACATCAGCTCCCTCCCTCCAACAGAGAACGCAGTTAAACAGCATTCCCAGTGCACCGATTGAGCTGCCCCCTGAATAATGGGGGTGGAAACATGAAGGAGAGACCCTGATGCCAAATACAACAAAAGATCCACCAGCGCCGGAGGTCCTTCTAAATATGATATTTTGCCGCTGGAAACATGAAGGAGAGACCCTGATGCCAAATACAACAAAAGATCCACCAGCGCCGGAGGTCCTTCTAAATATGATATTTTGCCGCTGCACCAGGGATTGTGCAATTGGCAAATGTGGATGCCGAAAAGCAATGCTGACCTGTTCTGCAGCGTGTCTCCGAGTCTCCTGCCAAGGGAGATGCCTCAATAGCGTGCCTGTTGCCGAGGACGACGATGACGACGACATAGAGCCCATTCAGCAAGAACCATCCAATACTGAGGATGAAGATGCCATGGATGAACAACGCTTGCGAGGACCCCCACGTCCAAGGAGGATGAGAATGTAACATGATGTTATTGAGAACAGTGATAACAATGAGATCTATAATTTTATGTGCTTAATGTAACGAAATAGAATAAACATTATGATTATAAAATACAATTATGTATTTTTCAAGTAATATGATTTTTACCTATTTTATTTAATAACTGGTTTTAAAGTGTGGTCACACATATTATTAGGCGAACGAACAAGTGTTGTGTGTCAGTAATAAGATAAAAACAGCTCTTTCTGAAAATGACAACATTTTACGAAAAAACTTCAAATTGCTGTAAATGTTGAACGGTTGAAGATAAATTTACATATGTCTATGTATTCTAAAAGAAAATTAAATTCTTTACAACTTCTTTCGAATAATTTTTTTTCTTTGATGAATATTTTAGACGATATGAAGGAATGTTTGATGAAAAATGTGAGGTAAAATGATTTTTTTCGAAAATATCTACATTTGTGGAGCGAATAACTCGAAAATGGCTGGGATTTCGAAAATTACGTATAGAATAAAAGTTGTAGATAATTTTATCAGCTTTTACTTATTATCAAAAAATTTTCCTCTGCGGCGCACCGTTTTTGAGATATAAGCGGAAACCCGAAAATTGGGACCTCCCCCTCCCCCTCCCCCCCCTAGCTCACCACCTAGACGTCAGGATTTTTAGTATGTTCACATCCTAAGCACCCTAAACAAGTTTCTGAAGGAATCGCTTAGGTCCCTGCTCACGCACTCTACACCCCCTTCCTTGACTGGACTAAAGGTTTCTGTATATACTGGTGAGCTCTGGCATTATGAAATTTGTATATAAAATTGCAATTGGTGCCACGCAAACTGTTTGAAAACTGAATGTACCGGGAGTGAATGTATGGAATGCGGGAGGAGGTGGCGGATGGGAGAGGGGTGAAGGATGAGGGAGGGAAGGGGAGGGGGACAAGGGAGGGGAACTCGGGAGAGGGGGCCCGCGGGATGGGTTGGGGAGGGGAACCCGGGAGGTGGGAGGGGAACTCGGGAGGGGGGAGAGGAAAACGGGTGGGGGTTTAAGGGATAGGGGAAGCGGGCGAGGGGAGTGAGGAGAGGGAAAGGGGACGTTGGAGAGGAAGGGGAGGCAGAAGGGGAACGGGACGAATGGGAAAGGACACGAGCTCTGGCATCATGAAATTTGTATAATAAAATTGCAATAAGTGGCACACGAGCTGTATGAGAACTGAATGTATCGGGAATGAATGTATGGAATGCAGGAGGGGGGAGGGGAACCCGGGAGGGTGGAGGGGAACTTGGGAGGGGAGAGTGGAATTCGAGAGGGGGATCCGCGGGAGGGAGGAGGTGATTATGGGAGGGGGGAGGGGAACTCGGGAGGGGGGATCGTGGGACGGAAAAGGGGGGGAGTAGAGTGAGGAGAAGGAAGGTGGAGGAGGAGTGGGAACGCGAAAGGGGAAGGGGACGCGGGAGAGGAAGGGGAGGTGGAAGGTGAACGGGACGAATGGGAAAGGACGCGCAGGGAGAAACAATGTCGTTATTAAATGGCAAAGGTTGGTACCCGGCATATATATAAATGCTAATAAATGAAAATGAATCGCCGAAATGTATGTACGCGCATAACTTCCGAACGACTACACCAAATTGGATAATTCTTTTTTTGTTGTGTTTGTTATTGCCAGGACAAGGTTTGTATATAACTACTGGTGAGCTCTGGCATTATAAAATGTGTATACTAAAAATTCAATGGGTGGCACGTGAGCTGTTTGAAAACTAAATGTACCAGAACTGAATGTATGGAATGCGGGAGGGGGGGATAGGAACTTGGGTATTGGTGCCGCGGGTGGAAAGGGACGGGAACCAGGGAGGGGGAGGGGAACCTGGGAGGGGGGAAGGGAATTCGTGAGGGGAGTTGGCGGGACGGGGGAAGAGGAGTGGAGTGGGGAGTCGGAAGGTGGAGGAGGCGGAGTGGGAACGTTTGAGGGGAAGGGGACGCGGGAGAGGAAGGGGAAGCGGAAGGTGAACGGGACGAATGGGAAGGACACGCAGGGAGAAACAATTTTTTGTTGAACGGCATAGCAACGCATGCCGGGCACCAGCTAGTATATAAATGAAAATGAATCGCCGAAATGTATGTACGCGCATAACTTCCGAACCCATGCATGCCGGGTACCCGCTGTATATAATTTATTTATTTATTTATTTACGGACAAATAGTCCATTAACAATATAACAATAACACGAATAACAAGCGAGCCTAAAGGCCCGACCCGCCTAGCAATTGATCACTGTTCGCATCGATTACCGTTCGCATGTCATTTTTTGTAACCAGCACCACTTTTCGTAACAATCACCACTTTTCGTAACGATTCACCAGTTAACCCCATGTGTCGAGCATGCGTAAAGAAGTTTTACTTTAAAAAAATGGGGCATTTGGGACTCTTGTTTTTTGTATCGTATAATAAGGGACAAATAAAAACATTTATTTTTAAATATAAAACTTTTTGCATAAAAATATTCAATGAAAATGAAATTCGGTCAACCCTGTAGATTTTACGAACGTGAAACAAGGAATTCGTATGTATTTACATTTCGTTTCCAAAATATTATTTCAAACTGTTGTAATTCAGAGCGACGCGGACACGTCCTCGTCTGGCCACGTTTCGGACCGTAATGAACTGCGAAATTTTGTGTTTCGGCGCTATGATAAAATCGTCAAATGCGAAGCTGTTAATTAATTAAAATTAAATGCTTCCCAAAATTATTTTTCGGTCAAACTTATTTATGATTTGTCAATAATGTCTTAGCACAATAAGTATGTAAAAAAATATGAAATATATTAGTTTATAAGTGCGCAAATAAATACACAAATGGACCAATTTTCGTCAAGAAACACATGTACGTACATATTTTTTAATGATTTTATTGAAACTAAAATTAAAATTCTAATACATAACTTTGCTAGATAATGTATTGATTTATTTCACTGCATGATTACATTATTTGAAATGGGTGTGGTATAATACAAAAACTTTTTTGAAAATTTAACAAATCTGCCAACGACCTATGGAATAACCTTATTATACTAAAAATTAAAAAAAAATCTAAAAATTTATTACATAACTATGCTAGATAAAAGAACAATCTTTCGAAATCCATTTATAATTTTTTGTGGAAAAGAGTCAATACGTCTAAAAACTTTTTTGAAAATGACATATTTCTGGGTTTCTCTACCTATGTCCTCTTAAGTGTTTTTTCACAGGGAAGTTCTTAGAGATTTCATTCCTGCCAGTGAAGTATAATTTTTTTTACATTTAGTTAGAAAGATTATTCCATAATAACAATACTAGGTAGAAACCAGGTTATCCTTAAAGTTCCTGTCTTCCTGAACAGATTTTTTTTAAATGAGACTTCACTAGTAATTTATTTTTATTTTTTATTAGTTTTTATATACATACACATGTAACTCATGAGTAATTAAACATTCAACGTTGATTAAAAAACTGTAAAAACACATCCATGTATACGATATATAACCTTTACGAGAGTGCAATTACTCGTGTGTAAAGGCAAGAACAAAAAGGAGTTTTTTTTATTTTTTATTAAAAATAAAATAAAAAATTATAACACAAATATATGTATATGTGCATAAATAATAATGAAGTTACACATGCTCCTACTACACCACAATATAATGTTGCCTATGTCATCTTTGAGGATGCTGTGTGGAGGGTCTTTTTAGGAAAAGGAAGGAGAGGAAGTTCTGGGAAGGAAAGAAGGTATGAGGGGTGGGTAGGAATCTGGGGTCGATATATGCCAAGATCCGGACAAACCTTACCCCATGAACCCGGGCACCTCTGCCATATCACCAAATGTAGTGAACAACTTGGGTGACCTATGGCAGAGGTGTTGGTCATCCAACAAATGGGGCGGTACTCATACCCGCCTCCCAAATTGAATATAGAAAGAAACCATTCGTAGAAGCATGCACTCACTTGAAAAAATAAATGGTTACTTACTTTTGTGTCAAGAGTAAAGCGGTGATAGATTCCACTTAGTAATATTCATGTCTCCGGCAACCACCTCAATCCTGATCCAGTCATCCTTTCCATATCTCACATCAAAGTAGACTGATCCATCCAAGACAAAATTGATCTCTTCATCCGTGTGCAAATGTTCTCTGAAGAATGACTTCTCCTCGTAATTTGGCAGACACTCCTTGGAGCAAGTTATATGATCCTCATATGTATACCCACGATCACTCTTATCTTTTATCAAGAACTCCATCAGTTTTGTAAGTATCGCAGTTGATCTGTGGAAAAAATATGGTGACAGCTTAAAATTGGAAAAGAATAATGTTTATTTATTTTATGTACAAATTAATACAAGCTATTGTATTACCTTGAAATATTAAAGTCCTGTCTGTAAACTTCATCAAGGTTTAGGAATTCAGGAGGGTTCCTCTGGTGATCCAACCGCTGGGAGTTTACAAAACTATCCGTCAACCAAGCGCGCACCATTTTTGCTTTTTATTATAACTCAATTGCCTCTTTTTATTATAACTCAATAATGGTCCAAAAAACCAACGATTTACGATATAAAGACAACAAACTGCGCACAGAAACTGCAAATTATGGTGTTGTTTAATGCTGTCACAATATTTTGACAGTGATGACATTTTTAAAAGGTGTTGCTAGTTTTTGACGGTTTACCGTCTCAAAATATTATTACTTTTTCTCCAACGGCAACTAGCTGCATGATGAAAAAGTGAACGAAAATTCGGCACTACCAACCACCGGTGGTTGGTAGTGCCGAATTTCGTAGTTTTTTCATCCCGAAGGCATAGACAAACTATGAATATCATAGAACTACTCAACCACCAATGGTTGCCACGTTGGTAGTGATGATTTTTCGTACTGTTTGGTATTTATATTTCGGCGGTATTTTTGAAATCTGACATCTGATTCGTATTGTACTAACTTGTAACGCAATCTAAAATTATTCAAGGCAATAAAAATGTTAATCATTGCCGTATATTGTCCAATAACTTGTTCAAACTTTTTACATGATGTCAAGATAAATAACTTATAATCCAACATAAACAAATGTCACATATGAGGTTTTGCTGAATAATGAATCCATTTTCATTATTCCATTAGTAATATTTCGTTTATTAGAGGAATGAGAGAGCACTGGACGTTTTAGAAAGGAAAATTTTGAGGCGTATCTTCGGACTTGGTTTAGAAAATGGATTTTGGCGCAGACGTTACAACAATGAGCTGTATACTCTTTGGACCTAAACGTCTCAAAATTTATAAAACTAGGAAGACTTTGGTGGCTGGGTCATATGGAGAGAATGACCAAGCATCAAGCACCAAAGTCCCTGCTGAACTCCAGACCGATAAGGCGAAGGAGCCTGGGAAGACCAAGATTAAGATGGAGCGACAATGTCCTCAAAGATATATCTACCTTAGAGATTCTAAACTGGAGAGAGCTGGCACAAAACCGAGATGAGTGGAGGAAGACTCTTGAGGATGCCAAGACCCACCACGGGTTGTAGAGTCAAGAATGATGATGATGAATATTTCGATAGTTTCTGTATTGGAAATTAATGAGTTGGGCGTACGGTTTTATTTCAAAAATAGTTCAGATATACATTCAGTTCAACAATATTACAATACAAGCTGGCTTCTTTACGTTTTTGTCATCGAATACAGCTGATTTATATAGAGAAATTGTTTAACTCTGGATGTGCAAAAGAGCGTTGATAAAATATGATTAAAAGGCTGATAATTTTTTTTAAATTCTGTCAATCTTTCTCGTTATTTATATTGGTACGTATCTGCTGCAATGTAATGTATCTTTTCATACTTGATATACTGTTATTATACTTACAAACTGTAAATGTGGAATTCCGTGTAAAAGCGTGATAGGGTGTTAATAAATTAATAAGTTTAATGATATATTACATTGATGGGAATAACCTTCAAATGTTATAAAGAGATTTTTTCTTATAATTTTGTTTTTATAAGTTTTAGATATAAAGATAAAGCATATTTTAAAGTTCCTTTGAGGTGATAAATGGCCCTATGGAATTTTATTTGTAATGTAAATAAATAAAAGAAAAAGTGTGTAATCAACCAGGCTATAATAATTAGCAAATTTGTAAAGATGCATAAATGTACAAAAGTAATAACTTATTACGCTGCTGTGTTTGGCCGCAGCTGGTCTAGGATTATGTTATATGGCATCTGATAATCTACATTCCACCTGATTCCTAAAAAAAGATTACAAATTACAAACATTATAATGTTATGTGTATAAACCATAGTTGAAGAGGGCCTTAATAGGCTGAAACCGTTTACAGTCAGAAATAAATTAAGTGGAAAAATTTTTTAAATTGTTTTAATATAATATTATTGTGATAATAGTATGCAATTTAAGAATTCAATTTAAAATACCAGAATATGTACATATGTTGCTGTGTGGCTGTCTGGCTGCAGCTGGTTTAGGATTGTGATGGTCCATTGCAACCTATTGCTGATGGCTTAATGGCCTATGTTCCACTGAATCCTGAAAAAAAGATGAAAAGTGTTGGCATGACTAAGAACGTTGTATCTAGTACACCCCAGAGTAACTAACCATCACCGTTTCGCCGAGAGGCAGAGAGGATGGACCGCCAAACAACTCGGTCTTGAAACACACTCCTTGCTTCACGGTAGTGCCATGTCTTCCTCGGGCATCCCCGACCTCTTCTACCATTCACATTTGCGCCATATATTCTTCTTAAACTCCTTACCTCGTTCATCGTTCATTCGCACTACATGCTATAATAATTATATATACTATACTATACTTATAATCTTACTCATAATATTACAATAAAAACACATAAATTTGTTTAAGACCACATCTACCACACACATCACCGGATCTGCCGGATCTGCCCTGATGATGGACACTGCAACGATGTCCGAAACGTTGGCTAAAGAAGGAGGTAGCGCAACACGGCACAACACCCCAAAAACATATAACGAAAATGCTTCTGGCCGTGAAAATCTTAAAACTTATCTTGTTTAAGACCACTTTTATTTTTATCATAATATTACACTTACAGCAGCCTTGCATTCTTTGCGGATCTCCACGTTTCTTACACAATCATACATGGTTTTTACACACATTCGCAGGAATCTCATTTTTACAGCGTTCAGTCTACTTGCATCCTTCCTCTGCCAGTTCCATGCCTCTGCCAGGTACAGGTAATCTCCTCAGGGCAGGTACCAGCACTCCATTGTGGACTGCCAGCTTCGCTTCTTTGGAGTTGTTTGTTAGCGCCAACGGTGTTCAGTCCTCCATTAATGGAGTTACCTGCATTTACCCATCTCCCGTAAACAAACTTCCCAGATGCACAAACTCATCCACCTACTATATTAAACACTGTTTTTTTACTCTCTCTTTCAAAAACCATCACTTTAGACTTACATTCATCATTATTATTATCGTTAACTCATTCTTCATACATATTTGTTCATCCTAGACACGAGAGACTGTAGATCTTCCATACAAATCAGCAAGGCATCATCAGCATACGACGGGCAACATACTTTCAGATTTCTCAATTAGAGTAGATCGTGACAATACTGTTTAACCAACTCAGCCCAAAGTAGATTATGATAATATTGTTGAAATGCATGTAATTAATTTCATTAAATATATAATAATAATTTAAATTACCAGTATTTTCCCAGATAATCTCACTATCAGCGTAAATCAAGCACTGCGAATTTGCCTGAATTTCCATTTCTGTGTTGGAGGTAGTCGCCCTAAATTATATAGGTTTGAAGTAGAAGTTGGTAGCAGGTGTGACCACAGCCTCCTAAAATCCTAAAATATATACAATAAAGATTTATGAAACAGTTTTTAAATTATGTAATTAAGTTCATACCTAGAATGTATTTCCAACATAATTGTTTATACGCAGTTAAAAGTGAGAATAGATGTTTAGGTACTGGTTTGTCTTCTAAATTTCTATTATAATTAATAAATATTGCACTCGAAATTAAAATATTTAATATTTTCACTCACGTTTGACGTGGAAGCTCTTGAATATTTTCTTTCAATGTTCTGTTGTGCAAACAGACCACAAATATTACATTTTTTCGTCACTTGAGCTGCGCATTGTATTTCCGATGTTATTTGAGCACTGTACAAATTTTTCATTGTCTGAGAACTGACGCGTCTCAAGTCTATTGCCTCAATTCAGCATGCATTCATCCATTCATCATTATGAGGGTTCAAATGCAAACGAACAACAACTGACAACATAAATAAACAAATTCCTCCCAATGGTTCGCGATATAAAATCCTCGTGACAGGTGACAGCTGATAATGTGTGTTGTTTGCAGTGATGCCAACTGTAATATTGATGAAAATAGAGATCGTGTATTGCGAAAAATTTGGTCCCTGGTCTCGGTACGGGAATCGGGCTGAAAAAAGATGTCGTGGCATACGCCCATAAGAGTAACTTCCACTCTGGAACATGCTGCAAATATACTTTATATTATTTTAAATAAATAAATTGTGAAATAACACAAATTAATCAAATAAAATTTATTTGCCACGCCGGGATTCGATCCCGCGACCTTCGGAATGCTAGTCAAGAGCCTTACCACTGCACTACGCCGGTCGTCGTGTCGTGTCGTCGGTCGATGGAAGGCCCGAAAGAATGTTGTAGCCAACAATATTCTAGTTCCGAGAAAAATCTAAAAAACAAACCAGTTATGTTTCTTATCATTTTAAGTAATATTTAAAATACTTACATAAAACATATAATTTTTAAGAGTTTTAATTAAAAAAATCGTATAGAAAGGCAATTAAATTTAATTTAATGAATAACTGATTACTTTGTATAAAACCACTATTTTTAAAACAATATCAACATGTTTCGACAACAATGTTGTCTTCATCAGGATATGTTACTATGTATATATATATAAATATACCCTCGTCTCCATCTACAATTTTGCCTTTCTCTATATGGATCGTTTTACATTTATCTAAACCAAAAGTCATTTTAATATCATCTGAATAATTTTAACTACCTTAATCATTTTCTCTAAATTTGATTCAGAATTTGAAAATAATTTTATATCATCCATTAACTATGCTACTCTCTCTTGTATTACCCTTAATTTTTATTCCAAAATTGCTTTTAATTAACATTTTAGACAGAGGATTCAATGCTAAGCGAAACCAAAGAGACGAAGTTTGAAGAAGTAATTAAATTTAAGTTTATTTCTAGAATTTAAGCTGAATTTGTGTAATAATGTTGTTAATAAGTATGTAAAACTTTCCAAACTCAACATTATTTCACAAATGTTTTTTTTTACTCTTTGTAGGTACGTTATAGAAAGCATCATTCATTTTCTAATATAAATTTACACACATGTCATTGATGTATTGAGCTCAAGAAAAAAAAAATATAAATAAATGTAACCATTTACGATCTAGATATTGTGTTGAGATCAACATACAAGATTATTTCGGCCTTGGGGTGATTTTTCACAAAAACGGCGCTTTATAAATCATCCAAATATTATTATTATTTCCAAAACTGTTTCATCGGCTAACAAGCAGGCTTAGTAATATTTTTTTCTGAACAAATTCTACTTTCCTGCATTCTTCAGCTTCTTGGCTTTGAAGACTTTCTAGTTTTTTTTTATTTTTTATTTTTTTATTTTTTTTTTACAGTTTTTAGAGAAATTGGGTCCTTACTGGGGTACCCCGTTCTAAGGACACATTGTACAAGTTTTATTATTTGAATTATAAGTAAATACCTATGTTAGTATATTGCCATTATTATATAAGCATCATTCTTTATTAGGTTGCAAAATTGAATCTATTTTCTTCCTTCCCGTGTCCATAATCCATATTTTTATGCTTCTTTTGAAGGTGGTTTTTTTTTTATGGTTTTCATTGCAAGAGGAAGTAAATTAAATAATTTTACAGAGAAGGATTCCATATTTCTTTGTCCAAAAGTCGTTTTAGTTGTAGTTTGGTAGAATGTATGTTGTAACGTAGAGCTTGTGAATCGCCCCGAGTTTGTCTGTGTAAAGTTATCCTGATTTTTGAATACGTACATTAGAATATCTTTTGTATATAATTGTTTCAGTGACATTGTTGACAGTTGAAACCATAAGACTTTCGTTTTCTCCGTTTATTTCCATAAATTAAACCATGCGCCGTGATTACGATAAAGGGCAATTGTATTCAACATTCTTCCAAAAACCAAACTTTAAAAGGCTGCCACAGGCCTAAAAAATGTATTTTTACCATAATCCCTACCTTCTTCTTTGTGTGCCGTATCAGGTCCCCCCCGACGTTGGCGATCACTCTTGAGAATGTCTCTCTGTCTTGCGCTGCCCGGAATAGCTCCTCCACACTTCTAATGCCGGTCCACTCTCGTATATTACGCAGCCAAGATATTTGTCTCCTACCAGGCCCTCGGCGACCCTCTATCTTGCCTTTCAATATCAAATGGAGCAAGTGATACTTCTCCCCTCGAAGTATATGACCCAGATATAAAATTTTCCTGATTTTTATTAATGTAAGCAGTTCTCTATCTGCTCTAGCCCGCCTGAGAATTTCTGTGTTGGTGATCATGTCGGTCCATGGGACCTTGAGCATTCTCCGGTGAAGCCACATTTCAAAAGCCTCTAACCTGTTCATGGTATTTACTTTCAATCCCTACCTTAAAAGATGCGTATTTAATATGCCCAACATTATGGGCCGTTTTCTGAGTAATTCCAAAATATCCACGAGATGGCAGCACGGTGTTTAGCGGTCCTCCTGTCATCTAATCTGAGGACCAAATCTATGGACTGACGCACTGACGTCCAGGGGCGTCGCTGACGTCTTTCAATGATTGATCTGTCATTTCGATAGCTATTTGCAATTTGTTTTTCGACAAGTTTAGCCAAACCAAGTTTGCTCGATTTGTAAGTAAAATGCACAAAAAGTAAGATGCTGCTCTGAGCCACAGACCATGCTGCTCAACGGCCTCAACGCTAAGCAGTCTCTCAACGACGATGGACTCCTTATTGTAGCGCTGGTTCTGCCCTTCAAACCGTACGTTGAATGTAAGATATGGATTTTATTATACCTCTAATACTTTAACCAGGGATTTAACCGGTCTTTTAAATGTGATCAATTTTAAATAAGTGGTACTATGGCACCCTCAATCAGGGTATGTTGTGAGGCTGAACTGAATGGGGGAGGAAAGAATATGGGAAATGTGAAGGCTGGGAAATGCCTGGCTATTCACACCTGGTCACCTAACACAACTGTTGCCATTTCAAGCAATGTATCACTTCTAAATGGTGTTTTTTCACCGGCTGTTTAAAGAAGGGCCTTTAAAGAATGGAATTTTGATAAAGATCTTGAAAAGACAACTATTAAATAAGGGAGGAGAGGGAAATATTCCTAGTATGTAGGGAAATATTGCATGAGAACAAGTCGAATGCTGCTGTCATCTACTGTGGATGGATGTTCCGCTCTTGTCCGGCGAATTTCTTGCTGGTGAACCGATACAAAAGGGAACTCATCAATTTATTAACATTATCTGCTACATGTATTGCCTAGATCTGAATAACCAGACAGTTACCAATTTCCTCCAGACTCAAAAGCTGCTGTTTTGTTATTCTTAATTTTTCATTATTTTTGACATAGGTAAAAGCAAAGCTTAAATCTCAAAGCATAAAGCTCGAGGCAAAAATCTAATCGCTTAACACTCAAGCTTAAACTCAAAGCTTAAAGCACAATCTTTAATTCTCCGAACTATGTCTAGGGTTTTGCACTGGTCGTCTTCTTTCGGATTCCTTGTACTATTCAATTATAATTTTCAGACGAATCTGACCACATGGTGAAGGAGCGTCTGCCCATCCGAGGCCACACATTCGATGTGCACGTGGAATCCTTCATCAGCTACTGCGCTACTACCATGGGGCTCCAGGTCATGCAGTGGTCACGCGTGCCCTACCTCTGCGAGGAGGACTTCAACCAGTCCTACTACTGGCTGAACGACTCTATCTTCATCATCAAAAAGGACCCAAATTTCCCCGAAACCACGGCTGAATAGAAGTTTTAATAGGTTTACTTATATTACCTCTTATCACCTTTGTATTTTGATATCCCTCATTTGTGAAATAGATTATATTTATATTTCCATTGAATGTTTTCAAATAAAATATTAGCATATGAAAAATCAATGGTTTATCAAGTAAATTATAAAAATAAATGTTAATTAATATTGTATAGTATGGAGGTTGGGAGATTTCTACACTAGTTGCATATTTACTTTGCTAATCTTATTTTCTTTATTTTAACAGGTTGACTGTTCACAAAGTAGCTCACGCATTGACCGATGCTACCACAACTATATAATATTATTAGGATGTAAAAAAAAAAAAAAATGCCTTAACAATAAATAATTTATGTATAATGTTAATTATTTGTTGTACTGATATGTTCTTCTATGTGTATAATGTTTGTAAATGTTTTACGACACATTTATGTTATATCTGTAATCTTGTTCTTTTCATATTGACCTCGAAAAATAAAAGAAAGTTTTTTTTTATTTATTTATATATTTGTTAAATTATTTTGTGTTATTTAGTACAACTAAACAACAATCTTTTTTAAACATGGCAGTAGCTGTCGTGCAAGGCCGCAGAAAACCATGTCAAAACTGCAGCGACTCAATCTTTATTGTAATAAAACAAATATAATAATGATCTTTTCGTTATTTGTTTTTGGGGTGTTATGCCGTGTTGCGCTACCTCCTTTTTTAGCCAACGTTTCGGACACCGGAACTACCGGATCTACCGGATCTGCCCTGATGAGGGACACTGCAACGCTGTCCGAAACGTTGGCTAAAGAAGGAGGTAGCGCAACACGGCATAACACCCCAAAAACAAATAACGAAAATAGTTTGGCCGTGAAAATCTTAAAACGTATCATAATAATGATCGTTTATTTCAGAATGTTGCAATACATTCCATATTTTGAAATAGTTCAAACATTGACAAAATAACAATGCATTCATACATAGAATGGAACAGAAAATAAATGAAAAATATAGTATATAATAATAAATCCAAAAAAATATGCAAATATCCGTTCATGGGGGATATTTGACAGGCTCCCATTTCCAGAAGGGCATCAGGGGGGACTGGCAGTGATGATGGTATTCTTCGACTGGCGTAGTCTGCGCCATAAGCTTCCCCTGCGGTGAAACAAAGGTTTATTAATATATACAGTTAACTTTTCCATTTTATTATCTATCTGAGTGTCTGTATCTAGAGTCGGTCCGTCACAGGGAGTATCAAAAGGCAATATGACTTCCACTGCCACGTCTTCTAGATTCACAGGTAACACCGCTTCATCTTGTGGTTTTGGTTTTGTAGAATTTATATATATTTTTTCACGTAGGTATCAGACGCCTTTCCTGTCTGTTTCTTAATTCTAAATTACCTACTTCTAAGGAACTATACCTTTCAGTAGCTTTTGCCAGTACAGTACATATAAAAATAAAATTAGGCTCAAACTTCCATACTTGCGTGATATAAAATACAAAATGGTCTACGTTAAGAAATAATAATTTGATTTTTTTCCTAAAACACTTCTACTGAAAATTTAATTACAATCACGAGATATACAGACATGGGACGAGAAATGCAAAGCAAATTCGATTGCCAACAATGAAGAATCAGCTGCCCAGAAATCTCGTGCCAGACAGTTTGATAACCGTGTAATAAAATGATTGCAATAATTGAAAATGTTTAATTAAAAAAAAATGAAATAAGATATGGTAATTGTTCGGAACAAACGTCAACGGTTAATACGCACTTTTTTTGATAAAACTTTTAGATTCTTCTTAACCCTCGACCCATCGCGTGGGGTCTTTAAAAGCCCAGGTTTTACAGAAATGCTAATTATGTTCATTTTAAATGTTCCCACTGATTTCTTACTTTAGGTAGCATCCTAAAAGGGACTATACTTGACGCAAGCGCCGAGAAAATTTAGTTTGCGCATGTGCGATGTGAGATACAGACTTGTGTTTCGGCGTGAGGCTAAAAAAATCAACAAAATACCATGAAAAATCAAGTTTATATGTTTTTTTTATTGTATTTTGTTGATTTTTTTGTTGTAATAATAATAAGTCTATATCAACCTCAAATAGTTATGAGTTGGATGGAAATTGGTTAGATTTTTTTTTAAAGTTTTCTATTAAAAAATATGATTCAAAATTTCAAAAAAATGTTCCTTGTTGATTTTTAAGCTCTTGCATTGAAAATAAATAACTAATTTTTAACATTTCTTTTTATTTCAAAGCAATCATTATCACCTGACTGTAATCAGTTAAAATAACATATAAAATGTATGCTACAACAACAATTTAATCATATTTATTTTTGGGGTCCTAAGCGACCCCACGCGACACCTCGCGTTACAAAAAAGGCGCGACGGGCGGAGGGTTAATTACCATAAAAGACAACTATTTGCATTGGGGGAGGTTGAAAATGTTACATTTTTAATTTTATTTACGTAAATTGAAAATTTGCTTTCACACTGTCAAATCACTCTGTTTGCAGTTCGGAACAAACGTCAACGGTTAATATGCACTTTTTTTGATAAAACTTTTAAAATTAAGATAATATACACAAGCCCGCTACACAAACCCTGCTTTGCCAAACCATTCAAAAACGTAGGCTGTTTTTTAAAGTAAAGATAACATACACAATCCCGTTACATAACCGTTGACGTTTGTTCCGAATATTTACTTAAGAGGTAAATTTTGGGGATCGTTGGAAACGGTTAATACGCACTTTTTTTGAAAATATCTTTTGATTCACCTTAATTACATTAAAAGACAACTATTTGCATTGGGGGGAGTGGAAAATATTTCATTCTAAATTTCGATTACGTAAAATTAAAATTAGCTTTCATTCTGTGAAACGAGACCGTCCATTTTCAAACATTATTTTCAAATGTCATTTTTTTGTAATGTTGGTATTCTTGTTACTCTACGAAAACATGCTAGAGCAAATCGTAGCAGACTTCATGGGAATTCGGCTCGTAAAACCAACGGCTAGAGACAAAATCGCGCGGGAGTTTTTTAATGTTATAAAACTGAAATTCCGCCTAATTAGTAGGTACTTATCTAATACACATGTATTGCGTGCGTTGATTAAAATGTATTAGCTTAAATTTTTTTTGACTTTAAAATTTTATTTTTATAAATCAACTATTTCTGCGATGTTGAGCGGCTACGTACGCTAATTTTATGTGATATGGTTTGTGATACAAAAGAAAGTGCCCCTTTATAACGCCTACTCGCGTCACGGCAAAAAACATCCCAGTTTTCAAGTAGTTTAGCGGCTACGCTAGGTTTGTGTAACATGGTTTGTGATAGAAAAGAAAGTGCCCCCTTCGTAGCGCCTACTCGCGTCACGGCAAAAAAACATCCCAGTTTTCAAGTAGTTTAGCGGCTACGCTAGGTTTGTGTAACATGGTTTGTGATAGAAAAGAAAGTGCCCCCTTCGTAGCGCCTACTCGCGTCACGGCAAAAAAACATCCCTGTTTTCAAGTAGTTTAGCGGCTACGCTAGGTTTGTGTAACATGGTTTGTGATAGAAAAGAAAGTGCCCCCTTCGTAGCGCCTACTCGCGTCACGGCAAAAAAACATCCCAGTTTTCAAGTAGTTTAGCGGCTACGCTAGGTTTGTGTAACATGGTTTGTGATAGAAAAGAAAGTGCCCCCTTCGTAGCGCCTACTCGCGTCACGGCAAAAAAACATCCCTGTTTTCAAGTAGTTTAGCGGCTACGCTAGGTTTGTGTAACATGGTTTGTGATACAAAAGAAAGTGCCCCTTTATAACGCCTACTCGCGTCAAGGCAAGAAAAACATCCCAGTTTTCAAGTAGTTTAATGGCTACGCTAGGTTTATATAACACGGTTTTTGATACAAAAGTGAATGTATTATTTATAAAAAATAATTACCGAAATTAAAAACATATTTTTTTCCGTCATTTTATTCCCAAAACTCCGATAATTTAGTACTTACCTTTCCAGATTTCGTGGTACCTTCAAAATCTTCTAGCCGTTCGTTATACATTCAAGTGTATCAGGAATACCAACATACAGAGTGATGACAGCGAATGAACCAAATGAACTAATAACCCATAATAACCATAATGGCGTACAATCTCACAAGACGAAAGCTAATTTTAATTTTACGTAATCGAAATTTAAAATGAAATATTTTCCACTTCCCCCAGTGCAAATAGTTGTCTTTTAATGTAATTAAGGTGAATCAAAAGATATTTTTTAAAAAAAGTGCGTATTAACCATTTCCAACGATCCCCAAAAATTAATGAATCAGGAGTCGGTGCCCATTTGGAACGTCGATTGAATGAATCCATTTCGTTTTCAAGTCTTTCAATCTTTGGAAAACTCGTGCCCACCCCTATTTCTACACATTGGAACACTACAACAAGTTGACGGCATTATTATAATATTTAAAAACACTAAATTGCGCCAAACGGCCTAAAAAATGTATGGGATCTGACAGTTAAATAAAATAGTTGGACCGGTTTAGGACTATGAGCGAACCTAGCGGCCAAAATCGTGCGAAAACGGCCCATTAATCGATAGGTTTGTGGGATACAACATACAACATCATTCCTGGCAAGAAAGTCCCACACGATACACGATAGTAACTTCTAGCTTCTATGTATGCCCTCGGAAATTAAAATAATTGGCCTTCATTATTGTCTATGCATGTCACATATTATAATTTGTTGAAATGTGTTTTCCTTGCCGTCAGTCCGTCGCCCGAGTTCTTAATTGTCCAAACTACCATTTGCGTGTTTTACAGGAGGAGGTTTTCTTTGATTATTTCAATGAAACATTATTATAGGTGTATAAGACGAACCTATTTACGTAAAGGTTAAGGTCTCATAAGTTCAAATAATTCATAATAAGGTGACTTATTATCGTTATTAATACTTTATTTTTTATTTTAAAATGGAGATTGAGCAAGAATGCAAAATCAAAATTATTCTTAAGGAGATTGACCACACTAAAATGGAGATAGAGCAAATTCTGCATTAATATTTTCCGTGCTTAATTGTGCAAACGACCATCTCAAGTTATATACAGGTGAGTTTATTTTCAATATATCTATTTTTGATATCGACAATTCGTGTTGGGATATATATATAGAACTTATAAATTAACTAACTTGTCTATCCCTCATTGTTTTCTATTCCATTTAACCGATTGCGATGAAACTTTGGGTAGTTATTGTGCGCTTGCACGCTAAAACTTCTATGTATAATGGTGAGCTCTGACTTTATGAAATTTGCACACATATTCCCTTATTATTTTCTGTACCATTCATCCGATTCCGATGATACTTTCATGAGATGTTTTACGCATGCCCGCGAAGGTTTCAATATATAATGGTGAGTTCTGGTGTTATTAAATTTGCAATTAAGTGAGTTCTGGTGTTATTAAATTTTCCTTCATTATTTCCTAAACTATTCATTAACGCGGTATCATTCTGCGCACGCCTGCGAAAATTTATATATATAATGATGAGCTCTGGCATTATGCAATTTTCATAAAAATTACCTTATTATTTTCTGCGCTTCCGGTGAAACTTTGGGGAGTTGTTGTACGCACGGCAGCGAAGGTCTCCATATGTAATGGTGAGTTCTGGCTTTATACGGGTCTCCACACCATCCAATTTCTAGTGACTGCGGCAGTGACTGCAAAGAACGTGGAGTTGAGCGAACTAGCGCTATCTCGTTTGTGTTAAAGGGCCGCTAGAACGAGTCAGCGCTAGTTCGCTCAACTCCACGCTCTTTGCAGTCACTGCCTGCTGGCCAACATGCAGTGTCGTGTGTAGAGCCCTTATGAAATTAGCATTAAAATTATCTTATTTTTTCCTACACAATTTAACCGATTGTGGTGAAACTTTGGTCAGCTGAAACCGCGAAGGTTTCTATGTATAATGGTGAGCTCTGACATCATGACATTTATTTAAAAAATACATTAGGTGGCTCGCCAGTTGTTTGAAAAATGTGTGTATTTTACAAAGTTAAGCGGTAGGGGGGAAAGGGGGGGGTGGGGAATCCGGGAGGGAGGAAGGAAGGAACGAAGCGGGGGGGAGTCGCGGGAGTGAAATAAGGGAGGGGCGACGGGGAAAGTGGAAGCGGTAGGGGGAGGGGTTGGAAGGTGAAAGGGGAACCCTGAAGGGACCGTGGAAGGGGAACGGGGCGGGAACAGAAACGCATGGGAATGGATGTGCAGCGATAATTATTTTAAAAAATACCAAAGCTATAATTGAAACACATTAAAATTTGTTAAAAATTTATTGAAATGCTTTTTCGTGAAAAAAATACAAACAATCTGAGAATAAGGCAGAGGGAACGCCTGAGGGGAACAGGGCGGGAACGGGAGTGCTTTGAAAAGGTCATGCAAAGATAATTAAAAAAAAATAATAAAACTATAATTGAAACACATTAAAATATTTTATAAATTTATTGATTTTTTTTGTGAGAAAAATAAAAATAAATTAATTTATGTATTTCACAATTTATTCATTTAAAATAATATATAGTATATTTGCGGCACGTTCCAGAGCGGAAGATACTCTCAGTATCGCCCTGGTGTAAGACCACCATTCAGAATAGAAACGTTGCTTGAAATGGCTTCTGCCATGTTTGGTGACCAGATCTGAATAGCCAGGTACTTCCCCACCTTCCTCTTCACTATCTCCTTTCCCTCCCCACTACCTTCAGCCTCACAACATACACTGGCTCCAGACGGGAGCAGTTGGGACTCTTGTGCGGTATTCACGTAAAAAAAGCGGCGTGATTTAAAAATAATAAAATATTTTTCACGGAGTCAATAGTTTTTGAGTTATAATAAAAATCCTGGAAAACTCTTCTTTTTTCATATTCTTTAGCTAAAACTCAAATCCCAACCATATTTTTGGTGACGAAACTCGGATTCGTAATCAGCACCCCACAACACATAAACGAGGAAAAAATCAGAACTGCACCAGAATTTATATCAACAAACTAATGACTGGACTAATTCTTAAATGACAAACAAAGGCTTCATACAAGTACGGATATACTGACAATTTCGAATCGAACTTCTAACTTTAAAATGAAATGACAGTCAACAAAACTGATTTCGACAATAAAAACTCTCGAAAAGGAGAATCTGAGTTAAAACCGAAAAATGAACACGCTGTATTTAAAGTTCCTTGCCATTTATAAAACAAAACTGAAACGTCATTGATAAAGATACTTAAAACTAATACTAACCGCTCTATTTCAGCACTGCTGCGTATGTATGATCTTTTGTCAATAGTTTAAGGCATTTTGTTGTAATTTCGTTGTTCAAAAACTCACTTGTAATACAATTAAATGCCTTTTGCTTCCACATAACACACCACAATAACAAAAACAGTGTGAAGTAAATAAGCAACATGGCGGCGCGGATTCGTGAATCGGCGTGCTGTGATTGGTCGATTGGTGGAGTTTGACTAATCTAGCCCGCAAATTTTATTTCGCGGCAAATGAGATTGAACTAAGAAGGAGTTTAACTAATTAAGAACTCAATTTTAGAATATTGTTGTGGACATTGACATTTTAAAAAGCTTGTAATTAATTGTATGTGGCTCGTAAAACTATTTTTTATTTATCTAACGATGCGAAATTTTATCGTTAACATTATTGCATTTAAAACTCATTTTCGATAAAATGGTAGTTTGCACAATTAAGAACTCGGGCGACGAGTCGTTCAATTCTGTTTCCAAACTCTGTTAAACCCACCCTGTTAAATTTATAATATCATCTTCGTCATAGTCATTAGTTATTGGTAAGTTCTAATGCACGTATTTATCGCCATTCATTTTAGTGACGGCCGTTATTCCAAATCACACCGAGCGACTATGTTATTCAATTTGGATTTTGGCATGCTCAAATGCCCAACGGCGCTGTCTTACACGACAACACGACCCAGCTTAACTTAAGTCAATCGGTACACCAAAGTTAGGGAATCCATTTGGCGTTTTATTAGAAGAACATTAAGCTACCAATTTTACGTCCAACTATTTTTAGATTTGTGTTTCGAAGGCATTGATTAAAATAACCACAGATTTTACAAATATGGATTACTGATATTTTGTTAATAGCGCAATGGCGGTTCCAATACACGGTAATATCGGTATATCTTAAGATATAGAGCAATCTTTCGATTCTCTCAACCGCCTTCTAAGGTGGCCCCTGGGCGCTACAATAACATTGTAGGTACAATATATTTTGAAATTAATAAATTACTTCGTTTTTACCACTTTTATTGTTTATAAAACCGACATGTTTCGTCAGCAAAGCTGACTTCTTCAGGGTTTTGACAGAACTAATTTTAAAAATAGACATATATATAGGTAATAGAGAAAAATAATCGACATAAACAATAATAAAATTAGAAAGAAAATAATGTTTAAGGGACGAGGGGCAATATAGAACAATTAAGAATTTTGAAAGGGGAATAGATTTAATAATGGGTCATTTAAAAACAATTTTTGATTATTAATAATATTTAAATTTGCATTAACACTCTTTCTAATCTCTAAAATTTCTAATTTTAGAGATTGCCAACCATTTAATAGAAACTAGTCATACCTTTAATTTTAACAGTGGAATAGAATTAATTAATTGTAATGTCAATGGCATTCAGTTAGATAAATTAGAAATTTTAGAGATTAGAAAGAGTATTAATGCAAATTTAAATATTATTAATAATTAAAAATTGTTTTTAAATGACCCATTATTAAATCTATTCCCCTTTCAAAATTCTTAATTGTTCTATATTGCCCCTCGTCCCTTAAACATTATTTTCTTTCTAATTTTATTATTGTTTATGTCGATTATTTTTCTCTATTACCTATATATATGTCTATTTTTAAAATTAGTTCTGTCAAAACCCTGAAGAAGTCAGCTAAAGCTGACGAAACATGTCGGTTTTATAAACAATAAAAGTGGTAAAAACGAAGTAATTTATTAATTTCAATCTAATGGTGCCACAAAATAAGTTTGCTGTGTTAGAAGAAGACAATATATTTGGAATAAATTCGGTTTTTGGGGGAAATTCCTAAAAAATAAAACTAGTTATTTTTATACTAATTATGGGCCGGAAAAACCGAATCTGAAAGAATTAGGCGGCGGAAAGCAATATTAACTGAGTTACACGACTTTAAAATTTTTTATACGCATACAGGAAAATAGCCATTTTGGAAGTATTCTGATTCCTACAAAATCAAACTAATAGTTATTTTTATACTAACTTTGGGCCGAGGAATCCGAATCTGAAAGAATTAGGCGGCGGCAAGCAATATTAACTGAATTACACGACTTTAAAATTTTCAATACACACAAACAAGAAAATATTCATTTCGGTAGCTGAATTTGACTCATTCAGTACAAAATCATAGATAAACAAGAAATCTACGAAAACATGTGTTGGCAGTGTTACCAAGTCTCAAAAAATATTTATCCCTATATTTATGAATTACAACTATCTCAACGGCCGTATTCTTAAACCAAAAGTATGAAAATTCGTAATCTTAAAAATGCGTAACCAAACCTAACCTAACGCTAGGTTTGTGTAACATGGTTTGTACCCCTTTATACCGCCTGCTCGCGTCAATTTTAAAAAACATCCCTGTTTTCAAGTAGTTTAACGGCTACGCGAGGTTTGTGTAACATGGTTTGTGCCCCTTTATACCGCCTGCTCACGTCCCTAACCTAACCTAACCTAACCTAACCTAACGCTAGGTTTGTGTAACATGGTTTGTGCCCCTTTATACCGCCTGCTCGCGTCAATTTAAAAAAACAGCCTACGTTTTCAAGTAGTTTAGCGGCTACGCTAGGTTTGTGTAACATGGTTTGTGCCCCTTTATACCGCCTGCTCACGTCCCTAACCTAACCTAACCTAACGCTAGGTTTGTGTAACATGGTTTGTGCCCCTTTATACCGCCTGCTCGCGTCAATTTAAAAAAACAGCCTACGTTTTCAAGTAGTTTAGCGGCTACGCTAGGTTTGTGTAACATGGTTTGTGCCCCTTTATACCGCCTGCTCGCATCAATTTAAAAAAACAGCCTACGTTTTCAAGTAGTTTAGCGGCTACGCTAGGTTTGTGTAACATGGTTTGTGCCCCTTTATACCGCCTGCTCGCGTCACGGCCTAAAAACATCCCTGTTTTCAAGTAGTTTAGCGGCTACGCTAGGTTTGTGTAACATGGTTTGTGCCCCTTTATACCGCCTGCTCGCGTCACGGCAAAAAAACATCCCTGTTTTCAAGTAGTTTAACGGCTACGCTAGGTTTGTGTAACATGGTTTGTGCCCCTTTATACCGCCTGCTCGCGTCACGGCAATAAAACATCCCTGTTTTCAAATAGTTTAGCATCTACGCTGGGTTTATGTAACATGGTTTGTGATACAAAAGTGAGTAAAATTTATAAAGAATAAGTACTTAAAATATAAACGTGTTATTTTACGTTATTGATATTACTGGTTAATGGCAACACTTAATTTTGTGTGGTAAAAACATCTATGTTATCTTGTTTTCTATGGTCTTTGTACTACGTGTGTCAAGTCAAAATCAGCTTGCGAAATGAATATTTGCATGTGCATGTATGGAAAATTTTAAAGTCGTGTAATTCAGTTAATATTGCTTGCCGCCGCCTAATTCTTTCAGATTCGGATTCCCCGGCCCAAAGTTAGTATCAAAATAACTATTAGTTTGATTTTGTAGGAATCAGAATGTTTCCAAAATGGCTATTTTCCTGTATGCGTATAAAACATTTTAAAGTCGTGTAACTCAGTTAATATTGCTTTCCGCCGCCTAATTCTTTCAGATTCGGTTTTTCCGGCCCATAATTAGTATAAAAATAACTAGTTTTATTTTTTAGGAATTTCCCCCAAAAACCGAACTTTAGCCATATATTTTATTGTTCAATAAGATTGAAAGGCGCTTAGAATCCAAACGATCAATTATATTGCACAATAAACGAACTGCTCAATGTTTTCGAGTTGTTAAAATGAAAAATGAAAAAATATATTGTGCAATACTGATCCTACACGATGCAATGGAAAAATATGGTGCAATAAAAATTAAACACTCAAAATTTTGTTCAATCATTGAGCAATCTTCAATATTAACCATAAACGGTTAATAATATTGAACAATTCGTAATATTGAGAAATATAATTGATCGTCTAGGGGCCGCCTAATGTTTAAATTCAAGGTTAAGATTCAGTCAAAATTATATACCTATCCTTACGCGTTATGTTATTCCAATTATGCCTTATTATGCGTACGACTTTATTGTTGTGACAGAATATTCAAACCAAAAACAAATGTTAAAACCTCATACAATTTAGAGTTCAGTTACCACTATGTTCTGTTTCAGATATATATTTTTTTGGGCTTGAATTAATAATCAAATAGGTACTGCCACAGCAGTGCCATGGATCTACTAAATCCTGAGACTGTTTCCATCAAGACGGAACCAGAGCCCCAGGAAGAAGGCGAATGTGAAATTCCGCACACGGATATAGATTTTGACCTCCCACATGTACAGAAGGAATGTTTGCAAAATGCGGAATGTGTTCAGACAGCCAGTGAGTTTCGTTGAATATATTTAAAAAAATGTAGGATGTTATATTCATGTCCGTTTTGAAATATCGTGCAAACAAGATATATTTATGCTGGATATGTTTTAAGATTTTCACGGCCAAACGTATTATCGTTATTTGTTTTTGGGGTGTTACGCCGTGTTGCGCTACCTCCTTCTTTAGCCAACGTTTCGGACATCGATGCAGTGTCAGATCATCAGGGCAGATCCGGTAGATGTGGCATCTGCCGGATCTGCCCTGATGATGGATACGGCATAACACCCCAAAAACAAATACCTAACATGATATACGCTATTGTTAACAAAATCCTCTCTTGCCGTACTTAGTATGAGTAGTAGTGCCATGCTTTTTAATTATATTGCTCACAATAAGTTCCCGATACCTCAAGTTTGCTCCTTATTTTATTTGTAATGTGATTTTGTGTTTTTATGGTGTTTTGTTTACATTTCAATTTTTAACCTCATTAGGACATTATATAATTCTAAGAATGATACTATTCTTGATTTGTAGCCAAATCTTTCTATTACTTTAGATTTAGAACAAAGATAAGGGTCTGTCATTGTTGAAACCTAGACCTAGATGATCTCCATCTTTGAAAATAGATATAAATTGTAATTCATATTTACGTGTTTTTGTTGTATATTAATGATCGATGTACCTATTGTCGTTTTGTTTTTCCAGAAAGAATAAGTACGGATACAGCTACCGTCACGGCGGAACTTGGAATCCGAGAAGAAGATAAAGGGAGATTCCCTTATATGGAAATCGACATAGACGTGCCGGATGTTAAAAAGGAATGCTTAGAACACTTTGAAAGATTTACCCAGATAGCAGGTTAAACTTTTTTTAAATTTACCATGCTTATCTACTACCGAAGGTGATAAGTCTTATGGAGCCTTCTTTATCTGAATTCTTTTTCTAATTTGTTGACAGATCTGAAGACGCATCCTGTGGAAAAACCATTCTCTTGTCACCATTGTAACTACTCCTGCTCTCATAAGTCATCTTTTGAAAGTCACCTTCGCACACATACTGGAGAAAAACCTTTTTCTTGTTCCGACTGCGACTATTCATGTTCCCAAAAGAACAATCTGACGCGCCATATGATGACTCACAGCGGAGCGAAACCCTTTTCATGTTCCGGCTGCAATTATTCATATTCTCAAAAGGGAGATTTGACTAGACACATGATGACTCACAGTGGAGAAAAACCTTTTTCATGTTCCGTCTGCAACTTTTCATGTTCTCAAAAAAGCAATCTGACGAGCCACATGCTGACTCACAGTGGAGAAAAACCTTTCTCATGTTCCGTCTGCAACTATTCATTTTCTCGAAAGCACCATCTGACCCGCCACATGCTGACTCACGATGGAGCAAAACCCTTTCACGTTCCGACTGCAACTATTCGTGTTTTCAAAAGGAAGATTTGAAGAAACACATTTTATTTATTTATTGATTAACGCCCTTTTTCGGGGCTTTTATGAATTATTTACGGGGCTGAACTGCCTCAGTAACAATATTTTATATTTGTTTAGAGATAAATTGATGATGTCCACTGACTTCGTATAATTTTTTCACTCCGTTAGTATTCTGGGCAAAGAGAAATACACATGGCAGTTTTGCTAATATAATAGAGAAAAACGAATAATATTTTCACGTCAGATGTCGGTGCCATCGGTTTCAGTGCCTTCGCTGGAGACGTTGATGATTTTTGGTGATAAGGTTTGTTAGTCAGTTTCGCCATTCAATTTACTCGTCTCGAGATCACCGTATGAGTCAGCTTATTCTTGCGCTGAAGTAAATTTTCATCTTGTCTGGCCTTTACACCACAGGATAAGTTGGATTGGTTATTTAAGATCTTTTTTCATTTCGGTCTTTGACTTAAAGTATAATTGTCGAACTTGCTTTCGGTACTGTTAAATACTTAAACATTTTTGACGTTAAGCTTTATACGGTTTTAACTTTTATTCATTTGTACAATTATCATGTATTAACAATTTGAAGAACGTCTCTAGCGAAGGCACTGTAACCGATGGCACCGACATCTGACGTGAAAATATTATTCGTATTAAAATACTCTATTTATTTAATATCAACTTTTATAAAAACGACTTCTCTTTCAAATACAATTGGAAAAGCAAAAATATGATTTTTTTAAAAATTCATTGCTTATAATAATAATAATAATGATGTTTTATTCCAGGATGTGGACAGGATATTGCAATCCCACAGGTCTCTTATAGTTATACATATTTATATGTAGATCCAGTAAAATTAAAAAAAAAATAAACAAGTTGAATAGAAAAATAAAATATAAAAATTAATGGAAAAGGTTAATGTGACGACCGTGGCCGGTTATTAACATTACTTCTGGACTCGGTTGTATGGATCCAGATTCCTCGTGATGGTGATTTCAGTACAGGGTGAGATTGCCATTAATAAGTCGTGGGTAGATTGTTGTTTATTCCGAGGTACTGTACAATGGTGCTTCGTGGGAAGTCTGAAGGCAAAGAGATCAATGGACAGCAATCACACCCTTTTATATATTCCTCATGCTGTCTCACTCATACACGCATGTCTCTTTCATACTGCAAGACGTACGTTCACCACAGTTAATACAACAACAATGAATAATCAATTCTGTAGGGCGTGGTCTTGAGTGGGAACTGGGCTCTGCGCTGATGCTGGAAGGCTGCGTTGTACCGAGATCGACGAAATTGACCTAATTCTTTCAAAAAAGTTTTGCGTCACTATCGACGCTCACGAAAAAACATCGCATTCACACTAATTTACTTGGTCATTCATTGTACGACGTTGGGTCACTGACGCGATTTATTGATCTCCGAAGGGCAGAGTTCAGTGTATTTGCCTCCTGGCCGCAAGATTTTTTTTACATTAGCTCCACACAGGATGCCCTGGGGAAAACAATTTTCCTTGTGGCCTATGTCATCTTCGGAGATGTGTAAAGGGTCTTTTTGGTGGAAGAAAGGAGAGGAAGCTCAGGGAAGTAAAAAGGAATGAGTGGTGTGTAGGAATCTGAGGTCAATGTGTCTAGAAGTAACGGACTCGTTAATCCATCTCTCCCACTGCGGTCAAGGCGATGAGTCGAAAAAGTCCGGCTGAGAGGTAAAAGGATCTCAATCAACCAGTCTCTCCCGAACCGGCCCACCACGCAGTAGGTGGAAAATGCGTGTGCTGCCAAGACCTAGAAAAACCTCACCCATGAACTTAGATACCCCTATTAAGCCACCAAACGTAAAAAAAAACAATTGAGGTGACCCACGGCAAGGGTTCCCGGAGCGACGGGTACTATGCACGCCCCCCAAATTAGAAAAAAACAGAAATGAAAATAAAAGAGGTATGTGCTGATGTTTATAGAAAATTTATTTTGACAATACGAAATTGAGGGGTTAGTTGTTATTTCATTATTTTAACCAATATTTACTGAGTACTTTAAGTATTTATTTATTTAATAGCAACGGTATAAATAATTTATATTATAATCACTGATTACATGTCACAAACATATTAGAAATAATATTACAAAAAAAAGAAAAAGTGTAACAGTTACGTTACGTTTCTATTACTAACTTCGTGCAACCTAGGTTCAAGCGAGTCTTTCGAATACTCCATCCTGGTATTGTTCCATTTAAACAGGATTTTGAAACGAGTAGCTCTAGGTACATGACATTCAATAAGGTTAATTAAATCAGGACTGTCTATTCTACACACTAGGTAATTATATTAGAGTTCTTAATATTAGATATCATAAGGTATGGAATTTTCGATTCCATTTAAATAATCAAAAAACAACTTTTATTTACAGTTTTTTACATTGATTTCTATAGTCGTGAAATGTCGTATAGTCGTTAAGGGAGTTCGATTTTTAAGTTTAATGTGCAATTTTTTTTACCGATAACCAGGTTAATTAGCTCGCCGCTGCACAATTTCTGAAACTTCGCTTTTTTAAAGTCTGAAAGTGGTAAATAGTTTTCAATGGCCCTATTAATAATTATGTAAAGTATTTCAAGATCATAGTTAAGATTTTTGTTGTGCTGAAGAAATGACCAGTCTTCCTTTGCAAGTTAAAATTTAAAATTCATGTTAGGATAGTCAGCTTTGGAAAAAATATTAGGTTAGGCAGAATAGCGGTGTCATCTCTGATGCTTAAAGCAAGTGGTGGCAGTCTAGGGGGAGGAGCTCATCAACTGATTTAACAATATGAATTCAAAGATCACTACAGAATTCTTAAACCCAGCAGCCAATTATTGATATTTGTATACTTGATGTAGAAAGCTTGAAAGGCTTAAATTTAATACGTGTTCATATTCATACAATCAATGCTAGGAGTATTATAGTCAGCAAATAAAAATGTGCTGGCATCAGGGGATATATTTTTTTAATAGTTTCTAGGTCATCACTGTTGTTTCCGTAGAATGTGATGTTGGATCCAGAGGAGGAATGTAGACATATTCCAGAAGAAATTTACCTGATTTAGTTTATAGTAATACGAGAATCTTTTTCGCGTACAATTAATTGACAGTTAACAACTTACAAAAAAAAAGTGGTAGGCAGTGTTTGCTTAACGGATATGAGAACTCCTCCCTTGATTTTAGAGCTAGTGGCTGGATTTTTGTAAAAGCAGTAGGTATTATAAGTTTTTAAAACATTAACAGTTGCAGTCGCAACATTAAAATATTAATCTCCACTGCGAGTCAGCTTATAGTTCACCAGATATGTCTTAAGAGAACATGAGAAAAGTATCACAGAGAACACTAAAAACATTTTTCAACAGTGTGTGTCACCACGTGTTTCGTCAAATATCTCTTTTGAAAACATGAATAGATGCACTAAGAACATGAAAAAGATTTTTGTCCACAGCGCCCTTGAGGTGATTTTTTAATTATTATAAATCAGCCAAATATTATTGAATCAGCATGTGTTTCTTTTAATCTCCTTTACGATAACATGAAAAGTTGCAGCTGGAACATGAAAATAGTTTTTCTCCATCGTGATTCAGCATATGTCTGGACAAATACTCCTTTTGAGAACATGAATATTGACAACTGGAACGTAAAAAGGGTTTTTCTCCCCTGTGAGTCAGTTTGTGGCTGGTTAGAATATGTTTTAGAGAACTGAATGGTTCTACTCTGAACATGAAAAAAGTTTTTCACCCCCATGAGTCAGCATGTGTCTTGTCAGATTGCTCTTTCGAGAACACGAATAGTTGCACTCGGAACATGAAAAAGGTTTTTCCTTACTGTGGGTCATCATGTGGAGCGTCAGATGACCTCGTTGAGAACATAAGTAGTTGCACTCAGAACATGCAAAAGGTTTTTCACCACTATGAGTCAGCATATGTCTCGTCAGATTTCCTTTAATAGAACATGAATAACTGCAGATGGAACACGAATAAGATTTTTCTCCACTGTGAGTCAGCATGTGTCTCGTAAGAGAGCACTTTTGAGAACATAAATAGCCGCATTCGGAACATGAAAAAGGTTTTTCTCAACTATGAGTCAGCAAGTGGGTTGTCAGATGGCCCTTTTGAGAACATGAATAATTGCACTCGGAACATGAAAAAGGTTTGTCTCCACTGTGGGTCCTCATGTGTATCATCAAATTTCCCTTTTGAGAACATGAAAAGTTACAATCTGAACAAGAAAAATGTTTTACTGCAGTATGGCTGCGAAGGTGTCTTTCGAAATCAGCCTTACGAGAGGAGGAGTAGTTACAATGAGGACAAGAGAATCGTTTATCCACAGGACGCATCTTCAGATCTGTTGAGAAATTTGAAAGGGATTTAAAAAGGCTTCATAAGACTTATTAGCTTATTACTCAAGTGCACAGTAAATGCATAAATAGAAAAAATTAAATCACACTAAATGTTAAATTTTAAAATGAAAATAGGTTTTACCAACTATCTGGTTAATTCTTTCAACGCGTTCTAAGCATTCCTTTTTAACATCCGACAGGTTTATTTCAATTTTCATGGAAGGAAAAGCCCCTTCGTCTTCTTGGGACCCAAGATCCGCCTTGATGGCAACTGTCTCCGAATTAGTACTGTCTGAAAAAACAAAATGCTATAAAATATGTCTTCCTATGGTAGGAGAGGGGTCAGATGAATTAGCGCCCAAGAAGTGCACATTTTTTGTACTGAATCTGTCAACTGTCAACCGACCCATGGACTTCAATGTCTTAAATTTATTTACATGCGTCCAAATAACTTTCTAAAAAATTCCAATCGTACCAGCCAAAGACGTGGCACATGTGAGTATGCAGTACCCCACTGCAAAACTAGGTTGTCCCAAAGGCATATTAGTTTTATAGCTCCAAAAATGTATAACTTACTATGTACAACCTTTAAAGAGAACATATGTCAAAATCTTGAATCTTATAAAAAAATATACAAAAATTTGGCTAAAAAACACTGAAACAGATATTTTTTTCTTATAAGTTTAAATAAAGCCGTTAAGTATATCTATCATTGGACAGTTTTAAGAGAAGATTTATAATATTGTTTGATATTTTATTTTGCTTGTTTTTTATGTTTTTAAATTGCACTTGTAACATCTATTCTTACAAAACTTACAAATACAATAATAACAGTGCACACTGTTATTATGCTGTAGTTTTTAAATGCATTTATTCAGTTACTTTTTTTTAAATCCCTAATTTATGTATACTTAAAATATTCACTATAACCATAGAAATAAAAAATCAATATTGTACCCACGCATAGGCATTGCCTTTGTGGGATTTTTTTTCATAGATTTATTATATTAAGCTTTTATATATACTTTTCATTATTTCATGTATCTATTAATAATAACAATTATAATAATTGGACAATTTATAGAGCGCCGTTTTTGTGAAAAATCACCTCAAGGGCGCTATTATATGTATTGTATCAAAAATTAAAAAAAAAAAAATTGACATCTGTCATCCACTGGACTAGGCAGCTCCGTAATTAAAATGACCCCCTCTCTTTCTGTTTTCGTCGGAGAGGGGGGTGTATCTTTTCGTATATCGCCTTAAGAGTCCAGTACACGTTGGGCCAACGTGTTGGGCCAACGCGTTGGCCAGATTTTTGTGATACCGTTCACATGTTGGCGTGCTTATTCTGCGTTGGTCGCTAGATGAGGATGGACGGGGCCGCTGCAATATAATTGTACAGCGCGATGCGATGTATTATGTATGTAGCCATTAATGACTCTTTTTTTTAAATTCAGTTAATGTAATATTCATATTATCTACTATTCTACTCCAAGCATCATTAACCTGAAATAATATTTTTTCTGGCAGGTAAACTTACAGACAACTATAGAACAGTCCAATAATATTTCACAATTTGTTTACTTTTATTTGGCTTATTTTTTACACTTATTCGGACAGTTAACACGTGTTAAATAAATAAATTAAAAAAGTAATCGAAGACTGTGAAAAAATAATATTTATTTATATTACTTCTACAAAACAAACAAAATTTATAAAAAATAACAAAACACGTCAAATCAATTTGGGAGGCGGGAATGGGTACCTTTATTGGATAACCAACACACCTGGCGTAGATCACCATAGGTTTGATGACCAGGACACACTGAACCCCAGATTCCTACCCACTCCTTCCTTTCCTTAAAAAAACCCTCCACACAGCATCCCCAAAGATGACATAGGCCCTGGGGGAAATTATTTTCCTCAGGGCCTCCTGTGTGGAGCTCATGTAAAAAAAGAACCGTCCAATAATATTTCAAGAGGTTTATGTTAGAATATTCGTATAAACCAAACAGTCCTTTGCATCAGACTACTGCCGGTAGATCGGTAGATGGCTACACTATCTAAGCTCGCTGTCACTTCTAGATCGGTTATACTTTGTCAATGTCGTGTCAATATGTCGGGGTAATTCATTACAATAAAACTATGTTATAATATTCAATCCTGGTTTATTTTGCTCTCTATTCTTAAGGTTATGGGCCCAGGATACGCGGGAAGTAAAAGTACGTAAATAATTTTTAGTGCGGAATACCAGACGAGAGTGCAACACAACCGGCAACTCAAGACTCGTTTTTGTCAACAATGGCGTCGTCGACAACATGTCATATAGAAAGGTCGATAGGAAAGGTTGTTATTATGTGGTGTGTGCCAATGTCAGGCACTGGTGTCCCGCAAATTAACTTTGACTTCCGTAATAGGAAGTCTTGGACGCCAAACCCTGACAAAGTCAGAGTATGTCAATATGCGAAGAACACAAGTACTCCATCATCAGAGAATGGGTCATATATTGCCATGCCATTCCTGTAAATGTTTTAAGGTTTCTCTACAAATGAAACCAAGGTAGGTAGTTAATATAAACACTGTATTGTGCGGTTAAAAAAATAATAACAATTATAACGGTAAGGACTCACCCCCGGGACCATAGTACTTTTTACCCTATGCTAAACTTACTATGAAACGAGCACGGCGGAAGAACTGCTGGTGAAGAGAGGAGAGGCCCATCTCGCCTCCACGTGGTGTCATCGTCGCCTCGTCATCCGTGGCATCCAGAAATTACGTCCTCTGTATCGGACGCCAAGTAGAAAGGGACCCTTTAATCCATCTGCATTCGGGAAGACCATGCAGGCTTCCAGCCGTTTTATAACGGAAGATTTATATGAGAGACTCGTAGCATTTTAGCGGCACTTTCTGTCTGAAGCACGGCGGCTTCCGTTTTAAATACAATCCCGTCAGGAGATCACTTGCTGCGGATTAATTATTCGCGGGCGTATTGCCTTCTTCCATAGAACGATTCATTCGATTATTGCAGAATAAACTATTCCACAAACAAGCCGACCGGCACTATGTTCGTGTTTCTTTCCGAAACTAAAAATCTCGATTTACGCGCGGATGTTTACTGAAAAACTTTTAATTATTATCTTTGACATGATTCTTCGCCCGTATGTTATCAATCCAATCTCAGGATTCGATTATCCCATTTTAAAACTTAAAAAGAAGTGACAGTTGTTTTCGCAGCGAGTTGCACAATCTCGCTGCTAAAACCCGTGTGAGGAAACGGAAACGAACACAGGCTTCCCACGCTCGCGCCAAACAAAATTTACAAGTGCCGCCAACATGATACGACTAACAATAAATAACGATAGTACCTAACTACTCGATAAATAAAATATGAAATAAAATAATAAAATAAAATCGCTTCATAACAATACCCCCCTTCCCAGAAAAATGTTTGCCCTCAAACAAAACTATCAAAAACCTCAACATGCCCTGAACTGGTTAGGTTGGTCCCGAGGAGTATCTAGTAACAAAAACAAAAATAAAACAAACAGTAGATGTGAAACACATAATACAATTATCAGAGGTTGAGAAGAGAAAAAAAATATATATAATAATCCTTATACAATACTCTTATGACGAATGAGTGCATCGCAACCCCAATCGCGCCTATCCAACGTGTAGGGTCGGACAGTAGGCTCGCGATGCAACCATTCTCAATTCTCAACCTTAAAACTAGAAAACCCATTTAACTCAACAACAACTTCTTGTAAGGTGATACGTGAATGGACAGCAAGCACCCTTACCACAGAAAAAACTGGGTGATTGCAATATTGTCTGTTTCCGAACACTGCCATTGACGTATAATCTGGAACAGAACACTTAGACTAACTTAAAAATAAGTCTTAAAATTAAAAACATACATTTTTTATGATTAAATCAAGTTAAACTCAATTCACTAGGCATCACTGTTCCGAAAAAATTCACTGAATTTAAAATTGCCTCTCGTAGGCCGAAAATATTTGATGGGTTCACCATCTACACTTCACTGACTCTACATCCTTTAGGATAAAAATACAAATCTTCTTTTGGAAGGATATTCCTAACTAACCTCCTATTCTGGTCCTTGGGTGTACAATACTTAACTAATCAACAATGATACCATGTTATTTTAATTTAAGTAGTATTAATAGTATAAAACCATCGCATCGGATGGTGCCAATTTTAGAGAAAACAACCAACTTTTTCAGAAGGTGTGGTTTGGTAATGATATGTGCATCTATAATTTAGTGCAGTTATATAGGTATACATACGTCCAACTCTATAGAAGGCGTAAGCAGTAAGTAAAGAACAAACTTTAAGGTTTTCACTGTAAACCGTTGTTCAACCACAGAGTATATAATAACAAAGTTATAAGTCTCTCAGGACAATAATAACAGTATACAACCAAAATCTTATACAAACAAAAAAAATAAACCTAATTCCTATGTTGTTTTAAAATGTGGAAGGATATGTGATACCACATCGTTCCACGTTATAAGTTCTGTAAAATCTTATAAATCTCTTAGAGAACAAATAATGATACATAATAAAAAAAAAACATAACCTAAAAAGAGGTATGCCTGAAACACACCGAGATATAGTGCGGACATGTCCGTGTATTTCAGGATACAAAACTTATAACTAATAATCCTAGCTTATTCATCTGTTCAGCCGACGTCCAAATTTACGTCTGTTTTAGCGTTAATACTATCGATAAATTTATACTTATACATGCATATATGTATTTTTAAATATATTCTCAACTCGAGCATTGCCACTAGAGTTGAGGTTGTTCTTGTAATGAAACAAACCACCCTCATCATCAATTTTACAAAACACCCCCCGCCAAGTAAATAACCCAATTCCTTAAAAATGAATCTAAGACAGGACTAATGACTGTCAGAACGCATGGAATCACCATCTCGGTTGATCAGGCCGGATGAAATTCCGTTCATTGGAAAAAAAAATGAATAATATAAAATTCCTTACAACCCAACAGTCCCCGAAAAAGTTGGCCAGACTTTCTGAGGTACTGAAGCGGAGGGATTACATAGGTATGTTGTCCAGTCTGACGATATCCTTTACGTGGAAGTCGCCGGACACTTTGCCATTCAAGTCTGCTAAAGTATAAACGAGGTCTGATTTTTTTTCTACCACGACATTCTGCACGAAGCGTGGGGATAATTTTTGGGAGAAATAATTCAACGCATTTGATTGTACGAAGTTTCGTCTCCACACTATGTCACCTACGCGATAAGTGACGTTTTTCCTACGCAAATTGTAGTGGTTAGCCCCCTTTTTGTACGCCTTAAGTAGAGCATCTGAGACTTGCTCATAGACGTTTGCCAAACCTTGCAACTTTTGTGGTAGGTGAAGCTTCCCTTTGAGCGTTGCTATCCCCCTCGTGAATAGGGTTACGGTGCAAATCTCTATCACTATCTGCTATCAGTATCTGCTCACGGCCGTGCATTAGAAAATACGGAGTAAAGTTTGTCGCGCAATTGACGGTGTTATTCATTGCAGACTGAACTTGTGGCAAAATTTTTGACCAGTTACGATGGTCTGATTCGACTAAAATCGATAAGGTAGTACCTAATGTCTGATTGTACCTCTCAACCACATTATTTTGTGGGGTATAAAGAGAGTTGTAAAACGGTAAAGGAATATTGTAACTTTTAAGGAGTTCTTTGAACTCTTTCGAAATAAATTGAGGACCATTATCACAAACAATGGTCCTTGGTACACCATGTACCAGGAAAATGTTTTCCTCTAAGTTTTTCACAATGCTACCCGCGGTGCCTTTGCGCAGCGGAAATAACCAGGTGAACTTTGAGAAAACATCTACACAAGATAAAATGATTGTATGTCCGGAGTAGCTACGAGGCAATGGACCCACTAAGTCTAAGGAAAGCATTTGCATAGGCCTGTTTACCTTCTTAGGGTTTGTAGAAAAACCGTTCGGTGGTGCCGTACTGATCTTATGCGCCTTACAAACGGTACATTGACCAATAAAATTTTTGACGTCTTTGTACATGCTAGGCCAGTAATACCTAAGTTGTAGCTTTTTATACGTTTTGAAGACTCCTGGGTGACAGGCTCGAGTGGAGTCATGGGAATCGGCAATTATATTATTTAGAATGACCCTTTTCCAAGCGGTATCCTCACATAAGGCCAAACGGGTTTTCGTATGACGATACAACTCGTTGTCTTTAATTTGAAAATTTACAAATCTTTGAGGAGAAATTTGGCACCCCTTAAATACATTTAGGAACCAATTGTCCGACGTAGAACTATAGTCTATTCCTGATATTAATGCAAGATCCCTACGAGAAAGTACATCTGGTACAGTATGTTGTGTACCTTTACGATGAACGACGTCGAAAGTAAATTGAGACAGTCGAGTACTCCAACGTGCTAGGCGACCACTTGGATTCGATAGGGATCCCAGCCATTTTAGACTAGAATGGTCTGTTACTACCGTGAAATGCGCCCCTTCTATGTAAGGTCTAAAATGAGTTACGGAATCCAATACCGCTAGGAGTTCCCTTTCCGTGACACCATAGTTACGTTCGTGGTTATTGAGGCAACGCGAGTAATATGCAATCGGGTGTTCCGCACCGTCTACGGTTTGTATCAAAACACCACCGATTCCTGCAGAGCTCGCGTCGCAGTGGATAGAGAAAGGCCTGTTGAAATCGGGGCAGCATAAAACTGGAGCCGTAGTTAACGCGCGTTTTAAATCATTAAAAGCAGTTTCAGCTTCCTGGGACCACTTGAAATTGCTGATACCATTTGTAGAACCTGTGAGTTTAGTAAGAGGGGCAGCTATTCCCGAAAATCCTTTAATGAATCTCCTAAAGTAACCGCATAGACCAATGAATGCCCGGATTTGTTTTGCATTTTTCGGAACCGGGAAACTTTTGATGCTTTCTATCTTTATTGGATCCGTACGGAGACCCTCCGAATCTACTAAATACCCTAAATATTTAAGTTCAGATTTACAGAACTCGGATTTTTTAAAGTTTATTGTAAGACCTGCGTCTCGCAAACGTTCAAATACGCGATTTAACAGATTAAGATGTGATTCCAAGTCTTCTGATATCAAGATCAAATCATCTAGATAACAAAAAGCATTATCGTCGAATTACGGACCAAAAAGGAAATCTGCCAATCTTTGCAACTCACTAGGTGCATTTTTCAGTCCGAAAGGCATACGGGTGAACTCAAATAAACCCCGGCCAGGAACGACGAAAGCTGTTTTCTCGCAAGAGTCCTTGTCTAAGGCAATCTGCCAAAAGGCCTTTGAGAGGTCTATAGATGAGACGTACCTGGCTCCACCTAGCTTGTCTAGAATCCGCGATATATATGGCAGAGGGTACGCGTCGCGAATCGTGACGTTATTAATTTTACGAGAGTCTAAACAAAGACGACCTGTACCGTCCTTTTTTGTAACGATCAAAACCGGACTCGACCATGGAGAACGAGACGGGCGTATTACCCCTAACTTAAGCATCTCGTCTACCTCGGCATCAAGTTGACGTTGTCTTGCCGGAGACAGTGGGTAGTACCGTTGTTTAATAGGCGGGCCTGTTGTATGAATCGTATGTTCAACTAGATGAGTCAACCCTTTGTTTTCGTAAGAGATTGATTCAAATTTTTTAATAACGTCTGTAAGAGCTTTATTTTCCGATTCTGTGAGGGATGAGGCAGGCCGAATTGCTCGTACCTCATTGATTTGTCCTTTTTGTTGAGGTCTACGAACCTCTGAGAACAGTTCCGGCGCGATCCGAAACTGTATCCAAAAGTTCACGCCTAGAATGAAATTAGGAGTCAACGATGGGATGACGTAAAAAATAACCTCCTTTGTGATTGAATTGTACGTCACCGGCAAAGTTAAGGAACCTAAAACGTGTTGACAGGTACCGTCTGCTGTAGTAACCTTAAAATCTACTTTAACTAATTCTACCCCTAAATCTAAAAATATCTTATAACTATCTCCCCCTAAACAAGACACGGAAGCACCACTGTCCAACAGTGCTTTGTAATTATTATTTAAGACATAAATGTCTGCATAAGGACGCTCATCCTCAATAATAACCTTCCCCTGCGGCAGTGCGTCCACTGTCGAAGAAGACGGGCTAGAAAGGAATTGTTGAACTAGGCGGAGCCAACGCTTCCACTCCCTCTTTCTTTGTGCACAAGAAGGGGCGCGGTAAGATTGACTCTGTACTAGTTTTTTGGATTCTTATTATGCTTCTCTTTATTAATACTCCCAATATGTGATTTATTGTTATCACCATTTTTTTTCCAGCAATTCGCGATTAAATGACCCCTAGACTTACAAAAGGTACAAAAACTTGTATTTAGTTGTTGTTTTGAAGAACCTGAAGCATCTGAAGTAAAATTATTATTATTATTTGTAGGTCTAAAATACCTAGTACGGTTATCATTCTTACTTGGTGAGCCGTAACTGTTTTGACTATGGAAAGGTTTATAATGTTGGTTGGCGAATGAAGTGAACTTCTTAAAGTCACTTGTCTTTTTTTTTGGTTCAACAACCTTCGGCGTTGCCGTAGACGACGAAGCCTCCGTGAATGACTCGAGTTTACAGCGCACCTCGTTAGTTCTTCAAAAGAATTAAAATCCCTTGATGATAATAAATTTGCATACACAGGCGTTAGTCCTTTCATGGCAACTCGCAATAACTTATTTTCCGGAATTTTGCAGTCTAATTTATTATTGAGAGCTTTTAATCTCAACGTGAATTCAAAAACCGACATACCCCTAGGTTGCTTATAGTTGAAAATCTCATTTTCAATATCTAGCTGATTATCTTGTCCTTCGAATTGCTTTAT
Source organism: Limnephilus marmoratus (assembly GCA_917880885.1). Lineage (NCBI taxonomy): Eukaryota > Metazoa > Arthropoda > Insecta > Trichoptera > Limnephilidae > Limnephilus > Limnephilus marmoratus. Next base: position 38,670,276 of record OU862907.1, on the reverse strand, counting down.
TAAGAGCGTTTAACCAGCCAGCGGACGAAAATCCACATTTCGTCGAAAGTTGTTCTTCCGATCGTGCAGGGCGGTTACAATGAGAAAGATTGATTATTCTCCGTACCAGCTTTTTAAAATTATAACTCAATATCGAATTTATTTCAATCCAAATTAGCTTTAATTTATACCGTCATCCAAAAATGCTGAAAGGCGTGATGATAAAACTATTAAAATAGTGTACTTTTGTAGTTATTTTTTGATTATAAGTATTTATCATTTTTCAATAATGTCTAAATTTAATAAGAATGTTAAAAAAATCTGAAATATATTAGTTTGTAAGTGCGCAAATAAATACACAAATGGACCAATTTTCGTCAAGAAACACATGTACGTACATATTTTTTAATGATTTTATTGAAACTAAAATTAAAATTCTAATACATAACTTTGCTAGATAATGTATTGATTTATTTTACTGCATGATTACATTATTTGAAATGGGTGTGGTATAATACAAAAACTTTTTTGAAAATTTAACAAATCTGCCAACGACCTATGGAACAACCTTATTATACTAAAAATTAAAAAAAATTCTAAAAATTTATTACATAACTATGCTAGATAAAAGAACAATCTTTCGAAATCCATTTACAATTTTTTGTGGAAAAGAGTCAATACGTCTAAAAACTTTTTTGAAAATGACGTATTTCCGGCTTTCTCTGGTAATGCCCTCTTAATAGACTGGAGAGGTCCTCCCACTCCAAGTCTGGGCTATAAATTGACCTATACCAGAGTAAAGCCAAACCGTCTAGAATTTCACTTAAAGAATTAACTAAATCTTTGTGCGAGATGTTACGTGTTCTGCAACGCTCGTTGACTAATAACAAAAAGTCCCTAACGCAACTTTTTCCATCGAATTTTATGTCCCAATTTGTGAGTCCCCGCGACGATATTTCTTTATAAATGATTTTGGTTTTCTTGATTACTGTAACCTTCTCCTTTGTTTCATTTTCCGACTCCGTATCTGAATCACTATCCTCCGTAATCGCGGGTAATGTTTTTTTTATTGTTTTATTGTAGGCGCGCGCTTGCGTACGTAGTGCCTGAACGGTGCTTTCCGGTTCGATAGAACGAGCAGTCAATTCTTTAACCAGCTCCTCCTTGGAAGCAACATTAACGTTCGGAATTGTGGTAGACATAATGGAGGATTTGATATAGATTTGACACAAAAATAAATATAGTAAAAAATTTTTTTTTTTTTTTTTTAAATTGGAAATATTTAATACTTGACAACCCTGAAATAATAAAAAAAATATTTTTTTTATTTAAAAAAAATATTTGTCAACCCTGAAATAATACCAAAAATTTATTTTTATTTAAAAAAATATTTGACAACCCTGAAATAATACCAAAATTTTATTTTTATTTAACCCGCCCAAATCCACGATGCGATTATAGTTTACAACGCTCTTTAAAACGTCAATAACTCCTCAAATGCTTCATTCATTAAATCAAGATTTTAGGTATTCCTAAAAAATATATTTTTGCATCCGTAAAAAATATTTTAAAAATTGTGACGATTCTGTATAAAATAATAAAAAATGTTTTCCTAAAAGTCAACACATTTCTATGTCAGTTGAGACAACAAATTTTAAATTTCTATGGGAATAACAGAGAAGACAAAACATTAATTCATTTCAACCTCATTAACCTACGTCCAATATTACGATCTCCTTTTAGTTATGTATGACAAAAAGAGATGTAAAATAAAACGTTAAAACCTTTTGCCTATCTGTAGAGATTATTTTACTTCTCGAAGTTGACATCATAATACGTTTGTCGTCGCTTTCTAGTGCATTAATTCGAAATGTCTGAAAACAGAGATGACAATATTAATTATCTTGCGGCAAAAAAACTTGGGTTGCTTGACATTCCGTTTTCATTTTAAAAAGAGCCACAAAAAAAATGAGGAACCACATCGGAAGGTTCGGCCAACCGACCACCTGATCCTCAAACCAGAGTCATTTTTTAATTCCTTTCTGCGTATTTCCTTAAAATTAACGACAAAATGTTACGATTCTAGACAATCAGATGACGGGGGATGTTTTTTTGTTTAGTTTTATGGGTTTTGGGTTATTTGCAGAGTCATGCCACATTAGTTCAGAAGTAATAAATATTTATTTAATTTCATTTTATTTTTATCAAATAATCTTTTCGTGGAAGACTTGATTAAGACAATGACAATGCAGTGCTTTTTTTTACAATAGCTCCACACAGGAGGCCCTGAGGAAAATAATTCCCCCCAGGGCCTATGACATCTTGGGGATGATGTGTGAAGGGTCTTTTTAGGAAAGGAAGGTTAGGAAGTTCTGAGAAGGAAAAGGATGTAAGGGGTGGGTAGGAATCTGGGTGTCATTGTGTCCAAGAGTGACGGACGTATGAATCCATCTCTTCCACTGCGGTGTAAGGCGATGTTCCGAGAGAGTACAGCTGGAGAAGTAATAAATATATAAATATATAATAATAAAGCAAAACCCGGACAAATCTCTGCCCACGAACCCGGGCACCCCTACTAAGTTACGAAACGTAGCTAACTACTTGGAATGACCTTTGGCAGAAGTGTTGGTTATCCAATAAATGGTTCCCGGGGCGGCGGCACCCATACTTGCCTCCCAAATTGAAAAGTAAGGCATTGAACTGGCAAAGGAAAGATAATTGTTAAAATGCTCTATAATTGAGATTCCTGATATGTATGTGTTGTAAAACCATATAGTTACATTATAGGTAGAGCTATGTTAATTTGTGGAGATCTGGATGGGATACAAGGCCGATAAAAATTATAATAATTTCCACCTTTTTATAGCGCCGTTTAGTGATAAAGTCACGTCAAGTGTACTTGATGGATGGGATTAAAAGGTACGCTTAATTAGTTAGGGCATTCAAAAAGGAAGATACATAACAATACTTCATCCAAAATACGATTGTAAACATTACTGCACCACCATAAAACTCTTTCGTGAGGGTTGGGTGCAATATTTAGAATCTTACCTAAAACTACCCCCCATAAAATAATTATTTTAAAAAGGGACTTTCTTTCCATTGAAACAGTAGCAAAGTGACGTCTTTACAAATGATTATTACATGGAAGGAAGTAGCAATAAATATAAATGGTTAGGTTTCAATGAATTGAAGGTACAATTTGCAATGAATGTTAGGATTTTAAAAATATATATTTTTTTGAATTATTTATTATTTTTACTATTTTAGAACGCTCACTGTCTTTGTGTAACTTGCTATTTCGATCATCTTCTAAAATGCATATTTTTCCTAATAACTGCATGCCGCCGCCTCGACAACCAACACTTCTGCCATAAGTGACTTCAAGAAGTTTGTTACGTTTGGTGACTTAGCAGGGGTGACCAGGTTCATGGGGTAGGTTTGGTTCCGGATCTTGGCGGCGGGTACGTCTGCCTAGCAACTGGCTTTGTGTGGCTGGCCGGGTCGGGAGAGACTGGTTGAGGGAGACCTTTTGACCTCTCCAGCAGGAAGACCTCTCCCCAAAGATGACATAGGCCCTGAAGCGAATTATTTTCCTCAGGGCCTCATGTGTGAAGCTAATGTAAAAAAAATACTGTATGTCTGCACTACAGTATCCACAGCTTAAGTTCTTATAGTTTCGTATAGTACTAGATGACGTGTGGTCGCCATTTTACGATTTAATATAGATTTACTATAAACGAATGCATTACATAATATGTAGGTAAATATAATAACAAAGTCTTTGTTGCGCTTTTTTGAAAAAATCTTTTACATCTACATTTTTACTTATATTTTATTATGATAAACACGTCGGATTAATGTTTAAATGAGAATTTACCAAATAGGTTATTGTCACTATGTTCCTGTGAAATAAATTTTTTTATTTGCTATGTAAACTATTTCCACACATAAAAGTAAAATTTATCCTAAAGGTTATATCTAAATTTCGGAAAAATGTTAAAACATATAAGTGAGTATTATAAAAAATACTAGTGTGCAGTTCACACCGGTAGAAGCGAAACCTTCAGAAAAAAGAGTCGGAAGGCTACGAAGCACCGCATAAAGAGGAGACCGATTATTCTAACCCATTTTCTATAAATGCTATAGATGAATGTGTTTGTCTCCTTTTAGTGTCGCTTTTTCGTTTTATCCCACAACGGTGCGAAAGAAATTTTCACTTCCAAGTAATTATAAAATTATTTTTTCGTGGTTTGCTTATTGTTTGTGGTTTGCTTTTTAGTGTCGCTTTTTAGTTTCAACTAGTTTCAAATCACAACGGTGCTAAAGAAGTTTTCACTTCAAAGTAATTACAACATTATATTTTTCTTGGTTTGTTTATTGTTTTTTTTGTCGCTTTTTCGTTTCATCCAGTTTCAAATCACAACGGTGCTAAATAAGTTTTTCACTTCAAAATAATTATAAAATTATTTTTTTCGAGGTTTGCTTATTCTTTCTTTTAGTGTGGCTTTTTCGTTTCATCCAGTTTCAAATCACAACGGTGCTAAAGAAGTTTTCATTTCAAAGTAATTGTAACATATTTTTTTCGTGGTTTTCTTACCGTTTTTTTAGTGTCGCTTTTTCGTTTCATCCAGTTTCAAATCACAACGGTGCTAAAGAAGTTTTTCACTTCAAAATAATTATAATTTATATTTTCGTGGTTTGCTTTTGCGTAAAACTGTAAAAAAAATAAAATTCGAGTGTTCTATAAGTATTGTATTTTTCTTGTAATCTATTTCCTACGCAACTAGTGTTAAAACCATTCAATCTGGTATTAACTTAGATTAGCAAACATATTTTTTGAAAATGTATTTAAAAAATGATAGTAGGTCGGTGTCAGCCCTTACTAGTACCTAGCGCATTCCACATGTGGCTTTTTGAAACAATGATGCTCTTCTCGAGGCTAACGTGACCCTAGGCGGTCGCTGTCACAGCCGCCCGCCTTGTTGGGCGTTTCAAATAATATTTGATTATTTATTACGAATGATTATTTTTTTAATATTTCAGTTTTAGGGCACAAAATCAATTTTTTTTCTTACAATAAATTCATATAAGCCAAATAAAAAATATTCACAACAATATTTTTACAAAAAACCCGAATTAATTTCCAAATCCCATAGAGTAACGCTGTGTAACAAGACGGTTTGTCGAGGGTATTTTTAGCATGGTATGGGAAAGGTTAAAAAAATATTTGACAACCCTGAAATAATAATTAAATTTATTTTATTTATATAATCATTTTTATTTTAAATATTTTTTTGACAACCATGAAAAAAAAACAAAAAAAAAATATTGCAATAAATCCAAAGTTTACATTAAAATTGCAATATTTTATCGTGTTATTCCAGAGTCCTGCCCTCTTACGTCATTTATATGTTAATGAAACGGTACTTCAAAACCATACAAATAAAGATGAAAACAATTCTCGCGAGTACATTTATTTATAGTGCTAATAAAATTTTACGTGCGTAATTATGTAATTTAAACAAAACGACGTACGCAATTAGTTTAAATAAAAAAATATTCACAACTTGAGGCTGTCACAATCCACAATAATAGTGCAAGCATTTGTTAATGTGCGAAATAAACAAAGTGCATACACGTCAGTCTTATTTAGCGTGCGATGTTCTCGAAATAAGTACTAGAAATGTCTGTTTGACGTATGGAAAACAACAACACAAATTGATAGGTAGCAGATATTAATTACTTTAATATTTACCAAAGATGATATGCAAACCGAAATTTGATTATAAATCAAATCTAATTCAAGAACACCACGACTTAATAAAACATATACCATGCCTAACTATGCGGTATTGAATAATGCCAATTAACACGTTTATAAAATAACTAGCTGATCCGGCGAACTTCGTACCGCCTCAGAATCAAAAACTGTTGTCAACTTATTAGCTGAATTGATCTAAATTGTTTCTCCCTGCGTATACCATACCTTGATCTAAATTGTTTCTCTCTGCGTATCCTTTCCCCTCTCGCGTTCCCTCGCCCTCTCCCCACTCCACTTCTCCCCTTCCCCCGTCCCGCTAACCCCCCTTTCTGAGTTCCTTTCCCCCCTCCCCCCTCCCCCGGTTCGCAGTTCAATATAATTATACCCCTTACAATATTTCAGTTTCAGTGCCGGCAACCCGGGCGTTTATTTAGTTTCATGGTTATTTACATTGTTTTCTTTTCTTTTACCCGCCTCACTAGACAAAGTCTGTTCCGAGGCGAGTAAATCACATATTATGTTTGTTCCAAAAGAAATGTGTGTATTTAAACAAATATATATATGTATGTAAAAAGATAAAAAAGATAAATTATATATTGGTATATTAAATATTTACATACATACTTTGTTTTTTAGATAAAAGTAAATTAAAATTTTGTGACAGTTGAATATAGCGGTTACATAATAGAAGTAATAATTAATAATTAATCATAATAATTAATATTGCAAAATTGCAGTTTCTCGTATTTGTTTTATTTGAATATTATATAATTTCGTGAGAACTTGTATGAAATGTTATTTATTTAGAATATTTTGAATGTCTGTTCTTTCCTTTTCATTCAACCATATTACAAATCTTTTGAAAAGCCAATTCAAATTATTTGGGGTGACGTAAGTTTTTGTTTGTGTTAGGAAGGTATTGAAAATGTGTGGTGCTAGGTAAGATTCGTGTTTTTTTGCAAAAGTTGATTTGATATGGGGAACTTGAAAGTGCTTATTAATTTTTGCTCTTGTGTTTTGCGAGTGAGGTATGTGGAGATGTGAAGTTTTGATACAGTTTTTGTAAATGATCTTCCTTATGAATAGTTTATTTACGTCTAGTAATTTGTTTTTGATCATTAGCTGTTCCGTCGGATGTTGGTAAGGTTTATAAAACATAATTCTAATTATTGTTTTGTGATTTATTTTAAGAGAATTGAGGTAAGTATCTGCTGCTCCTCCCCAAACTGAAATTCCATATGTTAAAATACTTTGACAGAGTGCGAAATATATATTTTTTAGTTGATTTAATGACATGATGTTTCGTATTGTTTTGAAGATGTATGATAATTTTCGTATTTTTTTTGATAATATATTAATATGGAGATCCCATTTTAGTTTATGGTCAACAGTTAAACCTAGATATTTAATATTGTCTGCATAAACAATTTTGTCACAAGTACAGCATGTGTTATTTGACGAAATATTGGTGCAGGGGTTAAGATGTAGTTGTGGTTGGCTATGTGGTTGACCAGCCTTTGTTTTGCTAAAAGTTAAATATTTTGTTTTTGAAATGTTCAGTGTTAGTAGATTATTTTGTAGCCATTTATTTACTACAGTCATCCCTGTTTCTGTGTTTTTGAATACCTTTTCCCATGATTGTGCCTTGAACAAAATTGCAGTGTCGTCTGCATAACTGATTACTTTGTACTCAATTTTTCCTAGGTTTATCTCAGTTAGACTATTTATATAAATGAGGAATAGTATGGGACCCAAGACGCTGCCTTGCGGTACTCCATACCTGATATCTGCTTTGTCACTGCTGTATTTATTTATTTTTACTATTTGTTGTCTCTTTTCAATGTAGCTGACAAACCATTTTAGCGGTTGACCAGTTATACCGATATTTTTGAGTTTTTGTAGTAGTAAGTTATGCGAAATAGTGTCGAAAGCTTTTGCTAGGTCTAAGAATACCCCTATCACCTTTGATCCGCCATCTATGCTTTTCACTATGTAGTTGGTTAATTCTGATAAAGCATCTTCTGTACCCATTTTGGCACGAAATCCAAATTGGCGGCTTGAGAGCAGGTTGTGTTTTTCAAGGTACGCAAGTAATCTTTTTTTCATGGCTTTTTCTAGAAGTTTAGATAGTGAGTTTAGCAGAGTGATTGGTCTGTAGTTTAATATCAGAGTTTTGTCTCCCGATTTATGTATTGGAGTGATACATCCTATTTTTAAATGATCAGGGACAATTCCGAGCCTAAAACTTTGGTTGAAAATGTGTTGAAGCGGTATAAGTATGTATTCTCGTAGATTTATCAGTATTTGATTGGAAATGTTATCCGGTCCCATCGCGCAATTTGGTTTGAGAGATTTAATAAGATCCGAGATTTCCTTTGTATTTACTTGATAAGCATTGAACGAGTGATTTGGTCGTATGGAAGAGCAAAGTTTGTATAAAGAGTCTTCTGATGTACAGTTTTTTTGAAGAATTTTTTCCGCTAGGGTAGAGCCAACTTTTGCGAATTCAGTGTTAATAAAATTAGCTATTTTATTAGGTTCATTGTTTGTTAAGACTTTGTCTCCGTTTATTAATAGTTCTTTGATATGTGAATCTTTCTTCGGAGTGGAATAAGTAATATTTCTTACAATTTCCCAAATTTTTTTAGGATCATTTTTGGCGATTTTTATTTCTTTTTTGTAATATTTGTATTTATTATTATTTATTATATTGCTGCAGTTCTTTCAAAATAGGAGAATTCGTTCCATACAAAATGTATGGGGAAAATAATTTTCTTCGGAGTGGAACACCCTTTACTTTTAGGGGTATGAAAAATAGATGTTGGTCTATTCTCAGACCTACCAGATAAGCACACAAAATTTCATCAAAATTGGTCCAGCCGTTTCGGAGGAGTATGGTAACAAACACCGTGACACGAGAATTTTATATATTAGATTATTTATAAGGTACCCGCAATATTAATGCGCATAATACGTAACTACAAAGTCACGCCGGTAACAAGACCGGTGACTTGGAGTAAAGTGATTTGTTGACATTTCAAATCACTGTGACTGCAATTATAGGTTATAACAGCGACCATTTATTATCAACAAACGAAATTAACACCTCCACTGAACAGATGAATAATATTTTTTACACAGACTACATATCAGGGTGAAGAAAACGTTTACAGGAATGCCATAACTCGAAACCATACCGCGTAAGAGCGCCAAATTGTCAAGTAGAAAGGGCGATAGGAAAGGTTGTTATTATGTGGTGTGTGCCAATATCAGGCACTGGTGTCCCGCAAATTAACTTTGACTTCCGTAATAGGAAGTCTTGGACGCCAAACCCTGACAAAGTCAGAGTATGTCAATATGCGAAGAACACAAGTACTCCATCATCAGAGAATGGGTCATATATTGCCATGCCATTCCTGTAAATGTTTTAAGGTTTCTCTACAAATGAAACCAAGGTATGTAGTTAATATAAACACTGTATTGTGCGGTTAAAAAAATAATAACAATTATAACGGTAAGGACTCACCCCCGGGACCATAGTACTTTTTACCCTATGCTAAACTAACTATGAAACGAGCACGGCGGAAGAACTGCTGGTGAAGAGAGGAGAGGCCCATCTCGCCTCCACGTGGTGTCATCGTCGCCTCGTCATCCGTGGCATCCAGAAATTACGTCCTCTGTATCGGACGCCAAGTAGAAAGGGACCCTTTAATCCATCTGCATTCGGGAAGACCATGTAGGCTTCCAGCCGTTTTATAACGGAAGATTTATATGAGAGACTCGTAGCATTTTAGCGGCACTTTCTGTCTGAAGCACGGCGGCTTCCGTTTTAAATACAATCCCGTCAGGAGATCACTTGCTGCGGATTGATTATTCGCGGGCGTATCGCCTTCTTCCATAGAACGATTCATTCGATTATTGCAGAATAAACTATTCCACAAACAAGCCGACCGGCAATATGTTCGTGTTTCTTTCCGAAACTAAAAATCTCGCTTTACGCGCGGATGTTTACTGAAAAACTTTTAATTATTATCTTTGACATGATTCTTCGCCCGTATGTTATCAATCCAATCTCAGGATTCGATTATCCCATTTTAAAACTTAAAAAGAAGTGACAGTTGTTTTCGCAGCGAGTCGCACAATCTCGCTGCTAAAACCCGTGTGAGGAAACGGAAACGAACACAGGCTCCCCACGCTCGCGCCGAACAAAATTTACAAGTGCCGCCAACATGATACGACTAACAATAAATAACGATAGTACCTAACTACTCGATAAATAAAATATGAAATAAAATATGAAATAAAATAATAAAATAAAATCGCTTCATAACAAACAAGTGCAGGAATTTCAGTAAATTTTGAGAAACTCAGTGGAATTTAAAATTATGGAAATTGGAAATTCTTAATGCGTATGTACCTACTTGGTGCATGAAGATTTATGGGACTGCATTGAAGAGTCTACAGCGGGTGTCCCCAAGGTCACCGATGAACGCAAACAACTGAAAGCGCTCGCAAAAATATGTTTAATGGTGCAACCATCGTCTTTCTCTCATGTACGGAATGCAGCGACTGGATATGAAGCCTGGCGTAACTTGAAAACGGCGTATGAAGACAAAGGGTTGTGTAGAAGACTCGGACTTTTACGAACATTGTTTGGATTGAAATTGGAACAATTTAATGATATGGAAGCGTATCTCTTGAAGATCACAGACTTGGATCAACAACTACGAGACATAAATGCTCCATTGGACGATGATTTTCTGTCAGTGTTGATGTTAAGTGGTTTGCCATCAAACTACGACCCACTTATCATGACGTTGGAAAATTCGAACATTAAATTGTGCAGTGAAACTGTTAAAAGTAAATTATTACAAGAAAATCTGCGTAGAGACTTTGACAAAGGCGAAGAAAGTGCAATGTTTTCAAACCGGAAAACAAAAGGTGTCAACAACAAACAATCTACCAAGGTCATCAATTGTTTTATTTGTAAAAAGCCTAATCATTACGCTAGAAACTGTCCAACAAAAATAAATAAAAGTGACAAACGGAGTGAAAAATATGAAAAAGCGTGGAACGGAACGTTATTGACGGCATTAGCTGTGGACATTAACTCGGATGTTTGGTATGTCGACTTCGGCGCTACTCGTCATATGACGAACAACAAAAATTTATTACAAAACTACGTTGTGGATACTCCGCGTTCAGTAACAGTGGCAAATAAACAAAAGATGCACAGTGTAGGACACGGTGATGTGGAATTGTTGTTGAAAGCACACAAAGAAATGACGAAAATAAGTGAGGTTATTTACGTACCGGGATTGTCAACAAACCTTATTTCTGTTGGAAAAATGGCAGCCAAAGGACTTGATGTGCACTTTGACCCAGAAAAGTGTAATATTTATTGTGGAAAAGATGTAGTCGCCAGTGCTACGAAGATCAATGGTGTTTACCAATTGGACACAATGAGTCAGCCGTCAACAAACATGAGTGAGCTGAATGCAGCCTGTCAATCGATTTGGAGGTTCCATTGCATATGAAGCAGTTCATGGATCATGAAACGGAAGCTGTGAATTTGTGTGAAGCGAAGCCATCCCAAGATTTATGGCATCGCAGACTTGGGCATCTGAATAGGCGTAGTATGGATTTACTTAAACGAGGTATGGCTAGTGGAATTGATTACACTGATAGCAAACATACTCCCTGTGTAGCATGTCTTGAGGGAAAACAAAGTAGATTACCATTCCCAAAAAGGTCTTTCAACAGAGCTACTGAGAAGCTAGGCCTCATACACTCCGATTTGTGTGGTCCTATGTCAGTTTCCTCATTTAGTGGCAGTAAATATCTATTAATGTAGCAGACGTGTTGTTGTCCCTACAAGACTGTAAGAGGGCACCGGCGTCTCGTGCACGATGGTCCGGATGTCTTCCAAATTATGAGGGTGGTAACCCTGAATTGTTGAGGGTGGCAACCCTTGATCTGCCTCCCTGCACCCAGAGCTTGGTGATGGCGGCTCTGGATGTCCTGGTCGCTGCCTGAACCTGGCGCCTTGCGGTGTCCTCGAGTGGGGCCGGCTAGTCTGCAGAAGGTAGGCACCAGGCTTGGTAATCAGGCAGAGCTTCAGCAGGAGGCAGTCGGAGAGAGGTTTTCCAGAGGAAGTATTTAATAAAACACTTTGTTGAGTAGAAAGTTGAACTGATTTATTTTCAAAAAAGTCGCAGTATTTATTCGATTCGGCGAACCCGATTTGGGGCCGGAAGAAACCACAGAAAAGTGGTGGGGGGAGTCATTCCGCGCCACCACTAGTATATAATGGGCGGAAAAATGCTCATTATCTATTTTGCCTGTTTAAGTTCGAAAGCGCTCGCTTAAATTTACAACTTTGCAGGATTTTGTAGCCTAAACTACTGCGAAATACATACATTTATAATTGAAAACAAATAAAGAAAGGTACAATGTATAAGAAGAATTTTTGTTTGGTGAAATTTGAAGCATTTTGAGATTTTTTGATTTTAAATTTAGTTAGATGATTCTGATTAATTGATTTCACAATGAAATGCAATTATATTATTTTTCCCCGGTTCCCCGTGAGATAATCTATCGAAATCTGTTTATTTCAATATCCCACAAGGTCCCGGGATTTTTAAAATGAGAAAAATGTGAAAATTTCATCTGCGAAATTTTCAAAGTCTTTTGACAAGAACAAAATGTGTCTCTATTTCCTGTAGGCTTTTACCTAGAGGCAAAGTTTTATGTTTTCCTGGAGGCCTTGCAGGTCCTACAATGAAAACTGATTATTTCATTGTCCTGCAAGGCTCACAGACTTTTTAAATTGAAAGTAAAAAATTAATAGTACAACATAAAAATTAAAAAGGTAAAAATAATGAGTTTACAATCTCCCCAGTGGCAACCTGAAAGTAATCGTTTATTTGTTGCACTGGGGAAATGTACATTGTTAATGGTTGGCCTCTTGTGAGTCGCAACGTTTGCCTTCGTGGGCTTTGTGGTCTTCATATTTGCCTTCGTGGGCCTCGTGTGGGCTTCGTGGGCTAAATAATAACAATTTTAATGCAAATGAGGCAAAGCAGCAGTCTTCTTGCCAAAGCGGCAAAGCGATCTGCTTGCTTAGCGGAAAGGGAGGCAAAGGAGTTTTTGCCTATCTTTAGAACCAGAAATATTGGCCCTTGTTGGGGCCGCCAATAATAATAAAATTTGTAGATAATAGTTTAGAATGTCTCCCGGTGGCAACCTGGCACACAAGCATTTATTGGGTTGCATCGGGGGCATTGTACATAGTAATGAAAGCCTTAAAATATTTTATTTAATTAAGTTATAGCATAAAAATATACAAGAATCAAAATTTGACAAGAAATTTGACAAGAGAAATCCTTTTCATCAACATTATCGCTGGCGGCACGGTATTTTTGCATTTTGTGGCCAGGTCATTTTTTACTAATTTCCAAGAAATGACCACAAAACTGCAGAGGACCGGGCCAACGATGAACATTGATGAAAAAGATTTCGAGGGTATGAACACGTCGGTTACAATTAACATTCATAGATGATTTCACAAGAATGACGTTTGGTTATTTTCTTAAGAGTAAAGATGAAGTATTGCCAATATTTAAGATTTTCAAAAGTTTTGTAGAAAATCAGACCAATTTAAAAATCAAAGCTCTTCGAACAGACAATGGCCGTGAATATGTTAATAAGCAGTTGCAGATGTTTCTACAAGAACATGGCATCGAGCATCAATTGACCGTCCCATACTCTCCGCAGCAGAATGGAGTAGCAGAACGGGCCAACCGGACAATTGTGGATGCTGGACGATGTATGCTGCAAGATGCTGGAATGGACCGGAGGTTCTGGGCAGAGGCATTGAATATGGCAATATTTATTAAAAATAAATCACCAAGCAAGGCGGTGAGAGGTACCACACCCGAAGAGAAATGGTCTGGTAAGAAAGTCAATTTATCTGAATTAAGAGTATTTGGCTGTGTTGCTTATGCAATGATCCCATATGAAAAGCGTAAGAAATCCATGTTGGATATTGTACTGAATCGAAGGGATATCGATTAATTGATCCAGAAAAACCTTCAAAAATTATCAGGTCTAGAGATGTACAGTTTTTAGAAGAAAAAATGTATATAGATGCGATAGCTAACCAGGAAAACTGCATTAATGATAGTCAGTTGGAACTTTCTAATAATAATGTAGATGTGAACACTATTGAAAACAATGTTGTTGAGTCTTCAGTTACAGAAGTTATGGAATTGTCTTCATCTAGTTCTACTGAACTTAACTATGTTGATGACCCTAAAGATATCACTTGGAATCCTGAAATGACTATGGATCAAGCGTCAAGTGATTATGAAGACTATGAAGAATCTTCAAATGCAGTGGTGGCTATGACAGCAGCAAGTCACGGTTACGAACCACAGACAATACACGAGGCGCTGTCGGCACCTGATAAAGAATACTGGAAGGAAGCTATAGCAGATGAGTATAAATCATTTAAAAAGAATAAAGCTTGGAACCTAACATTACTACAAGATGGAAAGAAAGCAGTCAAATGCAAATGGGTTTTCAAGAAGAAACTGGGATCTGAAGGACAAAATTATTGATTTAGAATATTTGCCTACTGAACATATGCCTGCAGATGTTTTAACCGAACCTTTGTGTAAAGATAAACATTTGAATTGTGTTTCTAATCTTGGTTTACAGACTGTTTAGTTTAAGGGCAGGTGTTAGAATATTCGTATAAACCAAACAGTCCTTTGTATCAGACTACTGCCGGTAGATGGCGACACTATCTAAGCTCGCTGTCACTTCTAGATCGGTTATACTTTGTCAATGTCGTGTACGTAATTCATTACAATAAAACTATGTTATAATATTCAATCCTGGTTTATTTTGCTCTCTATCCTTCAGTTTAAATAACCCATCAATATTAATATGAATTATTATTATGACTATTGATATTTTCGAGTTTATTCGTTACAAACTACAAAAATACAAATCATTCCTAATTATTATATTAGTGTGATTATTATTACTCTGAAATCGCAACTAAACATTTATTATTTAAAATATATTAATTGTGATAATAATCAATTAGCCTGAACATTTCCTCATTACTCCATGACGCCATGTTCGTGAAACAATCGTTGGAACAATTAAGCGCGACAGCGTCCGCTCCGGCCGACGCGTATTTATGAACTGAGCGCTCGGCCAACGTGTGAACGCTGTTTGTGGCTTGCGACAAATTCCTTTGATTTGTGCACGAAAAACCGACACCCATCGGCTCATCGGCGAGCGTTGGCCGCAAACGCCAAATACACACAAAAAGGCCCTGTACACGTTGGGCCAACGCGTTGGCCCAACGTGGACTGGGGCCTTTAGACAGGCCGCACACATCAGACAAAAACCGGATCAGAATAAAATCGAAACGGAAACCGGATTGGTTATAATACCGGGGCCACGCTCGTTGTCAGACCGGATTGGACAGCCGGCGCAGAGTAATGAAAATAGGCCACGCCTGTCCGCGCCAGCCAAAAAGGACAAAATGACAAATTTTGTTCAGACAAAATCGAATTTTGTCTGAACCGACAATCGGATGGAAAAATCTGACGTTTGCGCCGGGCCTTAGGAGCGGTTATGGCGTAGACGTGTATTGTCTATGGTTGATCTGCGCTTATACCGCTTTGGTGTGAACGGTCTGAAGGGATTGTATGGAGATCGTTATTTGGCGTGCGATGATATTTTATATTTTATAGCCGTGTCTGAACACCCCATTTACGAGTAAGACCTCTAATTGAAATATTTAATTAAATGAAGACAATATTAGCGAAACTCAATCGAAAATCTGGAAACAGAAGAATCGGAAAAATATACTAGCACATCTGGGACTCGAATCCAGGACCTTTTTCTTTCCGGGCAAATGCGCTACCACTGCGCAAAGGTGTCGATATCCGATTCTTACATACGTATCAACTTCGACCAAGAACCATAACATTATTGTATTGTACTGCCAACTATCTCGACTTGAATACCGACAAATGTTACGTTATTACCTTTACAAAAAACCACAAAACAATCGAACATGATTATCATATTACAAACAGTCAAGCACTTAAAAAAATCAATCAAATTCGAGACCTCGGTGTTCTTATTGACAATAAACTTTCTTTTAAGGCACATATGGATACTATTGTTAAGAAATCCATGAGCATGTTAGGATTTTTATTCCGTATTGGAAAAGAGTTCACCAATATCCATACCCTCAAAATATTATAGTACTCCTATATTCGTAGTCATCTTGAATATGCTTCTCCTGTATGGAGTCCGCTGTATAATATACACACAAAGCGCATAGAAGCTGTACAAAGAAAATTTGTACGTCATTTGAACTTTAAGAGACATGTGCGTTATTATGACATAGACAGCTCTATAAAACACTATGGACTTAAGACTCTAAGAAGTAGGAGAGACATCGCGGATATGACTTATACAAAGTCTTGAGTGGTCATATTGACTGTCCAGCTCTTTTGTCATCAATTAATATTAGAATCCCGAGTAAGAAAACTAGAGACAAGTCATTGTTTCATATCGAAAGTGCTTCAACCAGTCTCAGGCAAAATTCTTTCCTATTAAGAACTTGCAATCTTTATAACAAAAAATGTATCGATGCCGATATTTTTTCTTGCACTTTAAGACAAATACTTAATGGAGCCTTATAATTATCCATCAATTAACAAATAACTTAATTCATTGTAACGAAATTGACACCGTAATTTCTTATGTATTCTTTGTATTGAAATTTTTTATGTATTTTTATATTGAAAGTTAAAAAGAATGTATATATGTGTATGTATGGGTACATTTATATATTATTCTTCCACCTTACACTTTTAAACACGTCTGGTGTTTTTCAGTTTTTTTAAAATTTATTTTGTAATTATCTTATTTAAAAATACTTATTTAATCTAACATAAAACTGGAACACTTTATTTTAATATTTTACTTTCATTTCCATTTTATTTTTCTTTTCCTTATATTTTTATATATATGTTTACATATAACGCTTTCGACATTACGTCTGGTGTTTTTCAATTTTCATTATTATTATAATATATGTATATACATTTAGTTATTTTTCTACTCTGTTTTTTATCTTATCTTGTCTGTATCTTTATATATTAGACAGAATAGCTAGGTTATCCCTAGACATATCTAGTTCCTAACTACATAATATTAAGTTTAACAAAAAAACTTTATAATTATAGACTTTTTAATTGGTGCATGATGTGAACATTCGTTATTGGGTTTATAACCTAATTATTGTAATTTGTGGTTTTCTAATGCATGTAAAGTTATAAACCTGTAAATGTTCCTAATAATGAAAATAAAATAAAAATAAATAAACATTATCTTCATTTTCTTAACACATACCTATTTTATTGGCTGCTATCTTTATGTATGATTGAAACATTCAAACCCGAACTAAATGCTATCTAGAAAGTGTCTGGATAAATTTTATCCATTTTATTTTTAATATGCGATATCTATAGACTTTTTTTGCCTTGGATGTATGTTTATTTTTAACTTTATGAGTGGTAGCGCATTTGCCCGGAAAGCGGAAGGTCCTGGGTTCGAGTCCTAGAGGCCTAGAGGTGCAAATATCTTTTTCTGATTTTTCTGTTTCCAGATTTTCGATCGAATTTCATTAATTTTGCCTAAATTGTTCATATGAAATTAAGACTTTGTGATGTGACGATATAAATTAACATAATTTTAATAAATTAAACTATTTTTAATAATAAAAACTATAAACAAAAAAATTATAAATATTTGTATATATATATATACAAAGGAAAATATAGAAGATTACAATGATATATCAATCTTTAAGGTCAATATAAGCTAGAAGAATGACCCCAATTGTCCGCTTCGGGGACCAATGCTGCAAGAAGCACCCTGAGAGCACCTATTGAGCACCTTCAATACGGAGTTTGATTGATTTATGTCAATGGAATGTGTTTACTCCATCAACGTCAACGCATTTTAATAAGTGCATCTTATATTATGTCCTATGTAAAAAGAGGTAAAATTTTTTTAGAATCGAGAACACATTCTGAGCAATATAAGTTAAAATTCCGAAATGAACATACTTACCACGTTTTAATATACCCAATGAATGTTACTTACCGGCTGTCTGAGTACTCTCCGCGTTTTGCGAAAATTTCATCTTTACATCTGGGAGGTCGAAACCTATTTCCGTATTCAGCATTACACCTCCGCCTTCTTCCTGGGGCCCTGGTTCCGTCTTGGTGGAAACAGTCTCGGGATTTAGTAGATCCATGGCACTTCTGTGAAAGCGTTTGGTAATTGATTCAAGCCAAAAAAAGTATAGCTGGAACAAGTATAACGCACTTTAATTCGCACGAGTTTAAAATAATTGGTTTCGCTTGGAATACTCTACCAAATATTGAAAACGTATACATAAAACATATTTGTAAACCTATTCATATTTATAAGTGTGACTGTATTTTGAGCTTGAAGTTGACATTTGAAAGCTGTAGAGAGAATCGCCGTCAATCATGGGATACTCATTACGGAATAATATCTATGATATCGGATGTCTGGAATTAGAAGAAAGTGATGATATATAATTAGAAGAAAGTGAGGATGTCTGGAATTAGAAGAAAGTGATGATGATATATATATATATATATATATAGGCTATTGCTATCTCACTCTAGTATTGCTCATGTCAAGGTAGCAATTTAATTATTCCACAGAAACTAAATTTAAAAATAGGGACACTTCAAATTGAGAGTTTAAATGTTCCTTAATCAAAACGTTAAATCAATTCCTCAACACGTGCAGTTGAACTGATCGGCATTGGTAAAGTAAACTAAGGAGTGTTAGACACGCGCAGTTGTGAAAGAGCAATGGTCGACCAGTTTGGTTTGGAATAACGGTCGCAACCAAAATGATTAGCGTGATTAATGTCAGCATTAGAACTTACCAATAACTATCACAAGTATGAGATGATAAATTAAACTGTGTGGGTTAAACAGTGTAAGGGTTATTATGTAGAATTAGAGATTGGTAAGAGGACCAAACATAAACGAACTAATATCTAGATCGATATCTTCGGGCTTTTTGTATTGAACAGGTGTCGACACTATTTAACCATAAATAATATAGAAATTTCAAATTCTTGACGTCACACACCATCGACAAGGATAGAGGAAAGTTTTTTAAAAATGTACTACCATTAACAGTGTAAACACCTTCCCAATTTATTAGCCTAAATAATATATTTTAAAAATAAAATGTCTGAAATGTCAATAGTATTTTTTATTTATGTATCAATTTATATAAACATACATTCACACAAGAAACATAAGATCACACAAACACATTTGAAAGGTGTTGAAAGATATTCATCACAAACTAGTATTTTTAGGATGAATTGCCGATTTCCGATATAAAGAAGACATTTATACCTTTGAAACTGTAATTGTTGTCTTTGACGGCACCATTTGTGATGGAAACTGCTGGTAGAATACGGTCTGAAAACGAAAATAGATTCAATTCTGAGGTGAAGTTAATGATCATTTACACAGTACGTTATAAACACTGAACAAAGAGAGATTCGCACCTGTATTTTGGTTGCAACCACGGATCCTACGTAAGTTTAGGTTTTCAAATCCGATATTTTCCGATTTCAGGAAGATTGAGGGTCGGCAGAGCATCTTTTCTCAATGAACCATTGGAATTTTTGCATTTGTTTTCGAAATGGGACCCACAAACACATCCACAACTTCCCAAAATCGGGTGAACAACGAAGTCACTTCTGCAGATTCTCCATGCCCATTACCAGTAATAACTTTCCTTTCTGTCGTTGTTCGGTAATTTATGTCGAATTGATGTCAAATCCTTGCAGCCTTCGACATTACAACAGTATTTAGGTGGCGTTTCAAAATATTTACCCGACAACTGACATAATATAACCATAGATATGGGCCAGTATAGTTGAGCTTAAGCTCGGCTTTGGCGGAATGTGGAGCTCAGCGTGGCTTAGCACGTAATCCGTATATCAGTCGTAATCCTAGAGTTGACCAATTTTAAACGCTTATTCTATGATAATTTCTATGCAGAACCAATCTATTTATGTTAGTATCTATGGACTCTATGGTTAAAACCAAACGTCAAATGTCAAACATCGATATTTTTTATTATTTTCTGGTAAGTTTTACACATTTTTTACGCACAATTGTGTATTTAAAAGCTCGATTTATTATTCATTATAGTTTTTATTTTATTTTTACTTCGATTGAGATTAATCATTAGAATTGACTAGTTGGATAACGAGTATGAAGTTCTTTGTTAACCTTGCTTTACGTGAATCATTTCAGAAATCAAAAATACTAGAACACTAAATTTCGCGGAAGAGGGGGTGAAATTGCTGGTGGAGCTGGTCTCATGAAAGTATTCGCTCACTTTGGAGAACAGAGCGTCCAATGTGGTCAATGGAATGGGATGAGCTGACTTCAGTATAATGGGACCGTTGTTCACCCAGTCGACCGGAATAGAATCAACAGTCCTCAAAGGTAACTATTATTAAGTATGCATTTCAATTAATTGTAATATGAAATACTAACTTGTTATGTGTGCCATATCAATTGACTATAATGAGGATGAACGAAGAAAGGGTGCAAGGAAAATATATGGCACGAATGTGAATGGCAGAAGAACCCGGGGGTCGTCCGAGGAAGACTGGCTTCATTAGTTGTACCACGCCAAGAGTTAGAATCACAATAGGGCATGTAAAAGAAGATGTATGCACGTTTGGCGATTCATTCTCTGATATTATGACAGTTGGTTAGTTACTTACTTAACTTAAAATTGATTTGAACATTTGAACTCATATCTTTCATTTCTGCCGTGTGAATTAATGTGAATATCCCACAAGAGTCCCAACCTCTCCCTGCTAACCAAAGTCAGTGAGAATGCATCTTTTGTGGGATATGTTGTGAGGGTAAACGGGGTGGATATGTGAAGGAGTTAAGGCAGAGGAAGGTACGGAAGTACCTGACTATTCAGAAATGATCACCAAAGAAGGCTAAAGCATTTCAAGCAGGGACAGTTCTAGACTTTTCGTAAGCTAGAGTGGTAAGAGTGAAAAATGTGACATTATTGATGATGTTGTAACTGAAAATATATATACTCAATTTGGGAGGCGGGAGTGGGTACCGCCGCCCCGGGAACCTTTATTGGATAACCAACACCTCTGCCATAAGTCACCCAAAGTAGTTCGCTTCGTTTGGTGATTTAGCAGGGGTGCCCGGGTTCATGGCTCATGGGGTGAGGTTTGTATAGGTCTTGGAGGTGGATGACCAAGACACACCGAACCCTACCAGATTCCTACCCACCCCTTAAACCCTTTTCCTTCCTCGTACTCTCCTCTCCTACCTTTCTTAAAAAAAACCCTCCACACAGCATCCCCAAAGATGATATAGGCCCCGAGGGGAATTGTTTTACTACTAGCCACTGATTTCAAATAGTATTTGGATTCTGAGTGGATGTATCACCAACACCAAGGTGATACTGATAATATCCTACCTGAAAGTATGGTGTCACAAAATAACCTGCATTATTTATAATATAATTATCCACCCGACCACCATAACACGGGCTTGAGCATAGCATGGTGCTCGAAAAATCCACAAATGATGTAACCATTCAAAGCAATGAATAAAGAAAAAATAAAAATAAAATACAGAAAGGGACGCATGGGCGGGTAGAGCGAATGAACGAAGAAAGGAGTGTTAGGAGAATATATATTGCAAATGTGAATGGTAGAAATTGGCAATACATTGTGAGTCGGACCATGTCAAGAGTCAGAATAATATAAGAGTATTTACGAGACGATGTATGAATGTGAATGAGGCAAGGAATGTATTTTTTTATATGAGTAGGTACCCCACAAGAGTCCCAGCTGCTCCCGTCTGGAGCCAGTGAGACTATGGCATCCTCAATTAGGGTATGTTGTGAGGCTGAAGGTAGTGGAGAGGGAGAGATGGGGGAGTACCTGGCTATTCAGATCTGGCCACCAAACACGGCTAACGCCATTTCAAGCAACGTTTCAATTCTGAATGGTGGTCTTATACCAGTCTTACACATCTGTGCTGCTAATATAATATACATTACTTTATATATTACTTTATATAAATTACTTTGAATGAATTAGAAAATAATTTTAAAATACAAGAATATGAGTGTGTATACACCGATTCATGTAATGACATAATCTCAAAGAATCTCAATAATATTTTCATTTTTCATAGTAATATACGAAGTATGGAACGAAATTGGGATGAATTAATTCTAAAATTAAACAATCTAAATAAAAAACCTGACATCATAATATTATCAGAAACTTTTACTAATGACGAATCACCCACCTATCATTTACCAGAATATAATTATGTTACAACCAAAATAAACATCAATAAAAATAGTGGTCTCGTCATATTCATTCACGATAAATTTAGTATTGTCAAAATAACTGAACATCCTATACATCTAGTAAACTGTATTGAAATACAATTAAAACTCGACAAAACAAACTACCACATAATAGCTGTTTACAGAACACACGGTTCGAATATCTCGTCATTTATAAATGAATTTAAACACATACTGTTAAAATTTAGTAATAAACTTTGCTTTATTGCAGGAGACTTCAATTTAAACATTAATGAAAACGTAGAAAATAATTTCAAAAATGAATATATTAATTGTATGACTGAATTTAACTTCATATCGTGCATTAATAAAAATACGAGAGAGATAACAAATCACACTCCATCTTGTTTAGACCATATATGGACTAACATAAATATTAAAGATATCGACAAAATCAAATCAATTGTTTGGAAAACGAATATAACTGACCACCATGCATGCATTCTTCTCTATGATAACAAAATTAAACATAAAAAATTTAATCTAACAAAGACAAATTCCTACACAAATATGACTATTTTATCCAAAAAACTAAGAAATGAACAATGGAACAACGTGTTAAATAGTTATGATACCGAGACTTGCTCAAAAAACTTTGAAAATATATTGTCTCAACACATAAAAAATTCAACTACTGAAACTACAGTCCGCATTAAATCTAAACTAAGAATTTTAAAGCCTTGGATAACACAAGGACTTATAATATCAATTAGAAACAAAGAAAAACTTTATAAAACAGCATTGAAAAATCCTCTAAATGAAAAAGCATACACTTTTTACAAAAAATTTAAAAATAAATTAACAAACTGTATCAAAAAAAATAAAGAAGACTATTTCAAAAATAAAATACTTTCTACAGACAATAACAATAAACAAATATGGAAAACAGTCAACTTAGCCATGGATAACACTAAAAAAACACAAAAAATAAAATACATTGAAGATGAAAATAAAATAATAGATGCTAATATTCAACCTAAACAATGCGCAAACATCTTTAATTCTTTTTTTGCTAATGTAGGAAAAAATCTTGCGAAAAATATCAATAAATCTTTTAACCCGAAAAAACAAACGATTGAAAATGTACAAAATCAAAATAATTTATCAAAATTTGAAACAACCTCAGAAAGTGAAGTTTTAAAAATAATAGAAGGCATGAAAGGAGGTTCGTCTCCCGGATTTGACCTTATTACAGTACATTTTCTAAAATCCATGAAAATTCATTTGGTAAAACCAATTACTCATTTGATAAACTTAAGTTTAACAGAGGGAATATTTCCGACAAACTATAAAAATACAATTATTTCACCTATTTATAAATCTGGAGATCCTCAACAAGTAACTAACTATCGCCCAATTCGTCTAATCTCAAACATTGGAAAGATTTTTGAAAAAATTGTGAAAAACCAATTGGTCGGTTTCCTAGAAAGTAATAAAATTCTTCAAAAAAACCAATTTGGTTTTATAAAGTCACTCAGCACACAAGATGCTATTGCTAATGTAACCTCATACATCAATGAATCATTGGATAAAGGTGAAAAATGTGCCGGTATATTTATTGATCTCAGAAAAGCTTTTGATAGTATATCCCATGAGATTCTACTAAAAAAACTAAACAATATAGGTATAAAAGACAATGCAATTAAATGGATTTCGAACTACCTAAAAAATCGACCGCAAGTCGTAAAAATAAATCAGATTAATAGCGATAAAGAAATATCAGACTTTGGAATCCCTCAAGGTACAGTAATCGGACCAATCCTTTTCACCATATATGTTAATGACATTTTTTTTCAACCACTACATGGCCAAATTACTTCATACGCCGATGATACGGTACTAATAATTAGCGATAAAACTTGGGAAAAAGTAACATTTAAAGCCACCGAAGACATAAATATTTTAAAGAATTTCGTCGACGTAAATTTACTATCACTAAATGGTGATAAAACATTTGTAATTCCATTTGCAATACACAAAAATGATACCCCTAAAAACATTGATATCATCATCCATGATAATTCCAAAACACATAGTAAAAATTATTGTATCCAAAACTGCACAATATTAAAAACAACAAACACAATCAAATATTTAGGAGTCATTATCGATAAAAATTTGAAATGGAAGGAACAAATTTGTCAAGTTGTAAAAAAAATTAGAAAATTGATTTATATATTTTTAAGAATCAGAAATTTTTTATCTGTAAAAAACTTATATCTAATATATTACGCTTTGGTTCAATCAACTTTACAATATGCTATCATTAGCTGGGGATCCGCATACAAAACTAATCTTTCCCCAATTGAAGTTGTGCAGAGGCTAATAATTAAAATCATATTAAAAAAACCTTCTGACTACCCAACGGATCAATTATTTAAGGAATTCCAAGTACCATCTTTCAAAGATCTATACAATAGAAATGCATTGATTCAAATTATAAAAGAAAAAGAAAAATATCAATTTATAACTGAAAACCGTACTAGACATAAATATATTTTTTCATGCCCAAAATTAAACACTTCCTTTGCACAAAAAAATGAATAAGACTGAGTTGTTTGGTGGTCCATCCTCTCTGCCTACTTCTCTACCCCGGAAATGTCGTGGTGGTTAGTTATCAAAACACAAAAACTTAGATGCTCCTACATCAAAACTTTTCAAATTGATCAGTTGACATTAAGGAAGAGAATATAGAATTTTCATGACGAAAAGGTTTATTTTGCAAACATGTATATAAATTATTTCCAATTATATTGTGAAATACATGGGTGTGGACTGTGGAATGAAGCAACTGTTGGAATGAAGCAAGTTAACAACTTTTTATAATATTATATTCTTCTTTTTCAGCAGAAAAGAAAATCTACTACCGCAACCACCGAGTGGAGCTCTTTGACAGAATTTAAAATGAAAATTTTTGCTTCAAATCTCCAAAATGTGCAGGAGGAGCACCTCCTCAAGGTGGAAGGCATCAAGACTAAACTCCAAGAAAACGAGAAAGAACATCTGCTCAGGGCCGGAAACCTCAAGGCCGAACGCCAGGAAGAACACAAGGAGCACCTCCTCGGGGTGGAACTGATGAGGAGGAAAAACTAAAATACAAATACTACTTCCATATTAAGTAATATTTGTACTTTTATACACAAAAATAATAATTCAATTTAAAATACTTTCCTTTTTTATTGTTTTTCAAGTTACAATCCCGTTAAACCGCAATTAAGCAGTTGTCAACAGGATGTTAATTTTCAATTACAAGTTAAACATATATACATAATATTACGCCTTTTTGTTAAACTGAAATTTAATTGCTTCAAAATTATTTTGTCTTAATCTTCTACATTCAAACTTGAATTGTATAATGTAAGAAAAAAATACTGATTTTATTTTATTTTTATAACTGCCATATTATGTAAACAAAAACCTAGATAACAACCACTCTATAAATTGCCATCTCAACATAGGCGTTTCACACCTAGTGAGATGAGCAATACTCTAATCAAATGTAATATTAAAATAATGAAATAAATAAAATAAAAAATTATTACTCCTACTATAACTACACCGATTGTCACGCATGACAATATAGACCAGCTTAATTTAGTAACCATTAAATAAAGTAGGTTATTTCTATGTTGTCGGTGAAAGCTTTCACCTGAAATATATCCGGATTTTGATCCGTCATTATCTTAATATCTTCATTTTGAAGTATCAAGTCTGTTAAGAATTCTTCCTTTGTGTAATTTGTTTGTATTCCTTTGAATATTACACCTGAATAAAGACACTTAAAAAATAAACACTCTGTTATACTTCCTCAGACATTTTTTTTATTTTGATAAGTACCTATATTATTAATTTTCAGTATGATTGAATGCTGAAGAGGCCTGAGGTAAATTTACAACTACGTTAGCTCAAAAAATAAATAATTACACTAATATAAAACATGTAACCCCTGCCACCTTGAAACGATATTGGTGAATCTGAGATTGGCATCACAAATAGCTTTCACGTTGACAGAAAAGAAACCTTTTCGGTTCTGGTGAATCTCTGCATTGCGTCCACCTAAAATAATGGTTCACTAATGATTAGTCTGCACATTCATAAGTCGAATAAGGTAAGCAAGCAAAGGGGGACATGTTTGTTGATATTGGAACAAGCACTTGGATAAAATGACGTTTAACTTACCAGGGGACTGTATCCGCATGTGCAATCAAGAGCACCAATCACTTTAGCGAAGCATCCTATTGCAAAAAACCCTCTTTTTTTCTTCCAAACTTTCAGGATCATTTTTCAAAGTAATGAAAGCAGTTGATTGTAAAACAAACAATTGATTGTAAAACTATCCAAATGTGCTTGCTTGCGGTAGTTTTGTGAACTTTGATTAAGTCCCCCATAGCAATCAGCATGGAGCCAGATGCTAGGTATCTGATTGTCAAAAGTATCTGGTGTTTTGGAGAGTGCTTTATTCCTGAAATGAAAACAAGCACACTATGCAGACGGGTACTATATTGTGAGCTACTTTTTTATACCTTTTAAAAAGCATTTTCACTTACCAGTTAATTTTAGATTTGACATCATCCCTTATCAAATCTAACAAACAATTTACGACCCTTTTGGAGAGACGAAACCTGTAATAAAATTGAATTTCATCCACGCCAGGAAGTCGTCAGCCCTGTTTCTATATATTCGCACTTTGCGTGGTCTGTTTAAATGTTCTACGAAATAAACGATATCTAAATCCTCAACGCTCGAAGAAAGCTCAAACGCCATGCTGATGGTTAATTTATTCATAATGTAATTTTCGTATGTAGCAGATGTATATTGAAATCGAAACATTGGCAAATGTCAAATTTGACAGATGTGTTATTGCCAATAGCGCCACAGCGTCTAGCAAAGGAACTATTCTGCGGCTTAAGCGGCCGATTTGGTCGGTTTAAGTTGAGCGAGGAATGTGCTCCTTAGCAATGACTGATATACCGGCCCTATACCACTCAGATCTCAACAGTTTTTCTTTGGATTTGGAAGCCCGTATAAAGATTTCTATTGGTGGATCATATTTAAAGATGGCGATCAAATTGATTACGTCACAGGCTATAGACAATAATAAGAACACAAAATATCGTCGGAGTTAAACGCCCCTGGGACCAAATGACTGACGGTGAAGGGGTTTTCAGACATCTAATATAACCGCTAGCAGAAGAGCGATTTCCTAATTATTGTGATACGAGATCGATCTCGTACGAGATGTGCTGTCAGATTTGTGCATAGATTTCTGCAATTTTGTGTAATTTTCTATGGTTGTCAAAATGTCAATTGCCTTTTCAATATTTCAATGCTAGCTTCGCCGGTTTTCAGTAGTTTAAAACACGAAATACTGTAAAAATGCACGATTATTTATCCACTAATGTATGTTTAAAGTTGTATACCGAGGATTTGACGTTTGCAAAATTTCGTTTCAATTCAAATTCGCATGAATTAGGTAGTTTGTCAAAATTAACCTAAAAACCTATTTTTTTGTACGTAAATAGTTGTTTCTTGTGCTAATTTTTGAAATGAAGTGTAATTTCCATAATCTTCGCCTAAAAGTGCGGCGGTTAGCGGTTTTTTCGTCCCCAAATATTCAATTGTTCTACAGATGTAGATTTGCCATCGAGATATGTATTAAGCTCCTATTTCTTCAACAGATGTCTAGTAGGAGCGGGCTAATCATCATCTCCAGCGGGCAGCTGGAGATGATGATTAGTCGGCTGGAAGAGAGACCGACAATGACTTCGGGGCGGCAGCAGGGAAACGATGGCTGCATCAATAACGAATTGGCGTGGTCTTCCCTGGCGGTCGACCTGAATGCTATGGATCTGGGATGCATAGTGGCGACAAGTGGCAATAGGTATGCACTCATTATATTATTACCACTATTATATTTCTATTATTGCAACGAGGTACGGACTTCAATTGGGTTACGGATTGAAATAAAAAAATTATATTTACATTCTTTATTGATATAATTTGAATTTTATTATATTTTCTGTAGTACAAAAATGTCTCTTTATTTCAGACGTGGAGGGATCGCAGAAATGGCGTAAAAAAAAAGCATCTAGCTTGCGATCGGAGATGATGAAGAGCGGAGGTGGCCCCAGCCAGGCACAGCCCTTGACTCCGTTGGAGGAAAGGGTCCTGGCCATCATTGCGGCAGAGGCATTATATGGACGTACTGCCACGGAGTCCGTACCTGTAAGTTAACTAATTATTAATGTCATATGGAAGTATTTCACCATCCTCTTGATAGCTTACCCATAGGCCATAGGAATATGTATATTTTCGAATTCCAATTTAAGATTTATATCCTTATAAAGTCGGAGCTTACTATTCTATACCTACTCGAACTTGAGAACGGTGACTACAAATCGGATAAGTTAGCCAAGTTTTCTACCTATAGCGAAGTATTTATTCATTATTTATTAGTATACATTATCTTACTGATAAGCTATCAAGAAGATGATGAAATACCCCCTAAGTAAGTTATTATCATCTCTTAAGCTTAATAATATAGTTATATTATTATGAAAAACATGTTGACATAAAAGTGTAGCTGGAGAATATGTTATATTATAATAGACTGAGTTGTTTGGCGGTCCGTTCTCTCTGCCTACCCCTGTGGTGAAATGACTTGATGGTTAGACAGTTAGTAAAGTATCAACGGTTCCTGCTTTTAGTTGCAAATTGTTTAGAACTTCATTGTTGATATCATTCATCGACGTGCAATATAAAAATACTATGTGACCCGGTCACACGATGCTGTGGCTAACGAAACACAACGCCATTACCCAACCTTTATAACCAACGCCATATGTTAATTTGGATACATATCAAATCCACACCGCCCGCTTGCCAGCCTGCTCCCTTTATATATTATATTATTACAGCACCCTTGAGGTGATTTTTCACAAAAACAGCGCTATACAAATCATCCAATTATTATTGTATCAACCAATTTACACAAAACCTTGATGCCTAAACCTACCTCATGAATCACTCTACCTATTGGTGAAAACCTCATGAAAGTCCATTGCGTAGTTTAAAAGATCTAAGCGTACTGACAGCGAGAGCGACTTTGCTTTATACTGTGTAATAGATAACTGCTTGTGGTATATTTGGTGCAGCTTTCAAAGAGAATACAAGGGTGTGCATTGCTCAGTTATTTTAATGATACAAGATAAGCTAATACCTTTCGACTGTTGTTGCAGATTGATTTCATAGTGGAAACAAGTACACCACCATCATCACCACTACCGGAGGTGGAACACTTGCTACAACTGGAAGTGGAGTACGTGGCCCCATGACCCGTAGAGGCAGTCCCGCTTGCAAGTAACCGTAAGTACTAAAGCACTAAAATACTAAGTAGTGAAGAGTGTTTGGAAATACTATAAAATGGTATGTGACAAATAACAAACGTTAAAATATTTATCGACTATTTTGTTTCAGCAAATAGAAAGGCGCTCTCCGTAGAAGAGCGTTTGATATTGTTAGAGGAAAAAAGAGAGATGAGGTGCGAGGCAAGAGAGGAGAAGCGGCTCCGTCTGGAAGAGAGGAGGGAGAAGAGAGAGGAGAGGCAAGAAGAGAGGCGAGAGAGAGAGAGAAGAGAGGAAGCTCAGCCTAATGGAGAGTAGGCTGATAATGCAGGTAATTTTAAATGAATATTTGCAACCTTTGAAAGATGATTAGATAATTAAGATGATAAATTTATAAAAATGCGCTTATACATTTTTGTAGAAATTGGTGACAATCCTACACCTAGCAATTTGACCTTGTTATCATCAAGGTTGTCATCATCTGCATGGAGTCCTTCAGCAATTCGCCTCAAATTATCTTCGACACACAAGTCTGCTGGTTCTGGCATTTATAATTTTAATAGTCATCAGGGGAGTATAATGAAGTACCCGATGCTTGAGTATACAGCTTCTTAGGTGTGTCCCGAGTGTTAGCGTGGTTCCTAGATAAGATTCTTGACTCACAATCCGAAGGTCGCAGGTTTGAACTCGGCGTGCGCAAATAATTTTTTTTTTTTTTTACATGACCTTCAGGGTCTGTGTCATCTTTGGGGATGTTGTGTAGAGGGTTTTTTTAAGGAAAGGAAGGAGAGGAAAATTCTGGGAAGGAAAAGGGTTTAAGGGGTGGGTAGGAATCTGAGGTTCAGTGTGTCCTGGTCATCCGCCTCCAAGACCTAGACAAACCTCACCCCATGAACGCGGGCACCTCTGCTAAATCATCAAACGTAGCGAACCACATTGATTTGTGGTGTTTCACAATTAATTAATTAAAAATAATATATAGTATATTTGGGGCATGTTCCAGAGTGGAAGATACTCTCAGTATCGCCCTGGTGTAAGACCACCATTCAGAATTGAAACGTTGCTTGAAATAGCTTTAGCTGTGTTTGGTGACCAGATCTGAATAGCCAGGTACTTGCCCACTTTCCTCTTCCCCATCTTCTTCCCCTCCCCGCTACCTTCAGCTTCACGACATACCCCAATTGGGGATGCCATAGTCTCACTGGCTCCAGACGGGAGCTGTTCGGGATTC
This sequence comes from Limnephilus marmoratus, assembly GCA_917880885.1. NCBI lineage: Eukaryota > Metazoa > Arthropoda > Insecta > Trichoptera > Limnephilidae > Limnephilus > Limnephilus marmoratus. The sequence continues at coordinate 38,639,423 of OU862907.1, read as the reverse complement.
TTGTGCGGTATTCATATAAAAAAAAGACCAAAGTAATGCTCAATGCATTTCCAGGCCTTGCAATGTATATTCTGTATATGTGGATTTTTGCATACTGGGAACTGCATTTAAAAGTGGCATTATCATGTACGGACGCAGTAGAAATGCCTTCGATGCATCCTACCACTCCTGGAAATTGAAATTTTTCATTAAGTCTAAAATAAATAACAATTCATAATATATTATACAACTAATGAGGTATATTTTATTTGTTTCAGAATCACACACCGTACACCATTTTTGGGATTTGCAACAAAATATATTTTTTACTAAAACATACCCTTTGTTTAACTTTATTTCGTTGTATGTTTACATACTCTCTATGTACTCTGCCAATAAACCATCCAATAGGGATGCATGCAATAAGGACACAACTGGACTGTATGACAACTAACAGCCGTTTGCGATACACAGCTGTGTGTAGCATAATTACATGAATCTACAAATTCTTTCAAGGATAAGCAAACACTTCTTTAAAATTCCTCCAGGCAGAGGTCCTTCTCCTCTCTCTTCTCCCACCTCTCTTCCAGACGAAGCCACCTTTCCTCTCTTGCCTCTCCCCTCACCTCGCTCGCCACTCTACTTTCCTCAACCAACAGGAAACACTCTTCTGTGGAGAACTTTTCTATTAGCTGAAACAAAATAATTAATTATTTTAACATTTGTTATTTGTCTCAATCAATTTTTTTTTAAAATTATTTCCAAACTCTCATTATTATTTATTATTTCAGTGCTAAAGTACTTTTTTTACATTAACTGCACACAGGAGATCCTGAGGAAAATTATTTCCCTCAGGGCCTATGTCATCTTTGAAGATGCTGTGTGGAGGATCTTTTTGAGGAAAGGAAGGGGTTGAAGAGACCCATGTTGTAGGAGGGGGGAAACACAGAGGCCGGCAAATCGTTCCACAACCGTGCCGTTGAACTCAAAAACGAGTCATAGAAACGACCCGTTCTCATGTGACTAATGTCAACCGTGTACAAATGTGGGGCGCGTGTTTGGCGTGTTTCCCGACTATGCACTGGTGCCGAGGGGATCAATGACGCTAGTTCCTCTTCCATTGTAATACCGATAGAACAAGGACAGCTTTCCCACCTGACGCCTGTGCTCTAAAGATTGCAGTCCGTCTGTTAAGACGGGAGAATCTATCAAACAGACCGCCCGTTTCTGCAAGAGTCAAGGGTTTTTTTTAGGTATTTTGGAGCTCCAGACCAGAGGTGGCTGCCAAATTCAACCGTGGGGCGCACTTGCGATTTGTACAGGGTTAGCAGTTGTGTACTATTAAAGTATCTGCGGGCAATGCACACCTTGTATTCTCTTTGAAAGCTGCACCAAATATACCACAAGCAGTTATCTATTACACAGTATAAAGCAAAGTCGCTCTCGCTGTCAGTACGCTTAGATCTTTTAAACTACGCAATGGACTTTCATGAGGTTTTCACCAATAGGTAGAGTGATTCATGAGGTAGGTTTAGGCATCAAGGTTTTGTGTAAATTGGTTGATACAATAATAATTGGATGATTTGTATAGCGCTGTTTTTGTGAAAAATCACCTCAAGGGTGCTGTAATAATATAATATATAAAGGGAGCAGGCTGGCAAGCGGGCGGTGTGGATTTGATATGTATCCAAATTAACAGATGGCGTTGGTTATAAAGGTTGGGTAATGGCGTTGTGTTTTGTTAGCCACAGCATCGTGTGACTGGGTCACATAGTATTTTTATATTGCACGTCGATGAATGATATCAACAATGAAGTTCTAAACAATTTGCAACTAAAAGCAGGAACCGTTGATACTTTACTAACTGTCTAACCATCAAGTCATTTCACCGCAGGGGTAGGCAGAGAGAACGGACCGCCAAACAACTCAGTCTATTATAATATAACATATTCTCCAGCTACACTTTTATGTCAACATGTTTTTCATAATAATATAACTATATTATTAAGCTTTAGAGATGATAATAACTCACTTAGGGGGTATTTCATCATCTTCTTGATAGCTTATCAGTAAGATAATGTATACTAATAAATAATGAATAAATACTTCGCTATAGGTAGAAAACTTGGCTAACTTATCCGATTTGTAGTCACCGTTCTCAAGTTCGAGTAGGTATAGAATAGTAAGCTCCGACTTTATAAGGATATAAATCTTAAATTGGAATTCGAAAATATACATATTCCTATGGCCTATGGGTAAGCTATCAAGAGGATGGTGAAATACTTCCATATGACATTAATAATTAGTTAACTTACAGGTACGGACTCCGTGGCAGTACGTCCATATAATGCCTCTGCCGCAATGATGGCCAGGACCCTTTCCTCCAACGGAGTCAAGGGCTGTGCCTGGCTGGGGCCACCTCCGCTCTTCATCACCTCCGATCGCAAGCTAGATGCTTTTTTTTTGACGCCATTTCTGCGATCCCTCCACGTCTGAAATAAAGAGACATTTTTGTACAACAGAAAATATAATAAAATTCAAATTATATCAATAAAGAATGTAAATATAATTTTTTTATTTCAATCCGTAACCCAATTGAAGTCCGTACCTCGTTGCAATAATAGAAATATAATAGTGGTAATAATATAATGAGTGCATACCTATTGCCACTTGTCGCCACTATGCATCCCAGATCCATAGCATTCAGGTCGACCGCCAGGGAAGACCACGCCAATTCGTTATTGATGCAGCCATCGTTTCCCTGCTGCCGCCCCGAAGTCATTGTCGGTCTCTCTTCCAGCCGACTAATCATCATCTCCAGCTGCCCGCTGGAGATGATGATTAGCCCGCTCCTACTAGACATCTGTTGAAGAAATAGGAGCTTAATACATATCTCGATGGCAAATCTACATCTGTAGAACAATTGAATATTTGGGGACGAAAAAACCGCTAACCGCCGCACTTTTAGGCGAAGATTATGGAAATTACACTTCATTTCAAAAATTAGCACAAGAAACAACTATTTACGTACAAAAAAATAGGTTTTTAGGTTAATTTTGACAAACTACCTAATTCATGCGAATTTGAATTGAAACGAAATTTTGCAAACGTCAAATCCTCGGTATACAACTTTAAACATACATTAGTGGATAAATAATCGTGCATTTTTACAGTATTTCGTGTTTTAAACTACTGAAAACCGGCGAAGCTAGCATTGAAATATTGAAAAGGCAATTGACATTTTGACAACCATAGAAAATTACACAAAATTGCAGAAATCTATGCACAAATCTGACAGCACATCTCGTACGAGATCGATCTCGTATCACAATAATTAGGAAATCGCTCTTCAGGTATCGGCTGAACCGCGAGCGCTTATGTTTCGTGCCGTTCACACAGCGCAGATAAAATATTTCTTCCTATGGTAGGAGAGGGGGTCAGTTGAATTAGCGAGCGGCCACGGAGTGCGCATTTTTTGTACTGAATCTATGAACTTGACATCTGTCACCCACCGGTCTTGGCAGCTCCGTAATTAAAATGACCCCCTCTCCTGTTTTCGTCGGAGTGGGGGGCGCTTAACTGTTGGCATATCGCCTCAGAGCTCGTTCACATTGAGCATATAAATATAAAAGATCATAGCACGCCACATATCGCTCTCCATACAATCCCTTCAGACCGTTCACACCTGAGCGCTTTATGCGCACATCAACCATAGACAATGCACATCTTACGCCGTAACCGCTCCTGAGGCGATATGCCAACAGTTAAGCGCCCCCCACTCCGACGAAAACAGGAGAGGGGGTCATTTTAATTACGGAGCTGCCAAGAACGGTGGGTGACAGATGTCAACTCCATAGATTCAGTACAAAAAATGCGCGCTCCGTGGCCGCTCGCTAATTCAACTGACCCCCTCTCCTACCATAGGAAGAAATATTTTATCTGCGCCGTGTGAACGCCACGAAACATAAGCGCTCGCGGTTCAGCAGATACCTGCTAGCGGTTATATTAGATGTCTGAACACCCCTTCAGGAGCGGTTACGGCGTAAGATGTGCATTGTCTATGGTTGATGTGCGCATAGAGCGCTCAGGTGTGAACGGTCTGAAGGGATTGTATGGAGAGCGATATGTGGCGTGCTATGATCTTTTATATTTATATGCTCAATGTGAACGAGCTCTGAGGAAAGCTTGTGTCAAAAATACATTATTTTTGCATAAACAATGATGATGTCATAGACAATTAATAACATTTCCGCACATCTGGCCATTATGCAACTAACGCACCGAAGTCAAGCATCCATCTCTGAATTTAATTCGGAGTTGGAAGTTAGGCCGATCGTGTGGTGGCTGCGGCCAACTCTCCAGCTCCGAACTGTGAACTCCAAAATTATGGACGTCGAATCGCTGATTCGGCGCAGTATTTTATCAGCATTGCCTACAATTGTGCAGGCAATGGTTCGGTTTCCATCATGTGGTTGTCTATTCGTAAAGGGAACCATTCATAACTTTTTATAACACTACAAACACTGCAAACTTATTTTGTGATAGCATTTTAATTCACATTAATAAAAAAACTTGGTTTTACCCCTTTTTATCGTTTATGAAGACACATATTTTTTGTGAGCAACGCTCACTTCTTCAGGGTTTAATATGAATCAATTAAACCCTGAAGAAGTGAGCATTGCTCACGAAACATGTAGGTTTTTATGAACAACAAAAGTGTTAAAATCTGTGTTTTTTATTAATTTGAACCATCCATAAATTGCGTCACACGAATTTTATGATTTTTTTACCCCCCCCCCCCGTCCCTACCACACATTGTCACATTTTTAAGATTCCCTCCTCCCTAGTGTGACGTCAAATCTTTTGCAATTTTTCAGTTTTTAAGTTTTGTGTTTAAATAATTTTAAATTTTTACATGTGACATCACAGAGCTGATAACCTCCCAATGTCACACAATGTCACACGTCTCAACTCCCCCACCCTTAAAGTGTGACGTAATTAATTAATGGCCCAAAAGCTAAAGAGGTAAATAATTTCAAACAATTTTTATGCCATCGCCAATCACCTCGGAGGTGAATCCTGGCTAACTCGAACTCCAAACTTACAACTCGGCTTCCAACGCACGAACTACCCCTCCACACAATCGTCCAAACGTTTCAAGTTGGATGTTGGCCTCAATGTGACCGAACCATTAGAGCTCGTTCACATTGAGCATATAAATATAAAAGATCATAGCACGCCACATATCGCTCTCCATACAATCCCTTCAGACCTTTCACACTTTAACCATAGACAATGCACATCTTACGCCGGAATGGCGCGTTCAGACGTTTCAATTTTTGTTGATCCACTTTTATTTAACGTAAAAAGTTGAACGAGATTATGTTCACACGTTTCAATTTAAGTAGAACCGAATTTGACATTCAAGATGGCGTCAACTGAAATTGTCAGTGCGTGCGTCTCTCTAACTTCTGATGTTTTGCGAGATGAGCTCGAGATTATGAAAAAGCATAAAAAACGTCGTATTTGGGCGAGAAAATGGATCATGAATTAGGCGCATCCAACACAATTTTGAAAGAGATGGAACTAGAAGACTCCGAAGGATATGGATGACAGAAAAACAATTTGATGAGCTGCTTTCCAAAATTGGCGATAAAATTTTTCAGAGATGTTTAAATTAATAATAATTACTACTAACAGTACTAACTACAATAACCGGAGAAGCAAGGAAAAAATCCATATTTCGTTAAAATTAGCTTAACCATAACCTAAAAACAACAACGTCAAACGTCATACTTTGACAGGTAGTTATTGTTATTAGATTTGTACAAAGTTTTTTTTCTTTTAATTTATGCGTATTAATGGTTACGCATGCTCTGAATATTTACCGTTATTTTTTTGTCATTATCATAATATATTGGGTAGGTAGTGTAAATGAAACACATATTATTTATTGCAGTATCACGGGCATTTCTATTTGTGTACACTTCTTGCTTTTGATCCCAAAGACAGGGATGCATAAATCTGAACATCAAATCATCCGACCATTTCAAATATTTTTTCGTTGAAACGGATTCCATGACGGTAGAACTAGGAATGTCTAACGAATATGGACATAAATGTTTGACGTCTAGTTGTGCACGCGAGTAACTATGGTAACCAAGATGGCGCGATCATACTTGAACGTCAAAAGTAGACGGGCTATCAACTTTAGCTAGTCAACAAAAAACTTGTTCAACTTTGTTGAAAGAAGGTTCACACCTGTCAATATGCTTTCAAGTGTCGAGTTGATCAACTAAAGTTGAACCGTGTGAACCGGCTATAAGCGATCCTGAGGCGATATGACGAAAACAGGAGAGGGGTCATTTTAATTACGGAGTAAATTATAATTTTTTAAACAAATTTCATAATGCCAGAACTCAACGGTAGTTTTATACAAAATAATGAACAAAAAAAAAAGAATTATCCAATTTCGTGCAGTCGTTCGGGTTTATGCGCATACATACATTTCGGTGATTCATTTTTTGAGATAGTTATTAAGTACGACGCCAATAAAGCACTCTTTTTGAGGTGAATTACATATTTAAAAAATAAATAAAAAATATCGTTTCCAAGGCGACAATTGGTTGACGTTCACAATTATTCGATTTTGTTATTGTCAGAAAACGTATGATAAATAATTTCATAACGCCAGAGATTATTCATAACGCCAGAGCTTACCAATATATATAGCCTATAGACAGTGGCGTAGCGTGGGTTTCGGCCGCCCGGGGCGGAAGAAAATTTTGCCGCCCCCCCCCCCTCCCTAACTTCTACAGGTACTTCTTCCGCAGATTTTCAAGTGCTGGCCGGGGAGGAGGGGGTAGATTTCCTATTTTTTATGGCAATTTTTATAATCCCATGTGCCGAGTACTCTTCCAATAAAATCATGCTTATAAATTCTACAACAAATTTATATAAACTGCTCTCAGAAATCGAGCATGGTATGCCTGTAATAGAATTTCGCATCTTCATCGCCCGTACTTATTGAATGCAACTCAAATTCAAAGCTTCACTCGGTACACGATGAATCGGCAACTTATTGTTATATTGATAACACAAAACTGGTTTAAATTAAACTAAATATGCGGTGCATTCAAACTACTCAGAAAAAAATGGTTTTGCTTTGAGCTTTCATTCTAGCGGCACTTACATTCTGAACACAAAACTTGTTTTAATTAAATCTGTATGCGGTGAATTGAAACTACACTCAGAACATGAAAAGGGTTTTTCTTTGATTCTGCCGGCACTTACATTCTGAATACAAAACTGGTTTTAATTAAATCTGTATGTGGTGAATTAAAACTACACTCTGAACATCGGGGTGGACGAAAATTTCGCCGCCCCCTTATTTGGGTACTTCAAGCGGCGGGGAGGGGGGGTTTATTCGGAAATCCTAATTTTTTTATTACGTCCCATTTATATACGAGCCGGATTTATTAATAATCACATTTGAGGAGTATTCTTTAAACGAAAATCATGTTTATAAATTCTACTAAAAAGTTGATTGATTGATACTGAGTCCCCAAATAATAGTAACACATGCAACAATCAATTTCTCAGAATTTAAGAGCATTATGTAACTCAAATGTAAAACTTCACTCGACGCACGATGAATCTGCAACTCGTTATTTAATTTATCGTTGTATTCTGAACACAAAACCAGTTTGTATGCGGTGAATTAAAACTACACTCAGAACATGAAAATGTTTTTTCTTTGATTCTGGCATTAACTTGATTGTAATTAAATACTCTGTTATACTATCGAACTCATTTGTCCTCTCCTCTGATAGTTTACTGAAGTATCTGACATTATTTGTTTTAACCTGAAATGTTCCATGGTAGCAGTATAAAGTATTTTGTCTTCTGAAATTGAATTTTGCAGAAATTCTAACGATAATGTAACCTCTCAAAATGGAATTGTTTTGAATATTAATTTTAGTGCGGTTCAAGTCGGTAGTGCGTATTTTTGTTTGAAATCAACTTCTCTATGTATTCAACACATATAAATTACACATATATTAAGAACCCACTCATTACTATTATTTGTTTTACATATATTATGCTATCTGCAGCTCTAAAACTGATTTTTTTTCTCTTTATTGTATAATGCTATACTTTTTACTTACCAGCTTTACTTCTTTGTACCATGTGAAAAGTTTTCTTTGTCATCTAAACACACCTGTATGTACTAAAATATAAAAAAAATTGTAAATGTATGTAAAAGCCCATAAGGGCGTTAATGATTAATAAATAAATAAAACCAGAATTGTGTTCAGAATGTATTAACGAATGAATTTCAGTTATGTATTCATCTGCTGATACATTTTGAAAGAGACCATTATTTTATGTATTCGAAGCGCAGTTATAAAATTCTAGTTGCAGACTATGTATATGCTGCCAGAATCAAAGAGAAACCATTTTCATATTCTGAGTGTAATTTTATGAATGAAAATGAGTCTGTATTTAAAATTTTAAGTTTATTCTATTTTATGTACTTTAATTCGAATATTCGCAGGGGTGTTTTTTTGAGCCAATCCACATTTCCAAGGTCAAAATTTTAATATTTAGAAACAAAAATGTTCTAATAAGCACGCCGGAAAAATTATTATATCTAGATTTTAAAACAATTTTGTTTTTTACAAAAGGATAAAACAATAAAAAGGAACATTTAAAATGTATGGGCAGAACCAGAAATTTTGTGCGCAAACATTGACCGGCAAAAACATTGACAAAAACATTGACCGGCAATAGATATTTTTTGTTATTGTTCGAAGGGTTAAAAAATTAGTCAAGGTATAAGCCGTTAAAGTAATTATGTTATTATTACCTATTACAACGATAAACAAGAAGAGTTTTTGTAAAGTTTGTTTATAAATTATAAATTACTAACCTTTGTTACGCCGTGTATGGTAGGTGTTTTACGGAGCATAACTATGTATATTTACGATAAACTGTGCACAGAATATTTCAAACTGGAGATTTATAATTCTATTATAAGTATTCCAATATGCTGAGTTTAAATTTCGACACTGACTGATGACGATAAACATCGATTGTGTTATATTTATTTCCGAGTCTGTGAAGCCTTTCGATAGGCGAGTTTTCGAAGTAATTATTAGTAGGCGCGTTAACAAAATACGGCGCATTCAGTCTTGTATTACGGGTAGGTACTCGCAGTTGGATTAGTTTGGTTAAATCAAGGGCGTCCAGTCTGCCATTTGATATATTGAAAAGACATATTAAATCACTCATTATTCGTCTCGAAGTTAATTCATTTAATTTTAGTAAGTCCATTAGATATGTGTAGTTAAGCTCTTCGATTGGAATTCCTAGTTTATAGTTTATAAATCTCAGAAACTTATGTTGCACTCTCTCGATTTTTTGTTGGTGAATCTTATAAAAAGGAGCCCAGATTGTTGAATTGTACTCTAAATGGCTTCTCACCAACCCAGTGAACAGCAATTTAAAAGAATTAATTATTTTAAAATCTTTTACCGTCCTCAATATAAACCCCAAGCTTTTCATGGCCTTGTTAGATATTTCGTTTATATGAGGAACAAAAGATAATTGACTGTCAAAAATAATACCTAGGTCCTTAATTTGTTCAACTCTTTTTAGAAAGATATTGTTGATGCTGTATTCACATGTAATAGGGTTTTTAATTCGGGCAAAAGTTATTGCTTGACATTTTTCAATATTGAGGAACAGTTCATTATGGGTGCACCACTCTTGTAGCCTTACAAGATTTGTTTGTAATACGCAACAGTCATTGAGATTAGTAATTGTTTTGTAAATTTTAAGATCGTCCGCAAATAAAAGTACCATAACTCCATCAAAGATTGTAGTTATGTCATTGATGAACAATGAAAACAATACTGGTCCTAGATGTGACCCCTGGGGAACTCCAGTGAAGATTTCGAATTGATGTGAAAAGTGTGAGTTGAGTTTGACTGAAATTTTTCTATTGTATAAATAACTTTCGAACCATCTCAAAATATGCCCCGTTATTCCAAGGGATTTTAATTTGTGTATAAGTATTTTGTGTGAGACTTTGTCTAAAGCTTTGCTAAAGTCAGTGTATACTACGTCTCTTTGAAGACGATTGTGCATATTATTAAATAAATATTCCTGATAAATCATCAAATTTGTGATATAATATAGTTATTGATATTTTTAATGAATTTAAAATAAGAGTTGAAATCGTAAACGAAAGGATCGCAGAACATGTTCAAATAATGATTTGAAATGGTTTAAATTTTTCCAAGATAATGTTATTATTTATTGTGAAAATTTTCCACCCCCCTTAAAAGTGCCGCCCGGGGCGGGCCGCCCCCCCACGCTACGCCACTGGTGGCACGCGAGCAGTTTGAAAACTGAATGTATCGGGAATGAATGTGTGGAATGCGAGAGGTGAGAGGGGGGAGTGGGGAGGGGGGGTGGGAGGATGTTGGTGGTAGGGGATAGGGGAAGGGGAGGAGGGTGGGGGGAGGAGGTTAGGGGAGGGAGAGGGGGAGGGAAGGAAGGGGAAAGGGGAAGAATGTAGGGGGTGGGGGGAAGGGGGTTGATGGGGGGAGTGGTGTGGGGAGAGGGAATGTGGAGGGGTAGGGGGTGAGGTTGGGGTGGGTGGAGGGAGAGGGGAAGGGTTGATTGGGGGAGTGGATTGTAGAGAGGGAAGGAGGTGGAGGCGGAGTGTGGTGGGAGAGGGGTGGAGGGAAGGAAGGGGAAGGGGTAGGGATGCGGAGATGTGGAGTGGGGAGGGTATGGGGTGGGGGAGGGATGGGTGCAGAAGGAGGGGGAGGAAGAGGGGGGTTGATGGTACAAGTGGAGTGTGGGGAGGGGTAAGTGGTGGGGGAGAGGTGGGTGGAGGGGGAGGGGGGTTGATGGGGGGGAGTGAAGTGGGGAGAGGGAAGGTAGAGGAGGCTGAGTGGGAATCCCCTAATACCATGCGAGCGAAGCCGCGGGAAAAAGCTAGTTAGTAATAATGTATAGACAATAAATGAATATTTACTCACCAAATTTGATTTACTGTTTCTTGTAGCCAAAACCTCTGCCAGGAAAATGCTTCATTGCCTTCAATGCCAGCTTTAGTGTATAAACTTCTTCAGTACCACAACCACTTTCTTACTTTTTTCAATTTTGTTTAATTCTTATCTGAAGACATCTTTAATGGATTTAATTCTAGCCTTCAATTGCTTCACATCCATTCCCTTAATCAACTCCTTCTCATTGAGCTCACTAAACAACTTCGGAATATTTCAATTTTTAATCTCGTGTTGCAATAGTCTTTATCTTTTATGTTCCATAACATAGGATAATGCTGATAAATATTAAGAAATACCACAATTTCATTTACGTTCCACTTCATTTTTAACGCAAGAACACTCAGAAAATATGGCAACACGTGAATTCAACTCTCTAGGTGGTTCGCTTCTGAGCGAGTGGACAGTTTTGCGTGTCATCATAACAATCTCACTCGCCGATTTTCCCGCTTTTTAACTTAGTAGATAGTAGCTTGTAAACTCGCCCTGTGTCGTCGACACTTTAGTAGATAGTAACTTGTAAACTCGCCACGTGTCATCGACGCTTAAGTAAAATAAATCTAAAGCGGGCCACAGACCTTCAGTTTTAACTGTACAGTTTAACTGTACAGTCGAACTGTACAGATAAATCGTAGATCCATACAGCCTACACACCTTCAAATAAAACTGCGAGATCTTTCAGTTTTTATCAACAATGGCCTCCATAGACGACCCTTTAGCCGTTACAGGGCTAAAGATGTATTAAAAAAAACTGGGTATATTAAAAGAAAAATAAAAGAGAAATTAAAATTAAATTAATTATTTGTATTAAAAGAGAAATTTGTATTATTTTAATGAGTGTATTAAAAAAAACTGCGACAAAACTGACGGAACTGTACAGTTTTCGACTACACACTGTCAGTTTTAACTGTACAGTTTTAACTGTACAGTTTTATCTATTCGTATTTTGGTTAGATCTCAGTTAAACTGTACAGTCCTACTTTTGTCCTACACACCTAACGATTTATCTGTACAGTTCGACTGTACAGTTAAACTGTACAGTTAAAACTGAAGGTCTGTGGCCCGCTTTAAAGCCAAGAAAGGAAATTTTAACAATTGTCTATGACTTCATTGTTGTCTATGTATAACCTAAATATTTTGTTTTCATTAACACGTGCTTTCTTCGGCGTCAGTCGATTCATCCTGTTTTCAATCTAATACAACATAATATACCTTACTCTGTTTAATCCGTGCAGTTAAATTTATCATCCCATACTTGCGATAGTTATTGGTAAGTACTAATGCTGATATTAATCACACTATTCATTTATTAGCGGCTGACAGTCAAACTGATCGATATCTGCTCTTTCTGAGTGTAACGCGGCCTAGCTTACCCTATCCGCGCTAATCCACACACCTACTTATGTAAGGGAATTCATTTTACATTTTGTTCGATGAACATTTAAACCGACAATTAGAAGTCTTTTGGATTAGTGTTTCCGTAGTAAAATTAAATTGCTTATTTGACTTGAGCAGTACTAGAGTTAGACAGTAACAGTGTACGGTTAAGGCCGGCCGTAAATATTAGATTGTCTGATCCGACAAAATCGATTGGTCGGCCGACGCGGAAAGGCGTGGCCTATTTTCATTACTCCGCGCCGGCCGTCCAATGCGGTCCGACAACGGGAGTGGTCCCGGTATTATAACCAATCCGGTTTTCGTATCGATTTTTGTCAGATCCGATTTTTGTCTGATGTGTGCGGCCTCCCTAATATGCGATAGCAGCTACTCGCTTTTTCTTCTTCTAATTTAAAAGTCAGTCATGGTAATATCCATTGTTTCTTGTCTCGCTTATTGAACAAATCAGTCGCGTACTTCTTCTTAAGGCTTACATTCAATAACACAAATAACATTGGCGGAGCCGTTACACTTCATTTAATACGATTGCCAGCGTAAAGTTTTTAAATTGCATTGATTTAATTACTCACATTATAAAAACAGTATTTCCGATTTTCCGTTAAATGCGGAATGGCGAATCCAAAATAATGTGATACCGGTGTATCTTTAGAAACAGATATTGTATACATAATATTGAGTTTTGTCACTATTGATGGCGATTCCCAGCCGTTTTTAAATGGCAAACGTGAGCTTAAAATACAGTTACAGTCATTATTGTATCCTCGTTTTAAATATGAGTTTTTGTTTTGGCAAAGTATTCCAAGCAAAGCCAAATATTCAAAGCTCATGCGAATTAAATCCTCTTCTTCTATATCTAGTTTTAATTAAGTTTTAAAACCCGTTATTACAAATGTCAAGCGTAACTACCAACTGACATTCTATGACTTACGTAATAGGTACATATCCATGTAAAAATTTAACATCTTTTAACTTGTATTGTAATGTACTGTTTAGGTATGTCTTAATAAACAAATAAACCATCTATATATATACGAACGACTGCACCAAATCTGATAAGTACTTCTTTTTTATGTGTTCGTTATTGTCAGGAAAAGGTTTGTATATAACTACTCGTGAGCTCTGGCATTATGAAATTTGTATAAAAAATTGCAATAGGTGGCAGGCGAGCTGTTTTATAACTAAATGTACTGGGACAGAATGTATGGAACACGAGAGGGGGGAGGGGAACTCGGGAGGGGGGAGGGGAACTTGGGAGGGGGATTCGCGGGATGGGGGAAGAGGGAAGGAGGGAGTGGAATTGCGAGAGGGAAGGTGGAGGAGGCAGGGAGGGAACGCGAGAAGGGAAGGGGAGGCGGGATAAATGGGAAAGGACATGCTGGGAGAAACATTTTTTTTAATTAAATGGCAAAACGCTTGCCGGGAACCAGTTAGTTTCCAACATAAAAATGTTCTTTTTCAGGAATTTTTGAACAAATTACCTGCCGCTACCACAGCAGGGCCATGGATCTACTAAATCCTGAGACTGTTTCCATCAAGACGGAACCAGAGCCCCAGGAAGAAGGCGAATGTGAAATGCTGCACACGGATATAGATTTCGACCTCCAAGATGTAAAGAAGGAATGTTTGCAATATGCGGAGATTACCCATATGGCCAGTTAGTTCCATTGAATATATTAAAAATGTAGCATGTTTAATTTGGAATTTTAACTAAATTTATTTCTCGCAATAAGTTCTCGATTTCTCAATTTTATACCTATTTTATTAGGCACATGTTGTAAGTTACACTTATTATTACGTGCGTAAATATTGATGAATTTAAAAACGTTTCCATTGACTTCTTCATGCAGATGATCCTTTATGAAGCATCGGCTCCTAAAGCGGACATATGGGGTTTTTATTATTATTATTTTTTTTTTTTAATTTAAAAAATTTAAAAGAAAGACAAACATTCCCGGGTTACGAATAACCCAACAATGTTTGAAAATCTCCTACTACCACCACAGAAAGCCGAAAATGTTGCTTGTGTTGTGATGGAGGACTTAGCCAGCCGAGGAATCGAACACGCGATGCTCGGGTGGGACCCAAGCGCTGTGCCCACTCAACCACTGACCAATCAAAATTATATTGATCTTATCAAAATTCCCTGCTGTACATGATAAATGATTGATATCTTAAATCTTTCAAATTAATAGATTTATTAAAAAAACAGTTTAGTTGCGTATCAATGATCAATGAATGTATTGTCATTTTGTTATTGCAGGCAGCATTAATGTGAAAAGAGTGGCCATCAAGGCGGATTTTGGATCCCGAGAGGAAGATGAAAGGAGTTTTCCCTGTATGGAAATTGACATAGATCTGTCGGATGTTAAAAAGGAATGCCTAGAACGCGTTGAAAGAACGAACCAGGCAGCAGGTAAAACCGATTTTCATAGTTAGATTTAACATTTAGCGGTATCCATTTTTTCAACTTAGGTAGAAGTCTTAATGACCCTTTTTTTTCCGTATTATTTTTCAAATTTGTCGACAGATCTGAAGATGCATCCTGTGGATAAACGATTCTCTTGTTTTCAATGTAACTACTCCTGCTCACATAAGAATAATTTTGTTAGTCACCTTCGCAATCATATTGGAGAAAAACATTTTTTCTGTTCCAAATGCAACTATTCATGTTCTCGAAAGGGCGATCTGAAAAGCCACATGCGGACTCACAGTGGAGAAAAACCTTTTTCCTGTTCCGAGTGCAACTATTCATGTTCTCGAAAGGGCGATCTGAATAGCCACATGCGGACTCACAGTGGAGAGAAACCTTTTTCCTGTTCCGAGTGCAACTATTCATGTTCTCAAAAGAGCAGCCTAACGATCCACATGCTGACTCACAGTGGAAAAAAACCTTTTTCCTGCTCCGAGTGCAACTATTCATGTTCGCGAAAGGGCCATCTGACAAGCCACATGCTGACTCACAGCGGAGAAAAACCTTTTTCCTGTTCCGAGTGCAACTATTCATTTTCTCAAAAGAGCACACTCACGAGGCACAAGCTAACTCACAGTGGAGAAAAACCTTTTTCCTGTTCCGAGTGCAACTATCCATTTTCGCAAAAGGGCCATCTGACAAGCCACATGTTGACTCACAGTGAAGAAAAACCTTTTTCCTGTTCCGAGTGCAACTATTCATCTTCTGAAAAGAGTAATCTCACGAGGCACAAGCTGACTCACAGGGGAGAAAAACCTTTTTCCTGTTCCGAGTGCAACAATTCATGTTCTCGAAAGGGCCATTTGACAAGCCACATGCTGACTCACAGCGGAGAAAAACCTTTTTCCTGTTCCGAGTGCAACTATTCATGTTCGCAAAAGGGCATTCTGAGAAGCCACATGCTGACTCACAGCGGAGAAAAACCTTTTTCCTGTTCCGAGTGCAACTATTCATGTTCTCGAAAGGGCGATCTAAATAAGCACATGCTGACTCACAGTGGAGAAAAACCTTTTTCCTGTTCCGAGTGCAACTATTCATGTTCGCAAAAGGGCATTCTGAGAAGCCACATGCTGACTCACAGCGGAGAAAAACCATTTTCCTGTTCCGAGTGCAACTATTCATGTTCTCGAAAGGGCGATCTAAATAAGCACATGCTGACTCACAGTGGAGAAAAACCTTTTTCCTGTTCCGAGTGCAACTATTCATCTTCTGAAAAGAGTAATCTCACGAGGCACAAGCTGACTCACAGTGGAGAAAAACCTTTTTCCTGCTCCGAGTGCAACTATTCATGTTCGCGAAAGGGCGATCTAAATAAGCACATGCTGACTCACAGTGGAGAAAAACCTTTTTCCTGTTCCGAGTGCAACTATTCATCTTCTGAAAAGAGTAATCTCACGAGGCACAAGCTGACTCACAGTGGAGAAAAACCTTTTTCCTGCTCCGAGTGCAACTATTCATGTTCGCGAAAGGGCCATCTGACCAGCCACATGCCGACTCACAGTGGAGAAAAACCTTTTTCCTGTTCCGAGTGCAACTATTCATGTTCTCGAAAGGGCGATCTGAAAAGCCACATGATGACTCACATCGGAGAAAAACCTTTTTCCTGTTCCGAGTGCAACTATTCATGTTCTCGAAAGGGCCATCTGACCAGCCACATGCTGACTCACAGTGGAGAAAAACCTTTTTCCTGTTCCGAGTGCAACTATTCATGTTCTCGAAAGGGCCATCTGACCAGCCACATGCTGACTCACAGCGGAGAAAAACCTTTTTCCTGTTCCGAGTGCAACTATTCATGTTCGCGAAAGGGCCATCTGACAAGCCACATGATGACTCACAGCGGAGAAAAACCTTTTTCCTGTTCCGAGTGCAACTATTCATGTTCTCGAAAGGGCCATCTGACCAGCCACATGCTGACTCACAGTGGAGAAAAACCTTTTTCCTGTTCCGAGTGCAACTATTCATGTTCTCGAAAGGGCGATCTGAAAAGCCACATGCGGACTCACAGCGGAGAAAAACCTTTTTCCTGTTCCGAGTGCAACTATTCATGTTCTCAAAAGGGCAGTCTAACGATCCACATGCTGACTCACAGTGGAGAAAAACCCTTTTCCTGCTCCGAGTGCAACTATTCATGTTCGCGAATGGGCCATCTGACAAGCCACATGCTGACTCACAGCGGAGAAAAACCTTTTTCCTGTTCCGAGTGCAACTATTCATGTTCGCAAAAGGGCATTCTGAGAAGCCACATGCTGACTCACAGCGGAGAAAAACCTTTTTCCTGTTCCGAGTGCAACTATTCATGTTCTCGAAAAAGCGATCTAAAAAGGCACATGCTGACTCACAGTGGAGAAAAACCTTTTTCCTGTTCCGAGTTCAACTATTCATCTTCTGAAAAGAGTAATCTCACGAGGCACAAGCTGACTCACAGTGGAGAAAAACCTTTTTCCTGTTCCGAGTGCAACAATTCATTTTCTGAAAAGAGCAAACTCACGAGGCCAAGCTAACTCACAGTGGAGAAAAACCTTTTTCCTGTTCCGAGTGCTACTATTCATGTTCTCAAAAGGGCAGTCTAACGATCCACCTGCTGACTCACAGTGGAGAAAAACCTCTTTCCTGTTCCGAGTGCAACTATTCATGTTCGCAAAAGGGCATTCTGAGAAGCCACATGCTGACTCACAGCGGAGAAAAACTTTTTTCCTGTTCCGAGTGCAACTATTCATGTTCTGAAAAGAGTAAACTCACTAGGCACAAGCTGACTCACAGCGGAGAAAAACCTGAGTCCTTCTGATTGACGTCAGAGCACCTGACCGGCCATCAGAAGGACACGGGTTTAAGTCCCGTTGGCGGCAAGTATGTTTTCTCGGAAGATTTTTTCAATGTAGATTGAGTGTTTCAGGCTGATAATTATTGCTTATAATAATTGTTACCCTTTGGATATCAATATTTTTTTTCAGGAAGTGATTTTATTTAAATTCGAACTGCTAAAGGTAGGAGAGAAAATGTGACGAACTAAAAACAGATAAAAAGAGAAACACAGATATCAATGATATCTTAAGTTATTAGTTAAATATGTGGTTTTCAAGGGAGTGTTATTTTTTAATGAATGCTGTGAATTTACCTAGGTTCATATTAAATACATCGATATTTGGGCATAATCTGTTAAATATTCTACAGCTTGTTCTTATAAATACATTTTCAAGATAATTTAGGATGATCTTAGGGATGTAATATGTATCCGGAGATCGAGTAACTCTTAATGGACATCTGAAATATTTTGTTGTAAATATGGGCTATCAAAGAAGTTGTGAATAATCGTATAGAGTATCAATTGGTCTCTGGTACCTCGGTGTTGATCGGGAGATTAACGGTTTACGGTGACATAGTTTTCATCATTTCGCACGCGATAAGAGACAAATTTCATAAACTTTTTCTGAACTCTTTGTATATTTGCTTTAAATGTAGAACAATGAGGGTTCCACACTGTAGAAGCATAATCCAGGTGGCTTCTAACACAGGATATGTAGAGAGTCTTAAATGTTTGTGGCTTTTTGAAAACTGAACTTACTCTAAGAATAAATCCCAACATTTTCAAAGCCTTCGACGTGGTATGCTCGACTGATGAGAACCTGGAATCGTGCTTAAAATTAAGAATAATGACACACAAACCTGACTTACTCAAACTTTCCAAGGAGATGCAAGGACATTATTCGCATTAAGTGTTTCAGTCATTGTCATGATTTAAATTTATGGATTCCCTTATTACATATTATATTTTATCAATGAATAAAATTTTTGTTAAGAATAGTGACATCTATGAGATAAATACTGTAGTTAATCCCATTGGTTTAATTATTCTTAGTTTATTAAAAGAGTATGCATATTGGAGACCTCTGTAGGTATTTTATAGAAGCAAGTGTTACCGACCAACTAAATTAGAGCACGTGACGCAGTAGTTGTTTAGTGCCATTATTTATTATTCTTGTCTTTTTAACAGTCTGAAATTCGGTATTTTTACAGTTTTTAGCAGTATAAAAGGGGTGCTACTCAAATATTTCTTTCTCTCGCATTAACCGATACTTAGAGTATAGACCCCGTGTTGCCTAGGCGAGGTCCGGGCCAAAATTAGCTTCAAAAAGTGTTGATTTCATTGTTACTCAAAAGTGTTTGTAAATAAAACGACTCTTCAGTAAAAAAAGTGTTTTACAATAAAAAGTCCACCACCCTAGATGATATTGATGTGACTTTGACAATTTTTATGTATGAAAACAAGTTTATTCAGCGTACCCGTAATTTTACGAAGTGCTAAAAATATATTATTTTTTTGCGAAATCAATGAACAGATCTGGCTTTAAAATTTTTTTTGTATCTTTGTAATGTATTTATACATTTGGCTCTTTGGCTAATAAGTTTGCCCGACCCCTGGGTTAGACCTCATGTTACAGCGGGGAGTCTCTGATATTCAAAACTAGTATCATTTAAAAATGGTTATAATGACGGAACCTGCTGCATCGTTTGAAATTATTCTGAATCGCTTGGTAAAAGATTTGTAATTTTTTCCTTGTAAGAGTGAAGTTACGAATTATTTAAAAAATCTTATGCCGACCTACCTCCTACATGAACAATTAAAAAATCATATGTACATCCACGCAGTAATGTGTTTTTAAACTTGTTGCATGTACTCATTGAACTTGACGCATATATAAAACAATCTTAACTCGTTGATCCCAATAATAATATCGGTCCCGATGATATTCCACTTTTATTCTTACGGCAGCGTGTCGCCGTTCACGCTTATCCCCTCTTACTCTCTCACAGTCTTTAGTCGGTCTTTGTAGAAGAGTATACTTTCAGATCTATGGGAACAGAGTTAAATAACACTGATCTATAAAAATTGGATAAAAGCGTGTTATGGTTTTAGAGAGAGTTTAGTAGTTGGGTACTTTGTTGTAGTACAGATTGATTAGGGTTATCTATGCGTAAAATAGGGTACTGCACTGGGAGTGATGTGTTGTGTTTTGTACCTACTATGTGATATTATCATGTCATATACACCTCTTATTGAGTGGGTGTATTAAATGTTATACTTACAGGGTTATATATATAAAGGTACACAGTTATCAGCTTTAATCCCATGGGATCTTGGACGCCAAATCTCGTAGGTACGAGATATGCTGACTGTGTCGGTAGGCATGAAATACTCCCATCAGAGCGTGGGCACTATTATTTTATTCAATGTTGTGAAGCTTGGAAACATGAAATAAAAGAGTGGATGTATAACAAGATTATTATATATTAAAAGATTAGCATCCCTGTGGACCATACTACATCTACATCCTAGCTAAAAACCTATAACGTGGCTGCGTCGAATCCAGATGCAAAGCAAGGGGACCGTTCCTCCCTCACTTTTGCATCATCGCCAGGTTTCTCGATCTTCTTCATCCATCTTGGGTAGTTGTGGAGTATGGGAACGTCATGCCCTTGGCATCCTCTATTATATGATTCAGGTCCCATCAGGTTAGAAATGTATAGCGTGGAAAAGGCGGACGGGTTATGTGCCTTTGTATTATTGATGATCCCTCTCGTCGAATGACGGATGGTAAATATAATCGAAGATTAGTTTGAACTTGGCGATCAAACCGCCATTATTGCACAACGGGATTCTACACGTGAATACCCGTAAATAAGAATTCTCCAGTCGCGATAACCTTGTACCGGCTGAGATTTAAAGGAAACTATTGTTCACATATTAAATAAACTTGAAACAACCCGCCGATTGAACAATTTACATTATAATTTAAAATCCACTTGTTGTTGACTATCGGATTCACATCCTGCCCTAAAGATGCGAATCCAAAAAGTGTCGGAAATCGATCATGATCCCCCTAACGTTCAAAAGTTTAAGTTACTGGAGAAAAAGTGAAATTATTAGTGGCCAGTTAAAATAATTGAATTGAAATAATATAAACAAATATTAATAACTCTGGGGTAATTTAGAACATTATTTTCCTTATTAAATTATTTTCATAACAAGCGAAGTAATCAATTATGATTCGATTTGATATTTTCCACAATTTCAAAACATTTTGACGAGCTTATTTTGGATAAAATAATTTTCAAAATTAAATACAGGATGTGTCCTGAACAGCATTGCACTGGCAAATCAACACTTAGTAAATTAAAAATCGTTACTAATATAATCAATGTCTCTGAAATTAATGATTTAGGTGTAACTAATGACACTAAACTTCACTTCATACCACACCTTAAAAATATTTCAACGATGAGTTGGGTCCGTTGCACCAGTTAACAGTCCGTTGGTACGTTAATTAAAACACAGAATGTAGTTGTTTAATTTTAATTAGTTTTTAAGTGAATTGTGAGAATAACCCGAGTAACAATAATTCGGTTTAACATATTGTTAATTAAAAGTTTTAAAAATATGATCTGAATTAATGACACATGTGATGTATTTTTTCGTAATTCTTATTTTATCGAATAAACCTTCGGTTGGATTCTTAAGATTCTTGGTCAATGTTACGGATATTTGAGTCTGCATTTTTCTTTTTCCTTGGGTTTGTGTCTTGAATATGTAATTTATATTTTATATATCTTTCTTTAAATTCTGACAATTTTTTTATTTCGTACTGTTTATATCTATGTAATTTATAAAGCTAATAAAATTTAAATGAAACAATGTTACTTTGTTTGAACCACTTGTATATTTCTAATTTCTCCTCTTCACTCCTACATGGTTCCCCGAAGGCCCCACATGGGAAGAGGACATCATCTCTCCACTTCACTCCTCCTTGGTTCCTCAAAGGCCCTCAGAGTGCCCTTCCCCTTGGTTCCCTGAAGGCCCCAGAAGGGAAGAGTTCATGGAGGTGGCTTCAGCTTGCCTCTCTACGGCTTCTATTTTTATTTTTATTTATTATGGAAAATCAACAGGTATTTTACACTTATAATAATAATATTAATAATATACATAATATCCAATGACAGATTTTCACATAATTAAAATTATAAACAAAAAGTAATACAAAAAAGGAATGGTCCTGTACCCGTAAGAACTTAACAAAAATATAAAAATTATGAAAATTATTTAAAAAAAAGATATAAAAAAACACAATATAAACTATAATAATCTGCTTACTAAATTTCAAACAAGTATTCAGAATCAGAATTCTATTCTCACTCCACAACAACCACAACAATAATAATATTACATTGTACAAATTGTACATACCTACAACTCAGAGTGAATACAATAGTAAGTTGAATGACAAGTATGTAACTGGAAAGGATTCAAAGCAATAACATGGTAACTTGCAATACGGTCAAAAAATTATTTAATGTTGGCTATGACATACTTTTTTAGGGTACTTAAATTACATGATAATTTGTCTATATTATTAAAATTCTTATCAAATACATTGCATGCTCTGAATATAAATGCATTTTGTCTGAGATTAGTAGAACATTTTTGAAGATGAAAAGGTGATTTTTCTCTGGTTCTAACACCTGGGACTCTAAAATTAATCTCAGCCAAAAGGGGCGAACAATCAATAAAACCATTGATAATTTTATGAAGATATATTATATCTGCAGAGTCTCTTCTAATTTTTAATGGCTTAAGTCCATAAAGGTCCAACGAGCTGTTTATGTCACGATAACCAATATTAAACTTGAAATTTAAATGATGGACAAATTTTCTTTGAATGGCTTCAATGCGTTTAATATAAATTTTATATTGAGGATTCCATATCTGAGAAGCTAATTCAAGATGACTGCGAACATATGAAAAATACAATATTTTAAGTGTTTGAATGTTCTTGAATTCTTTTCCAATACGAAATAAGAATCCTAACATTCTAAGGGCTTTCTTCACAATCATGTTAATATGTGCCTCGAATGCGAGTTTACTATCAAGTAGAACACCTAGATCACGAATTTGAGCAACCCTTTTGAGTGATTGGTTCGCTATAAGGTAGTTATGGTCAAATTTAATTTTATTTCTAGTGAAGGTAATCACATAACATTTAGAAGTGTTCATGTTGAGATGATTAATTATACAGTAGTCGTTAAGTCTATAAAGATCTTCCTGTAATTTAATGCAGTCGATGATAGAGTTAATCGGAAGATATATTTTCATATCATCAGCGAAGAGTAGAACTTTTGCATAATTAAAGCATTTTATAATGTCATTGATGAAAATTGTAAATAGTAACGGTCCCATGTGAGATCCTTGGGGTACACCGGAAGGTATATTTACGAACTCAGAGATGAAACCATTAATTGTTACTCCTTGAGTGCGCCCATCAAGATAAGAGACTGACCATCGATACAAATCCCCGTGAATTCCCAAAGCCAGTAATTTGGATAAAAGAAGATTGTGATCAATTTTATCAAACGCTTTCGAGAAGTCTGTATAGATTACGTCAACTTGGATTTGATTATCCATTGATTTCGTAATATTTTCAATGAATATGGCAAGATTAGAGACAACTGATCTTTTTTTCATAAAGCCATGTTGGTTTCCGAGTATTACAGACTGGACGCAGTAGTTATAAAGTTGTTCGTGAACAATTTTTTCAAAAATTTTACTGAAAATTGGTAACTTAGATATAGGACGATAGTTCTGGACATCATTTTTAGCCCCAAACTTAAATACTGGTGTGATAAGAGCACACTTCCAACGATCCGGAAAGATACCTTCTTTCAATGAGGATTGAAAGAGCAATAATAAGGGCTTCGAGATTACCTTGCTACACATTTTGATAAAGAATGCTGGAATTTTATCACTACCCGCACCCAATGAGTTAGAAATAGTATCAATTATTTTTTCTATTTTTTCTTTTGAAACTGATACCGAAGAGATGTTAACTTGATTATTTATATGATGGTTGGTAGAGTGTACATCGGAGGTAGTGTTATAATTAAAGGTGGAGACGA
This sequence comes from Limnephilus marmoratus, assembly GCA_917880885.1. Taxonomy (NCBI): domain Eukaryota; kingdom Metazoa; phylum Arthropoda; class Insecta; order Trichoptera; family Limnephilidae; genus Limnephilus; species Limnephilus marmoratus. The sequence goes on along the minus strand of OU862907.1, from coordinate 38,615,549 downwards.
AGTGCTGTGAGAACAGGTTGCATATTGCGAAAGGATTCACAGCAGTAACGTCGCCCAGTTTCATTACATGAGGTAAACTAGAATTATTTCTTTTTCCTTTCACGTAAGACCAGAATTTTTTGGGGTCACGGGATATATTAAGTTCAGCGTTTGTTATAAATTGTTTAAGACATTCCCTAGACATTTTTTTCTGCCTTGATCGAAGGATACAGAATTCATTGTAGTCTAAAGGATTGGACCACTTTTTCCATGTTTTGAACACTTTATATTTTTCTTTAGTCAGTTTTATCAGAGATGGACTGAACCAATAGGGATAAGAGTTGTTAACATGAACATCCTTTGATGGGACGTTAAAACGAATTATTTCATATAATATAACATAAAAACGATCAATGGCATTATTAGTTGATAAATTTAAGAATTCAGCGTCCCAATCAATACTACTGAGGATGTTATTTATTGTTTCAAAATTAGCTTTCCTAAAGAGATTGATTGTCAGTTTATTGTTCACCATAGGGGTTTCCAGGGCTATGTTTATGTCAAAGAGAATGGCTTTATGATGTTTACATTCCGGGGTGAGATACTGGTCAGTATTTGATACGTTAAGAGGGGTCGAACTAAAAACAAGGTCTAAGAATTTCTGATTATTATTCGGAAAGGTGCAATACTGTGATAGATCTGTAAATGAAAGAGTGTCAGATAGTTTTGAAATAATTTCAGATTGATAACCATTCATAATTTGCATACTGTTTCCATTATTAAGAGACCAGTTAATTATAGGTAAGTTAAAATCACCCGAGATCACAAAATGATCGTCATGATGAAGTGCTCTAAGTTCATATAATTAATTCATGAATTCATTAATGCTATGAGAGTGATTGACTCCTGGTGGTATGTACACACTACATAAATGAATTTTTATGATATTCTTGATTGAAATAGTCACCCATATATCTTCTGCATTCGTGATCCATTCACAACGTTCGTGAGCTACGAGATGCTTCTTCAGAGCAATCAGTACACCTCCTCCTCGTTTTTGTTCTTTGCGGTCACGCCTAAATACCAGGTAGCGGTTGTCAAATAGCTCATCACTGGCAATGCTATCTAATAGCCAAGTTTCTGTTATCATTATAATATCAAAGTTGTTATTGGTAACATTAAAATAAAAACTATTTGTTTTGGATCGCAGTCCGGTTCCTCCTACAGGCCCCAGGAAGGAAGTCCACAGAGGTGACCTCAGCACTCCTAGGTTCCCAAAAGGCCCCTAGTTTTCGAATGGTCCATTTTTTTCTATCCCACGAGTTACTAGGGAAATAGAGGGTCCACTCCAGTAGAGCCCCGAATGCTGTAGTAAGGTCTAAATACTCCAAGATGCGATCATGATTCTCGGAGGCACCGTTGGTGACACTGTTCCCCAGGACATTCAGCCTGAGCACGGTAGCTCACACCTTGGCTTGGGATAGCTATTACAGGTTTGTGTTTCCACTCCCTGAGCGATGGATTCGCCACACTCCCTACGCTGGCCTGTTTATTAAATAACTAGCGAGAACCCGGCATGCGTTGCAATGCCCTTGTTCCCGCCTCCCCTTCTTCATCCCGCGTACTCCTTCACCATCCCGCGTTCCTTTCCCACCTTCTCCGCCTTCCATCCATCCATCCCTCCTGTGAACCCCCACTCTTTCGTTCCTCTCCCCTTCTCCAAAATTCCCATCCCTCCTTCCCTCCCTGCCACTAAGCCAATGGATTGCACAAATTTTTTAAACAACTCGCGCGTCACTTATTGCAATTTTTTTATACAAGTTTCATAATTTTATTTTTTAAATTTTTTTTCTAAGTAATTTATTGATTTTATACTAACATACTATTTTAAGCTATATCTTTCTATTAATATTTTTTAATTGGCACTAAATTTTATTATATACATATGGGTTGTTTTCTTACAATTACTAACACTGCATTTATCAATTTACGCTGAATTACGGTAATCAATTTTGTAAAATTTTCGTGTAAAAGCCCACTAGGGCGCAAATAAATAAATAAAAATAATGCCAGAGGTCACCAGTGTACATAGAACCATAACAATCGGATGAATAGTATAGGAAATAATTTCATAATAAGTAAATCAAGAAAATAAAGTGTGATGCCATGTTGGAGGTATTGTCTGTCACACACCTGTAGACATTGGGGTGAGGGTGTGGAGTGGTGCGGCGGAAGTGCTGCCGGAGGATGTAGGCCGACTAGTAGTGGCAGTCATACACGGTCATTCACGCAGTAGTTGACCGGGAGGGGGGGGGGGGGGGGGGGGGGGGCGAGGGGAGCGTCCCCACTGCACATAGACTGATAAATGATTAAAAACAACAACAATAATAATTGCTTTTGTGTTTATTTTGGATTTAAATATTATTTTTTTTCCTATGGCAATGAATATCTCCCTTCCCCCGCTCCCCTTGTGATTCCCTGCTGTCACTATTCCGATCATATCGCAAGTATTTTTCGGTGCTCGAAGTTTGTGTGTTTATAAATCATCGCAGCGGGACGCAGTCCTATTTATATGTATAATTCGCATTAACAATAATTAATTTTAAAAAGTGATCTGCAACTAAATGGTGATCTCAAGTAAACAATTACTTTCCAGAAGAACCTACTCCTCTACCGTGAGTTTTTACCTACCCTTTATATTTTTTGCCACTATATTTACGCAGAAGTGAATTGCCAGAGATTGTAACCTCTAAGCCGAAACACACTTCCCCAAATGATCATCTAGTCAACCCACGCTATGCAATTGCACTATACAAGTATTATAAATACAAAACAATACAAGAACAACATATTTACATATATTTACATATATTTACATATATTTACATATTTACATATATACGGCACAACACGTGCCATTAACATAATCGACATACTTATAATAGTACAACAACATGAAGAAGTATAAATATTAGTAAAATTTAAGAAAAAGGGTAAAAGTAAGGTAATAAGAAGTGTATAACAACTATAATGTATAAAAGTAAATTATAAAGTGAATAGTTTAAAATATAAATTATTAAAGTACAAACTATAAATTATTAGGTAAAAGTAAAAATAAAAATTTAAAGAAAAAAATAAAACAATAAAATGTACAAATAAGATACCTATCTCAAGGTACCTACAAAGATTTAAATATAAAATATAAAAAGTAATAAATACTGGATTATTTTAACCGATATGATAAATTTTATAAGTACCTATGATTTCTAGTGCATTTATAGTTTTAGAAGTACTGGTATATTATGTTTTCATGATGTATTTACGTGGTACTAGCAAACAAATTTAGTTTAACGCATCTTTTGTATGAAGCCAGATTACCGGCGGCGTGATCGATATCAGCATATTCATTGCCTAAAATATGCAAGCGATTTATGGTTGAGTTTTGTTCTGCGTTCGTCATAGTATTGTCACAGTGGAAAGGTGTTTTGAGTCGAGTCGGTCTACAAGGTACATGATAATTTATTAATGAGACCAATTCAGGGGAGTCAAACCAGTTATTGTTTATTTTAAATAAAAAAATAAGATCATTGAGTATTCTTCTATCTTTTAACGATTAGAGTCGCATTTTTTTTTTAATAAAGATCCATAGTTTATGTCAACCGCGGGAATACCTAATTTGAAATTAATTGATCTGAGAAATTTGCGTTGCATTCTTTCAATGGAGTTTGCATGGCTTTTGTAGAAAGGGTTCCATATGGGGGAATTGTATTCTAAATGACTCCTAACCAGAGTTGTATATAGTATTTTGAATGTTTGAATATTTTTGAAATCTTTACAAATTCTTACAATGAAGCCCAACATTTTCATTGCTTTACCAGTTATTATATCAATGTGGTTGGTAAATAGTAGCTTAGGGTCGAAGGTTATTCCAAGGTCCCTTATTACAGGTACTGACAATAAACTGTGATTGTTAAAAGAGTAACTATATTTGATAGGGTTTTTAATTCTAAAGAAACTCATGATTTGACATTTTTTAATGTTAAGTGTAAGTTTGTTAATGGTACACCATTCTACGAATTTTATAAAATTGGATTGGAGGGACAAGCAGTCGTTTATATTTTTTATGATTTTATATATTTTCATGTCATCAGCAAATAATAATATGTTTACATCAGTGAATATGGAAGTGACATCGTTTATGAATAGTATAAACAATATTGGACCAAGGTGCGAACCCTGAGGCACACCACTAGTGGCTTCAAATTCGTAAGACAAGTGTTCTTTAATACAGACAGTTAGTACACGTTTTGATAAATAATTCTTAATCCAACATAATAAATTACCACTTATTCCTAATTTAGACAATTTATTTATAAGAATTTTAATGCAAACCTTATCAAAGACTTTACTAAAATCCGTGTAAATTGAATCAACTTGTTCTCTATTAGCAAGAGCACCAGAGATAAAATGTTCATACAGTGTAAGGTTAGTTAAGGTAGATCGTCCAGAGATAAAACCATGTTGAAATGATGAGATATTAAATTTTATGCAAGAACATATTTTTTGAAGAATTAACTTTTCAAAAATTTTTGGTATTGACGATTGTATGCATATTGGTCTGTAATTTTCAACTAAAGACTTGTCTCCGCTTTTAAATATTGGAGTGAGAAAGCTATTTTTCCATATTTGTGGGAACTTGCCTGTTAAAAGTGATTGATTAAATAGTAGGTACAGAGGGTAAGAGACACTACCCCCACAGTTTTTCAGAAATATGGGGGGAATTTTATCTGGCCCTGAGCACGATTTAGGTTCCAGTAGTTTGATACATGCTGCAATTTCTTTAATCTCAATATGTATCTGAGATATTGTAAATTTATATCTGACTCAAAGTTTGGAATGTCTTGCATAGTTTCAGATATGCCAAGGTTGTTGTTATTTTGGGCTTTACAATAGTTGAAAAAATGTTTTACATTGTTACCAATCGAAAGTTCCACATTCTTAATATAATTATTATAACATATGTTTGATAATTTATTACAATCTTTTCGCAGCTTGCTGAAAATTATAAAATCAGAAAGATTTGTTGTTTCTTTGTAAATTTTATGCGCTTTTTTCTTCTCAATTACTATGTTAATGAGGTCCTTGCTAAACCAGCGAGGGAAATTTGAAGATAATTTGTAACTAATTGGGACAAAGTTTTCTATGGTTTTATATAGATGATCATAAAAGGCTTTAATATTTTCGTCGAGATTACCTCCTTCTAGTATAGACCAGTCAGTGTTATATAGATAATCGCGTATTGCAACATAATTGGCTTTATTAAAGTTAGGAGATTGCGTCTGGTTTTTAATTTGGCATTTTATAGGGTTACATAATACAGTAACATGTCAACCTACTAGAGACCAAATGGGAATATTATTCACCGACTCCAGATATTTTCATATCAGAGGGTTCCGCTCTGTGGCATTTCTAATTGAACCTATAAATCCTACTGATCCCTCAATATAAATATTTAAAAAATCTTTTGTAATCCTATATGTATTTAAAATTACTGATTTTTGCATTTTTATATACAAATTCTTTGACAAATCTAGTATGCTTAAATTTTTAATGAGATTCTTAGGTATTATGCCAGTGGCCGAAATAACAAATGGTAATATTTATATAGTCCGAGAATGCCAAATTCTTTTAATCTCATTTCCCAAATCAGTGTATTTTCTTATTTTTACAGAAACAGTTTTTTAAATATTATAGGAATTTGGAATAGCTAAATCAATGATAAAAGTTATTTTTTTAATTTTGTCATGTAAAACTATGTCAGGTCTATTATGACTAATTGTTCTGTCTGTTCGTATAGTTTTATCATTATATATTTTATAAAATTCATTTTCTAAAAATGGATTTGGTTCATATTCATAATATGGTACTATATTACGGCAGTCAATCAAGTTATGTTTAATTACCAAACCTGATTGTGCCTAAATGTGTACTCGGACGGCGCTAATATAGAACATCCCGATATAATATTTTCTATAGTTTCCGGAAAAGCCAAACATTTTCTACATAAATCATCAATTTGATTTATATCTTTGATTATATGCTTCCTATAATTTTTAGTATTAATGACTCTATCTTGAATGGCAAGCATAAATCCTTCTATTTCTGCGCTCAACTCTCCAATGCTCAACCATTTGTTTGACGAAAGTTTGTCAACATACGTTTGGTTGAGATAATTGAATTGTTTTGCATGAATAATTTTATTTGACCAGGAATCTAATAATTCCTGGTTAGTATTTATAAGAATGTTGGCATTCTCGTCATTTAAATTTAACGGTGTAATGTTTATATCTGCATTGCAAATTATTTTGTGCATTTCTGAGCTATTAGCTTTCCTATGGAAAAAAATTCTAATCATTTCTACCTGATTGTGTTTCAAAGATGTTATTTTGACTACACCTCTACCTCCTAAATTTCTAGGTAAGTTAATTAGTTCTATAGCTGAATTTTTATATTTTATAACATTATTATTTATTGTTAAAATTTGTCGCCCCCCTCAAAAGTTGGCTGTCTTATCTTTAGAGCACAGGCGTCGGGTGGGAATCCTTATTCTACCAATGGAAGATGCTCCGAGGAACTAGCATCATTGATCCCTTCGGTACCGGTGCATAGTCGGGAAACATGCCAAACGCGTGCCCAACATTTGTACACGGTTGACATTTGTCACATGAGATCGGGTCGTTTCTTCGACTCGTTCTTATGTTCAACAGCTTGGCTGTGGAATGATTTGCCGGCCTTTGTGTTTCCTCCTTCCTACAACATGGGTCTCTTCAAGACCAATGTTCATTACTTCCTCTCCCCAAAAAAACCCTCCATACAGCATCCCAGATGACATAAGCCCTGAAGGAAATTCTTTTCCTCAGGGTATCCTGTGTGGAGTTAATGTAAAAAAAAACCATTTATTGTTCCGTACATTACAAGTTACAAGTCATCTGTCACAGGTTTGACTTGCTTGAAACTAGCGATTATCGGTTAGATCTATGATCTTATTCGGGGAGATCCGAGATTCATAAATAGTATTATGAATAAGTGGTGAAAATGGCGAAACCTTTTGATGTTCTTTAATTTATTCTTAATCGCATAGTAAAATGTTTTATTTGTTCTTTTAAAACTAAGGATACGAATTATACCGAAAAAGTGCAATAACAAATAATTATTAAAACTTGTTTGATTATGTTTTCGAACAATCAGGCAACGCTTCTGAATTGACTTTTGAAGTGCAATTTATTAAAAAAAAAAAATGTATATTTTTCAGCAGAATCAAATGCTTCCGGAATACATTCATATGAAAAGATCTTATCAGCATCATTAGCACCTCTACATTCTTCAAATTGTTAATACTTACATGATAATTGTACACATGAATAAAAGTTAATAACGTATAAACCTTAAAGTCAAAAATGTTAAAGTATTTAACAGTACCGAAAGCAAGTTCTACAATTATACTTTAAGTCAAAGACCGAAATGAAAAAAAGATCTTAAATAACCAATCCAACTTATCCTGTGGTGTAAAGGCCAGACAAGATGAAAATTTACTTCAGCGCAAGCAATAAGCTGACTCATACGGTGATCTCGAGACGAGTAAATTGAATGGCGAAACTGACAAACAAACCTTATCACCGAAATCATCAACGTCTCCAGCGAAGGCACTGTAACCGAAGGCACCGACATCTGACGTGAAAATATTATTCGTATTAAAATACTCTATTTATTTAATATCAACTTTTATAAAAACGACTTCTCTTCCAAATACAATTGGAAAAGCAAAAAGATGATTTTTTTTTTAAATTCATTGTTTATGATAATAACAATAATGATGTTTTATTCCAGGATGTGGACAGGATATTGCAATCCCACAGGTCTCTTATAGTTATACATATTTATATGTAGATATAGTAAAATTTAAAAATAAATAAATAAGTTGAATAGAAAAATAAAATATAAAAATGGAAAAGGTTAATGTGATGACTAAAGACCGGATTATATGCAAATGCATATTTGCATATGCAATTGCATATTTAGACCCTTTTCAGCGGTAGTTGCATATTTTAGCAAAAAAATTGAGATCTTGCATATTTACGCTTGATCTGTTCTGATGCCTCACATAGTGACACTATAAAAGTCAGATAGCTAAGCGCGCGGCTAGCGAACTGAACGCTCGGCGCGGTGGCTGTAGACTGCCTCCTCTTGGATTGATGTTGAATGAATCTATTCAAGTTATGAAGAAAATTCGCCTTATGAATTCCTCGTTGCCAAAGCTATTCCTGAGTAAACTCAAAGAAAAATTCGAAGACTTACTGAACAATAACCAAGGGTTTGAACCCTTGTGCCAAATTTTGCACGGCACAATAAGTTCAAAAATCGCACCCATTTTTAAATTCTGTCCAGTCACATCAGTAGACGTAGAACGCTCCTTTTCCGACTACAAACATATATTAGCGATCGTAGACATAATTTGTCTACAGAACATTTAGAACAGCTCTAGTCGTATATGTTTTTAAAGGTAAATTGTGAATTTCATTGTTAAATACATTTTTTAATTGATATTTTCGAAAATAACATTTGTGGGTACTCAAGTGTCGGCTGATGGTTAAATGAAGAAAAAACGAGTTTGCGTGTAAAATAAGCCTTTAATAAGTTCCCACAATAATTATAATTCGTGAGCACACAAACACGGTCAGCGTACAATTTTACGATATTAATAGTACACACTGGGTCAAGGTTGATTGCGGATAGACGAGGCGACTGCGCGGTAGTTGAACGAATACTGAATTTTCGCTGTTACTAGGCGCCTTTTATATGGCCCGACGAGTGGAGTATTAGTGGTAAATCGTCACTTCGGCTAGTTGCCCGAAGGCTCTAGAACTTGTGCATTTCAAGCGTACAATGGTTCGTACCTTTTCTGGAATGTGCGCGAGGTAGGTAGGTCCACGCCTCTGTCTCGACGTAGTAGGTATCTACCTACGCTCAGTCGTGTATCGTCCATACTCGACGGCTGGCGAGTGCTCTAGTAATTTCGTTTGCATATATTTGATCACAGGCGCCGCCTCTGGAAATATCGATACGTTTCGGGTGTAATCCAAAACGCGACGTAGCAACAATGCGTGGTTGCTACACATTGTTAGCCTTGAGAATTAATAGCTTACTAAAATAAAAAAAAATATTTAAAAATACGACTTCCTGTATTATTTAATGATGCATATTTTGGCCCTTTTTATGGATTTTCGTGCATATTTTAGCAATTTTTATTGCATATTTGCATGCATATTTTGGGCTGTTTTTGTTGCATATAATCCGGTCTTTAGTGATGACCGTGGCCGGTTATCAACATTACTTCTGGACTTGGTTGTATGGATCCAAATTCCTCGTGATGGTGATTTCAGTACAGGGTGAGATTGCCAATAATAAGTTGTGGGTAGATTGTTGTTTATTGCGAGATACTGTACAATGGTGCTTCGTAGGAAATCACACCTTTTTTATATATTCCTCATGCTGTCTCACTCATACACGCATGTCTTTTTTTTTTTTTTTTACATTAACACCACACAGGAGGCCCTGAGGAAAATAATTTCCCTCAGGGCCTATGTCAACTTTGTATGTCATGCTGTGTGGAGGGTCTTTTTGAGGAAAGAAAGGAGTGAACATGGGTATTGAAGAGACCCATGTTGTAGGAAGGAGGAAACACAGAGGCCGGCAAATCGTTCCACAGCCGAGCCGTTGAACTCAAGAACGAGTCATAGAAACGACCCGTTCTCATGTGAGTAATGTCAACCGTGTACAAATGTTGGGCGCGTGTTTGGCGTGTTTCCCGACTATGCACCGGTGCCAAGGGGATCAATGATGCTAGTTCTTCGGAGCATCTTTCATTGTAATACCGGTAGAACAAGGACAGCGTTCCCACCTGACGCCTATGCTCTAAAGATTGCAGTCCGTCTGTTAAGATGGGAGAATCTATCAAACGGACCGCCCGTTTCTGCACAGAATCAAGGTTTTTTTAGGTATTTTGGAGCTCCAGACCAGAGGTGGCTGCCAAATTCAACCGTGGGGCGCACTTGCGATTTGTACAGGGTTAGCAGTTGGGTACTATTAAAGTATCTGCGGGCCCTGTACAGTACGCCCAGTTTCTGAGAGGCTAACTTAACTCTGGTTTCGATGGAGCCCCCGTACCTGAGCTGGTCACTTAGAGTTACACCAAGCATATCGATGGAGGTCCTGTTCGGAAGGTTGCTTCCACTGAAGGAGACTAGATTTTCATTTCGATCCCTTTTAGACGTTATCAAACATGATTGGGTCTTTGAAACATTAAATTCGACGAGGTTATTCTTACCCCAAGAGAAAATACTCTCGAGGTAACCGTCCATTCTTTGCTTCAAAGCCCTCCGAGCTATTGGAGTTTGTGTGCCCTTTGGGGGCTTGTCAAACAAAAAGCTATCATGGACTGTACTGTCATCCGCGTAACAATGAATCGGTGCACATGATAAGAGGTCATTGATGTACAACAGAAACAAAGTCGGTGACAGAACCGATCCCTGTGGGACGCCAGCATTTATCGAATGCGAAGAAGAGGTGAAACCGTCAGCAACCACCTGAATCGACATCTCCCTCAAAAAGTAGGCAATCCACTTACACAAGGATGAGGGAAGTCCGTAAGAAAGTAGTTTGTTGACATGTCTCTTTCATACTGCAAGACGTATGCTCACCACAGTTATTACAACAATAATGAATAATCAATTCTGTAGGGCGTGGTCTTGAGTGGGAACTGGGTTCTGCGCTGATGCTGGATGGCTGCGTTGTACCGAGATCGACGAAATTGACCTTATTCTTTCAAAAAAGTTTTGCGTCACTATCGACGCTCACGAAAAAACATCGCATTCACACTAATTTACTAGGTAATTCATCGTACGACGTTGGGTCACTGACGCGGTTTTATTTATATTGATCTCCGAAGGGCAGAGTTCAGTGTATTTGCCTCCTGGCCGCAAGATTTTTTTTACATTAGCTCCACACAGGATGCCCTGGGGAAAACAATTTTCCTTGTGGCCTATGTCGTCTTCGGAGATGTGTAAAGGGTCTTTTTGGTGGAAGAAAGGAGAGGAAGTTCAGGGAAGTAAAAAGGAATGAGTGGTGTGTAGGAATCTGAGGTCAATGTGTCTAGAAGTAACGGACTCGTTAATCCATCTCTCCCACTGCGGTCAAGGCGATGAGTCGAAAAAGTCCGGCTGGAGAGGTAAAAGGATCTCAATCAACCAGTCTCTGTGCTGCCAAGACATAGAAAAACCTCACCCATGAACTTGGATACCCCTGTTAAGCCGCCAAAGGTAAAAAAAACAATTGAGGTGACCCACGGCAAGGGTTCCCGGAGCGACGGGTACTATGCACGCCCCCAAATTAGAAAAAAAAAACAGGAATGAGTACTTTAAGTATTTATTTATTTAAGAAATTTACCTGATTTAGTTTATAGTAATACGAGAATCTGTTCCGCGTACAATTAATTGACAGTTAACAACTTACAAACAAAAAAGTGGTAGGTAGTTATTGTTTAACGGATATGAGAACTCCTCCCTTGATTTTAGAGCTTGTGGCTAGATTTCTGTAAAAGGAGTAGGTATTATAAGTTTTTAAAACATTAACAGTTGCAGTCGCAACATTAAAATATTAATCTCCACTGCGAGTTAGCTTGTAGTTCACCAGATATGTCTTAAGAGAACATGAAAAGTTGCACAGAGAACACTAAAAACATTTTTCTACAGTGTGTGTCACCACGTGTTCCGTCAAATAACTCTTTTGAAAACATGAATCGATGCACTAAGAACATGAAAAAGGTTTTTCTCCACAGCGCCCTTGAGGTGATTTTTTAATTATTATGTAGCAGCCAGCCTCTGCTACGATTAAAATGTTTATTAACATTAAAATATTTGAAAGTAGAACCATCGATATTGAACCGCAGTTACCAGTTTGGTTTTTTCTAGAGACCAGGGAGAGTTCTGTAAATCTGTAGCGCTGTCCATACATAAATTCATTTTGCAAATTATATTTTTACAAATTATATTTATACACCATATGAGTTCTACATTATTTTAGTTACACATCATAACAGTTCTACAATTAAAAATCAGCCAAATATTATTGAATCAGCATGTGTTTCTTTAAATCTCCTTTACGATAACATGAAAAGTTGCAGCTGGAACATGAAAATAGATTTTCTCTACCGTGATTCAACATATGTCTGGACCAATACTCCTTTTGAGAATATGAATATTACAACCGGAACGTAAAAAGGGTTTTTCTCCCCTGTGAGTCGGTTTGTGGCTGGTTAGAATATGCTTTAGAGAACTGAATGGTTCTACTCTGAACAGGAAAAAAGTTTTTCACTCCTATGAGTCAGCATGTGTCTTGTCAGATTGCTCTTTCGAGAACACGAATAGTTGCACTCGGAACATGAAAAAGGTTTTTCCTTACTGTGGGTCATCATGTGGAGCGTCAGATGGCCTTGTTGAGAACATAAGTAGTTGCACTCAGAACATGCAAAAGGTTTTTCACCACTATGAGTCAGCATATGTCTCGTCAGATTTCCTTTAATAGAACATGAATAACTGCAGATGGAACACGAATAAGATTTTTCTCCACTATGAGTCAGCATGTGTCTCGTAAGAGAGCACTTTTGAGAACATAAATAGCCACATTCGGAACATGAAAAAGGTTTTTCTCTACTATGAGTCAGCAAGTGGGTTGTCAGATGGCCCTTTTGAGAACATGAATAATTGCACTCAAAACATGAAAAAGGTTTGTCTCCACTGTGGGTCCTCATGTGTATCATCAAATTACCCTTTTGAGAACATGAAAAGTTACAATCCGAACAAGAAAAATGTTTCACTGCAGTATGGCTGCGAAGGTGTCTTTCGAAATCAGCCTTACGAGAGGAGGAGTAGTTACAATGAGGACAAGAGAATCGTTTATCCACAGGACGCATCTTCAGAACTGTTGAGAAATTTGAAAGGGATTTAAAAAGGCTTCATAAGACTTATTACTCAAGTGGAGATAAGCATAGTAAATGCATAAATAGAGAAAATTAAATGGATCACACTAAATGTTAAATTTTAAAATGAAAATAGGTTTTACCAACTATCTGGTTAATTCTTTCAACGCGTTCTAAGCATTCCTTTTTAACATCCGACAGGTCTATTTCAATTTTCATGGAAGGAAAAGCCCCTTCGTCTTCTTGGGATCCAAGATCCGCCTTGATGGCAACTGTCTTCGAATTAGTGCTCTCTGCAAAAACAAAATATTATAAAATATTTCTTCCTATGGTAGGAGAGGGGTCAGATGAATTACGGAGCGCCCACGGAATGCACATTTTTTGTATTGAATCTGTCAACTTGACATCTGTCATCCACCGGACTAGGCAGCTCCGTAATTAAAATGACTCCCTCTCTCCTGTTTTCGTCGGAGAGGGGGGTGTATCTTTTCGTATATCGCCTTAGGCAGGCCGCACACATCAGACAAAAATCGAAACGGAAACCGGATTGGTTATAATACCGGGGCCATGCCCGTTGTCAGACCGGATTGGACAGCCGGCGCGGAGTAATGAAAATAGGCCACGACTTTCCGCGCCAGCCGTCCAATCGAATTTTGTCTGAACCGACAATCGGATGGAAAAATCTGACGTTTGCGCCGGGCCTTAGGAGCGGTTATGGCGTAGACGTGTATTGTCTATGGTTGATCTGCGCTTATACCGCTTTGGTGTGAACGGTCTGAAGGGATTGTATGGATATCGTTATTTGGCGTGCGATGATCTTTTATATTTTATAGCCGTGTCTGAACACCCCATTTATGAGTAAAACCTCTAATTGTAATATTTAATTAAATGAAGACAATATTAGCGAAACTCAATGTAATATTTAAAATCTGGAAACAGAATAAGTATTATAAGTATTATAAATTGATTTAAAAATTACTGCCTCAACACAGGCTAGCCTAGTGAGGCAGTATACTGAAAAACAAAATTTATAACTATTTTCTATTTTTCATTTATCTACTGTTCATATTTATATTTTTTTCTGTTGATATCCTTTTGTACTTATGTAATTTTAAACCACTGTAAACATAACACTGAATATGTACTTTTTAGTTATAATCTTGAAAATTTCATTTAATAAAGATATATATTATTATTATTATTAGAAGAATCGGAAAAAGATACTAGCACATCTGGGACTCGAACCCAGGACCTGTTTCTTTCCGGGCAAATGCGCTATCACTGCGCAAAGGTGTCGATATCCGACTCTTACATACGTATCATACTTCGACCAAGAACCATAACATTATATTCATTTTCTTAACACATACCTATTTTATTGGCTACTATCTTTATGTATGATTGAAAGATTCAAACCCGAACTAAATGCTATCAAGAGAGTGTCTGGATAAATTTTATCCATTTTATTTTTAATATGCGACATCTATTGACTTTTGGAAAGCGGAAGGTCCTCGGTTCGAGTCCTAGAGGTGCAAATATATTTTTCTGATTTTTCTGTTTCCAGATTTTCGATCGAGTTTCATTAATTTTGTCTAAATTGTTCATATGAAGTTAAGACTTAGTGATGTGACGATATTTAAATCAACATAATTTTAATAAATTAATCTACTTTTATAATAAAAACTATAAACAAATAAAGGAAAATATTGAAGATTCCAATGATATATCAATCTTTAACTTTTTACCCGCGTTGATCTACTCCGTTTTTTCAATACCCATACGCGGTATGTATATGTCATATTTCAAGTACCACGAGGCACGAGGACACATTCACTTGATTATAGATGTTTTTTACGAAAAAAATTTTTACTTTCGAAATATGCCTGAATATGTCAGCATCGTGATAGTTACACGAATATCCTAGCGAGCGGGAAAAAATACTGTGACATAGTAGCGCTGTTATATCGGCAGTCGAAGTTAGCGTAACAAGGGCTGATACGGGCGCGTGAGGCATGACTTTTGCCGTATCAACTGTTGTTACGATCGCGTGGAAAAGGTTAAGGTCAATATAAGCCAGAAGAATAACCCCAATTGTCCGCTTCGGGGACCAATGCTGCAAGAAGCACCCTGCTTTTGAGCACCTTCAATACGGAGTTTGATTGATTTATGTCAATGAAATGTGTTTACTCCATCAACGTCAACGCATTTTAATAAGTGCAACTTATATTATGTCCCATGTAAAAAGAGGTAAAATTTGGGAATACATTCTGAGCAATATGATAAAGTTAAAATTCCGAAATGAACATACGTACCACGTTTTAAGGGGTGTTTAGACATCTAATATAACCGCTAGCAGGTATCTGTCGAACCGCGAGCGCATATGTTTCGTGCCGTTCACACGGCGCAGATAAAATATTTCTTCATATGGTAGGAGAGGGGGTCAGTTGAATTAGCGAGCGGCCACGGAGTGCGCATTTTTTTGTACTGAATCTATGAACTTGACATCTGTCACCCACCGGTCTTGGCAGCTCCGTAATTAAAATGACCCCCTCTCCTGTTTACGTCGGAGTGGGGGGCGCTTAACTGTTGGCATATCGCCTCAGGAGCGGTTACGGCGTAAGATGTGCATTGTTTATGGTTGATGTGCGCATAAAGCGCTCAGGTGTGAACGGTCTGAAGGGATTGTATGGAGAGCGATATGTGGCGTGCCATGATCTTTTATATTTATATGCTCAATGTAAACGAGCTCTTAATATACCCAATGAATGTTACTTACCGGCTGTCTGAGTACTCTCCGCGTTTTGCGAAAATTTCATCTTTACATCTGGGAGGTCGAAACCTATTTCCGTATACAGCATTACACCTCCGCCTTCTTCCTGGGGCCCTGGTTCCGTCTTGATGGAAACAGTCTCGGGATTTAGTAGATCCATGGCACCTCTGTGATAGTGTTTGGTAATTGATTCAAGCCAAAAAAAGTATAGCTGGAACAGAAGATTCTTATAACGCACTTATCGCACGAGTTTAGAATAATTGGTTTCGCTTGGAATACTCTGCCAAAATATTGAAAACATATACATAAAACATATTTGTAAACCTATTTATATAAGTGTGACTGTATTTTGAGCTTGAAGTTGACATTTGAAAGCTGTAGAGAGAATCGCCGTCAATCATGGGATACTCATTACGGAAAAATATCTATGATCTCGGATGTCTGGAATTAGAAGAAAGTGATGATACCATATATATATGGAGGCTACTATCTCACTCTAGTATTGCTCATGTCAAGGTAGCAATTTAATTATTCCACAGAAACTAAATTTTAAAATATGTACACTTCAAATTGAGAGCTTAAATGTTCCTCAATCAAAACGTTAAATCAATTCCTCAACTCGTGCAGTTGAACTGATCGGCATTGGTAAAGTAAACTAAGGAGTGTTAGACACGCGCAGTTGTGAAAGAGCAATGGTCGACCAGTTTGTTTTGGAATAACGGTCGCAACCAAAATGATTAGCGTGATTAATGTCAGCATTAGAACTTACCAATAACTATCTCAAGTATGTGATGATAAATTAAACTGTGTGGGTTAAACAGTGTATGGGTTATTATGTAGAATTAGATATTGGTAAAACGGTAAGAGGACCAAATGACTGACGGTGAGGAAAGCTTGTGTCAAAAAATACATTATTTTTGCTTAGACAATGATGATGTCATAGACAATTAATAACATTTCCGCACATCTGGCCATTTATGCAACTAACGCACCGAAGTCAACATCCATCTCTGAATTTAATTCGGAGTTGGAAGTTAGGCCGATCGTGTGGTGGCTGCGGCCAACTCTCCAACTCTGAACTGTGAACTCCAAAATTTCGGACGTCGAATCGCTGATTCGGCCCAGTATCTTATCAGTATTGCCTACAATTGTGCAGGCAATGGTTCGGTTTCCATAATGTGGTTATCTATTCGTAAAGGGAACCATTCATAACTTGTTCTAACACAGCAAACTTATTTTGTGATACCATTTTAATTCACATTAATAAAAAAACTTGGTTTTACCACTTTTTATCGTTTATGAAGACACACATTTTTCGTGAGCAACGCTCACTTCTTCAGGGTTTAATATGAATCAATAAATTAAACCCTGAAGAAGTGAGCATTGCTCACGAAACATGTAGGTTTTTATGAACAACAAAAGTGTTAAAATCTATGTTTTTTATTAATTTGAACCATCCATAAATTGCGTCACACGAATTTCATGATTTTTTTACCCCTCCCCCCCCGTCCCTACCACACATTGTCACATTTTTAAGATTCCCTCCTCCCTAGTGTGACGTCAAATCATTAAATAATTTAAATTTTTACATGTGACATCACAGAGCTGATGACCTCCCAATGTCACACAATGTCACACGTATCTACTCTCCTCCCCCGCCCTTAAAGTGTGACGTAATTAATAAATGGCCCAAAAGCTAAAGAGGTAAATAATTTCAAACAATTTTTATGCCATCGCCAATCACCTCGGAGGTGAATCCTGGCTAACTCAAACTCCAACCTTCCAACTCAAGCTTCCAACGCACGAACTACCCCTCCACACAATCGTCCAAACGTTTCAAGTTGGATGTTGGCATCAATGTGGCCGAACCATTAGGATTATGATAATATGTCATGCGTAAATTATTGGGCTGGTAGATTTTCAGCCGGTTGACTATGTTGGACTTCGGCGGCCTTAACAAAAAAACGACTAGATAATATAATTTCAAAGACGTCAGAGAAGCTACAAACGTAAATTGATTCTGAACTGACATTTAGTGCAGTCGATTCTGACCATATTTTTTATAGTTTTTAGGACAAATGAATATTAAAATTACTTATAAATACAAAGGTTCTTAGTAGGAGGACTCCAGTTTCGCAAACATAATTGACCCTTCAATCGTGACAAGCTTTTTTACATTAGTTCCACACCAGGAGGCCCTAAGAAAATTAAATTTCCGCAAGACCAATGTCATTTTAGGGGATCCTGTGTGGAGAATTTTTTTTTATTGAAAAGAAAGAAATAAATTTCTGGGAAGGATATAGGTAATACGGGTGGGTAGGAATCTGGAGGTTAGTATGTCCAGGAGTGACGGACGTATGATTCCCTCCTTCCAACTGCAGTGCAAAGCGGGGGGTCGAGAGATTCTGGCTGGAGAGAATAAAGACCTCCCTCAACCAGTCATAACTAGATGGTAACCTTACCCCTTACGTAAGTTCTACAATTTTATTGAAAAGCCACCTTTGGGCTGGAACACCCAATATGTATAAAAAACCATCTCTATTCTGTGCAAACTAGGGCGAGCCGTTCGATTGACGATTAGTTTTCCACAGACCGATTGCCATATATAAAGTACGGACGCAATTTAGACATGCTACAGGTATTTTAAAGGAGCCTGATCAACAGAGCTGGCAGCAACTGATTCTTAGTGCCCCATGGCACGGGCGTAAAATTCTACAGACACCCATTCCTAGTTGAAGTTGGCTCCATGGGAACGGATCGTTTCTTCAATTCGCATCGGTATAAGTTGGTTCGCATGAGGAAAGAACTGCAGACAAATTTTCTTCCTCCTTCATAATTTAAATCCCCTACCTACAGTCCCTACCTTTCGCCTCTGTAGTGAAATACTCCTCCTGACTTTACACCGTATTTATATAGGTACGTGGGCGCTTTTCCGATGATTTTAATTTTTTTAACGGTAGCTCCACACATAGCTCTCTCAACCAATCTCTTCCGATCCGGTCGGCCACACTGTAGGCCGGCAAAATCATTCTCTGCCAAGACCAACACAAACCTTACCCATGGCAGTAGTGCTTGTTATTCAATAAAATGTTCTCGGGGCAGCGGTACCCACACCCATCTCCCATTTTCAATAGTCTAAAACCTTTTTTGTTTTGAGCATGATGCATTTAACGATGATATATTATGTTGTGCTCTGAGTACAAAATGTAAATTTTAGGTCTCTATCTTAAAATCAAGTTTTTTGGATTGGGGTCAAATAATGGATGGATGATTGCGTTAGCTCCGCACAGAAGGCCCAGAGGGCCCTAGGTAGGGCCGTATTTACACTTTTCATTAGTATAGGCCGCTTCATTTGTGCCGCCCCTTTCTCCTTCTTAGATGTTGTCACCTATCATAATCACTCACTTGTAGGCTGCCTGCAGGTGACAAACAATTTTTAAAATAAATATTTAAATATAGGTTAAGTAGGTACTCAAAACTCAAATAAACGAAATTTTTTATGGGATTTTTTATTTGACAAAATCATCCATAATAGGTTCATAGTTTATAGCATTCATTAGGTCTGCTTATATGCATAGAAGAGCCAAAGGGTAAAGTTTTTTTAGCGATAATGAAGACCTTTGGTAATTCTTCACTCGCTTTAATCAGGAAAAACTCCTTTCTCCAGAACAATTTGTGACCGGAGTGCAAAGTACGACGCGGAGAGCTATATCCAAGTTTGGGTTAACGTTGCACAGAGATGGTTTCCTCAAAAATTTTCCTTAAAAAGATTCTCTGCCGCCTTATTAGAGGAAATGTGACCGCGAAGGTGTACATATTCCTGAACTAAATCGTCTTCTAAATCATTGTATAATATAGCACAAGAGACAGCTTTTTCTGAGACTCTTTGTGTTGAAAGTTCACCCATTTGTTTTTAAATAAAAATTTTTCTTTGAAGTTTATATACGCATTATGGATTCCTCTCAGTTGTTTCAATATCCTCATTTGGTGTTTCGTCTATAAAGTTTTTTTCTCTTAGGGCCATCTTACTCTTAATGTCGCCCTGATATAACTAAAGTGCGCTCATTTCAATTGCACTTTCTTCGAAATAATCAAAGTTTTCTTGCTCTGGTATAATAAACTCGGGAAGAGATCCATAAAAATGAGATACCGTCAGTACATCAATAGATAGTAACTAAATAAAGGTAGCAAACTGCCCAAGCATTTTTTTTGTGAAATATTCGCACCATTATCGCACGACGCAATCCGCGGTCCCGTACGGGATCACAGGGCATCTAAAGATTCCTTTAAAGGGGGAAATAGGTGTAGAGGCTTCAAAAATTTTTTTTTTCATAAATCGATGATAGAACCATTCAAAAATATATTCTGAAAATTTCAAACCAAAATTCCACACCATTTAAAAGTTATTTGCGTTTAAGTGAGTGTCTCTCGGTCGAACTACCACTATTTTACTGCCACCCTTATTTTCAAACGCATTTTTCTCGAAAATACTTTTTTCGAATTTGTGTAACCTCTAGCTCCTACAGTTTTTGATCAATCGATATCAGTGAGGTTCAAATAGAAGAAACACTTATAAAAAAAGTAAATATTTTTTAAAAATTGATTTCGGATAAAAATTGTGACCTCCGAGTTATACAAATTGTCCTGTCGGATGGCGATTTATAATGCGCTGTAGCTGATATCTCCGTTATTTTTTGAGAAAAATATTGGAAAATTTTAGAATATACTCTTGAATGTATGTGTAAAATGACCTCAAGGTATAAATAAAAAAATATGTATTCCTTACGTGTTAAAAAAATTCATGAAAATCACTAAAAATCGTCGTCCTACACCTATTTCCCCCCTTAAACGCTCGTGCACCGCGTGCAATAAAGGTAGCCCACTGCCAAAGCACTTTTTGTGAAATATTCGCACCACCACCGGTCCCATATTGGACCGTTGAGCATTGAACGATACAAATACGCGGTCTCGTCTAAAGGTTTATAGATAGAAAACTCTTATCTATCTACAGTGACTTTTTTATAATCGTACACAAACTTAATGGCTTACCAAAGCAAGCGAGCGCCGCCCCCTGAACTCTGCCGCCCCTAGGCCGCGGCCTATAAGGCCTATTGACAAATCCAGGACTGGCCCTAGGGGATGCTGTGAGTACGTTTAGGAAAGGAAGGATATTATAGGAGGGAGGAAATACAGAGGCTGGCAAATCATTCCACAACCGAGCTGAAACCGAAGGACGAGTTGTAGAAACGACCCGTTTACATGTGAAAATGGTCAATCCTGTACAAATGTTGGGCACGCGGTCGGAGTGTTCGCCGACTATGTCGAAGAGATCAATATATCAATGACGCTAGTTCCTCGGAGCACCTTCCATTGTAATAGCGGTCGAACAAGAACAGCATTCTACCTATCGACTCTGCTCTGAAGATTTTTCGGAATAAATCAACATTTTAGCTATTATTTTTAAATCGACAATTTGGTCCTCCGTCAATGAAATAAGTGATTGTGGCGATATATATTTTTTTAATTTATTTGATGTTTACACGTCATGACACTCACAAATAAAAAACTGAAAATGATTGCTTCATTCTGCATAATGGTAGAGAAATTTACAATATTATATTTATCACCAAAAAACATAAATTTTTCAATGTTCGAGGTTTAGTCGAATGTATTTGTTCTGTTGTGTTGCTAACTTTTAAATCAACTCTGATTCCGTTGAAAGTATTCAGCACAAATTTCTTAAATATAAATATATTCTAAAACCCGGTATAGCCGTAGAAAACTTAAATTACAAACGCTTGGTGAAATAAAAATAATCATTTAAGGTTTTTATTTTTAAGTTTTTTGTCAATTCGACGGCTCGCCTAAACTTGCACAGAATCAAGTGATTTTTTTGGTTAATTGGGCTTCGGCCCTGTGTAAGGTGAGAATCGCTTGCACTAAATTATTTTAGCTTACGATTTTTATTTTATGTATGTTGTTTCTATGACGGCTTATTTCATTTTGTCTCAAGGTCATAATTTAATTAAAATATTTAACAAGACATTGTTTGAATCAAAGCGGCGACAACATTGAGGGGGTATACACGCTACTAGCCAGTTAGTTTAAAAGCGGGTGAATCGGCGAGCGAGATTGTCATGATGACACACAAAACTATCTTCTCGCTTTGTAGCGACAGTAACAGCTAAAATAATGACTCCCGCGCGAACCAATTCTGTCGACATTTTGTTAAAAAAAACTTGAGCTCACTGCTAGCGCCACACGCTAGACAGTAGGGAGAATTACGACTCCCGCGAGAAAAAATTCTGATAGTTTTGAAATCAGCTGTTGGTGGGCCGCCATTTTGAGCGAGTAGCGAGTAAAGTTGACTACCTTTCAACTTTTTTTCCTAGATTGTCCCCAATCTGCTAGATAGCTAGTAATACGATTACACTAAGCGAGTTTACTAACAGATAGTTAATTTCCCAGATAGCTTGTAAACTCGCTCAATGTAATCCAGGCTTAAAGCGTCGACGACACGTGGCGAGTTTACAAGCTACTATCTCGGAAATTCACTATCTGTTAGTAAACCCGGCCAGTGTCACCGTGTTACTTGCTTACTAGCAGCGACTAGCAGAATGTTGACAATCTACGAAAAAAAGTTAAAAGGTCGTCAACTTAACTCGCCTACACGCTTGCTCGGGATTGGTTTATTTATGTTTCCCACATGGCTTCCGATAAACAGCTGATTTTGAATGTTAAACATCTGAAAAATTAGTTCACGCAGGCGTCGTTATTCTTGTTACTGGCGCTAGCAGCGGCATCAGTTTCCTACGCTTCTGAGCGAGTGGACAGTTTTGTGTGTCATCATGACAATCTCACTCGCCGATTTATCCGCTTTTAAACTTAGTAGATAGTAGCTTGTAAACTCGCCACGTGTCATCGACGCTTAAGTAAAATAAATTTAAAGCCAAGAACGGAAATTTTAACAATTGTCTATGACCTCATTGTTATCTATTTATAACCCAGGGGCGTATAACTTCGTTCAAATTTTTCAACCGTGGTCCGTGACGTAAAAGTGCTGCCACTCATAGATAAAGTTTCATAGATGGAGCTGTAAAGATAGGTTTGTAATTTTGATTTTCGCCATCTCTCGCTCAGGGTTGCCAACTTAAGGGTAAAATAAGTGGGATGGGATTTTTTTACTGGTTTAATAGGTGTTTTGGAGTATTTTTTGTGGTATTTTTGGGGGTTTTGTGATTCCATATATTTTTTTAAATTTTTATTACATCGTATACACGGAGCACTCGCACACTTATTATTTGAGGATTTATTTTTATTGTACAAAAACTTGCTGAAACGACTTGTGCCTTCACAAATGGAAAAATTGGTGGACTCTTGAAGTTGTAGAATTTTTTTTTTAATTTCCGAGAACACCTGATCCATACAGCTTCAATGTGTTTTGGTTTTGATTTTCTAAATATATCACAAGATCTTGAAGAAAATGATTTTTTTTTTTTACAGTAAATACCGTACAAGAATCTCAACTGCTCCGTCTGAAGCCAGTGAGACTATGGCATTCCCCAAATTAGGTATGTTGTGAGGCTGAAGGTAGTGAGGAGGGGAAGGAGGTGGGGAAGAGGAGGGTTGGGAAGTACCTGGCCATTTTCAAGCAACATTTAAATTCTGAATGGTGGTCTTACACCAGGGCGATACTGATAGTATCTTCCACTCTGGAACATGCCGTAAATATACTATAATATATATTATTTTAAATGAATTAATTGTGAAATAACACAAATTAATCAAATAAAATTTACTTGCGCATGCCGGGTTCGAACCCCAATCTCCGGATCGTGAGTCAAGAGTCTTACCCACTGGACTACGGAGGTCGTCAGGTCATTTGATGGATGAAAATTAAAATCTCTTGATTTTATGAAACAAACAGCCCCGTATTTTGCGTATCGCTTGAGAAAGATATGTTTTATAAGGTATATAACAAATCGCGTACTGGCAACACAAAATATTTGGAAATGGCGTCTTGGATAAAACGGTTTGACATCTTGGTTTTCTGCATATCATTAAAAGGTAAGATATAGCATTTTTCTGTTGAAAATAATTATTATACTGTATACAAATGTTTAATCTGATCGATAAATATGATTTCCATTCAAAAACATTGCTTTTTCATTTTGTTTTCGCTAAAAACGTTCATGATCCTGTGATGGCGCATTGGTGGATGTTTTTAATGGAGATCTTCTTGTTTTGGCCTTTTGTATTGTTTTACGTATTTTAATTTGATTCTTACAAGATGTATTAATTTATTTTAATGTTTTCCGGTAGACTATATATAACTTATTGTTATCATTTTTATAGATGGCTGTTAGAGGTTTGTCACATGAAGAAATAACTATTGCACTGGAAGGAGACATTTCCGATGTCAAATGGGAGTCTGACGGTGAAGGTGAAGAGAGCTGGTCAGTGGAGTATCTACAAGATGAACAGGATGAGAACCAGTACCAGGACCAGGACATCAACATTCAGCATTCGTCCGTAAATTAATTTGAGGTTAGGTCGGTTAGGATACCTTAGTTTTTGTGTTATGTTTTATTATCAATTGTCTTATGTGTTATTTATTATCAATTGTCTTTACTGAAAATAAACATATTTAAAGATGTTCTCAGAGTGTTTCATTTGTCTAATGTAACATTTTCTGATTCCAATAATTTTGTTCTTAAATAATTTATTGGGCTAATGAAGTAGGTCGAGAGCGATTATATTGTCTATGGTAGACAAATAAGTTTCCTCTATCTTTAGTCTATTAGCGCTGGCAGGTGCGGGAAGGGCGAGGGGGGGGGGGGTCTGGTTAAGTTGGTGACGAAACCGCTAGGAGGAAAAAGCCCGAAGTGATCGATCTAGGGGTTAGTATATTTATGGTATAACCTAAATATTTTGTTTTTTATTGACACGTGCTTTCTTCAGCGTCAGTCAATGATTGGTTTATTTATGGTGTCAGTCGTTTCATCCTGTTTCCAATCTAATACTACATAATATCCCTTACTCTGTTTAATCCGTGCAGTTAAATTTATCATCCCATACTTGCGATAGTTATTGGTAAGTACTAATGCTGATATTAATCACACTATTCATTTATTAGCGGCTGACAGTCAAACTGATCGATATCTGTTCCTTCTGTCTATCCGCGCTAATCCACACACCTACTTATGTAAGGGAATTCATTTTACGTTTTGTTAGATGAACATTTAAACCGACAATTAGAAGTCTTTTGGATTAGTGTTTCTGTAGTAAAATTAAATTGCTACTTTGACTTGAGCAGTACTAGAGTAAGACAGTAACAGTGTACGGTTAAGGCCGGCCGTAAATATTAGATTTTTTCCTCAGATTGTCTGATCCGACAAAATCGGTTGGTCGGCCGACGCGGAAAGGCGTGGCCTATTTTCATTGCCGACAACGGGCGTGGTCCCGGTATTATAACCAATCCGGTTTTCGTATCGATTTTTGTCTGATCCGTTTTTTGTCTGATGTGTGCGGCCTCCCTAATATGTGATAGCAGCTACTCGCTTTTTCTTCTTCTAATCTAAAAGTCAGTCATTGTAATATCCATTGTTTCTTGTCTCGCTTATTGAACAAATCAGTCGCGTACTTCTTCTTATGGTTACATTCAATAACACAAATAATATTGGCGGAGCCGTTTCACTTCCTTTAATAAGATTGCAAGCGTTAAGTTTTTAAACTGCATTGATTAAAATACTCACATTATAAAAACAGTATTTCCGATTTTCTTTTAAATGCGGAATGGCGAATCCAAAATAATGTAATACCGGTTTATCTTTAGAAATAGATATTGTATTCATAATATTGAGTTTTGCCACTATTGATGGCGATTCCCAGCCGTTTTCAAATGGCAAACGTGAGCTTAAAATACAGTTACAGTCATTATTGTATCCTCCTTTCAAATATGAGTTTTTGTTTTGGCAAAGTATTCCAAGCAAAACCAAATATTCAAAGCTCATGCGAATTAAATCTTCTTCTATATCTAGTTTTAATTAAGTTTTAAAACCCGTTATTACAAATGTCAAGCGTAACTACCAACTGACATTCTATGACTTACGTAATAGGTACATTTCCATGTAAAAATTTAACATCTTATAACATGTATTGTAATGTACTGTGTAGGTATGTCTTAGTAAAAAAATAAATAATAACTGTACTCCAAAACGTGTATGGGAAGCATTTCGCAACATAACTAAAACAAAAATAAATAAATCTTCCGATATTAAATCACTGAACATCAATAACGTGAACACCTCAGACCCAAAAATCATTGCGAATTTTGCCAATAATTATTTCACGTCAGTGGGAGTCACACTTGCGAAAAAAATTCTCAACAATCTTAATACAACAGAATCCGATCTCGCTAAGTTAACAATCTCTAATTTCGGTCATAAATTAGACAATATCCAAACAACTTCAAATGAAGTCATGAAAATAATTGACGAACTCAAGTCATCGAATGCTTGTGGTCCTGATAACATCTCATCAATTCTGCTAAAAAGTATTAAATCCTTCATAGCAACTCCAATCGCATATATTTCCAATCTAAGCTTCGATTCAGGAAAATTTCCAAATCATTTAAAACACTCTATCATTATACTGCTTCACAAAAATGGAGATAAATCGCAGATACACAATTACCGGCCAATTTCTTTGCTCAATTCTGTCTCGAAAATTATAGAGAAAATTGTAAAGAATCGGCTCAGTCATTACCTTGAAAAAAATAACATCCTTTCCAATAGACAGTACGGCTTCAGACCAGGCTTGAGCACTGAAAATGCCATTACAAACCTGACGAAATTCATCTCCAACAATATCGATAGAGGAAGAAAATGCGTTGCGCTCTTCTTGGATCTAGCCAAAGCGTTCGATACTATCTCACACAAAATTCTCTTAAAAAAACTACAGCGCATTGGCATTCAGGGTCAGCTACTAAAGTGGCTGAGTAGTTATCTGGAAAATAGGAGCCAAAGAGTGAATATTAACAATATTCTAAGCGATCCAGCTGATATTAACTTTGGTGTACCTCAAGGAAGCACTCTAGGACCACTTTTATTCAATATCTATATAAATGAATTATGTAACAGTTCATTTGCCGATCACATTATCACCTTTGCCGATGACACAGTATTATTATTTGAAGGCAAAAATTGGAATGAAGTTCATAATAATTCAGAAATTGGTATTAACAAAGTAAAAGAATGGCTGGATAATAATCTTCTCACTCTCAACACTGACAAAACTAAATTCATCCGCTTCAGTGCAACTCAAGCAGGACAACCAAGAGAAACTCACAGAATTATTATACACCATTGTAATGACCCAAACACTTGCAATTGCAATACCTTAGAATATGTGTTTATACCGCTCACCGAACCTGAGCGAATCAGACACGTCCGAGCTCTTCAAACACTTAAGCGACACTATTGATGACCTCTTGCCCCGCTACCCTACGGCGGAGTTTGTGGTCCTGGGGGACTTCAATGTTCATAACGAACCTTGGTTGAAGTTCTCAGGATCAACAGACTCGGCTGGACGCCAAGCGGAATCCTTTGCCCTTTGCTACGGATTGGAGCAAATGGTTCAGGAGCCTACAAGGGTTCCTGATGTCCAGACTCACCGTTCCAACCTGTTAGACCTATTTTTAACTACTGTGCCACACGGTTACAGGATTGAAGTCACAGCGCCTTTAGGATCGTCCGACCACTGCCTGGTGACGACATCAATCCCTGTAAACTTCAGACCACCAAACGAGAGGCTGAAGAGAAAAGTGTGGCACTATAGGTCAGCAGATTGGTTCGGTCTGCGGGCACATTTTAATGCTTTTCCGTGGTCAGCTGTCTGTTTTCGGACTTCGGATCCCTCAAGATGTGCCCAGGAAATTGGTGAAGTCATCACATCCGCGATGGATGGCTTCATCAAATCTACTGTTAAGGAAACTGGTGTAGGCTCAAAGCCGTGGTTCAGTCGACAATGCGCTGAAGCAGTGCGATGAAAAAACGCGGCTTACCGAGCCTACAACACATCTAGAACATCCGAAGACAGAACAGCTTACAACAAAATGGCAAAGGAAACCAAGAGAATCATAAATAGGTCAAAATTCGAGCACGACCAGCAGATCAGCAGAAAGCTGACTGCATGCCCGCATGGCAGCAGGCAATTCTGGTCACTTGCGGGCTCAATAGGTCGCAATTTCTGCAAATCCAGTCTGCCACCTCTTACCAGACCTGACGGCTCACTAGCAAACACCGCCACCGAAAAGGCTAACTTACTAGGTAAAATGTTTGCGGATAACTCAACCCTCGATGACCAAGGTGCTGTCCTGACGTCGGTTCCTCACTGCGGTTTTCATATGAAAAAGCTGAGGATCCGGCATCGGGAAGTACTCCATGTTTTACGAGGGCTTGATGTTAATAAAGCTAGTGGGCCCGACGGAATACCTGCCCTGGTATTGCAGAGGTGCGCTGCAGAATTAGCTCCAATTTTGACGAAGCTTTTAAACTGTCCCTGAAGACTGGCTCTGTGCCCTCTGGTTGGAAAAAAGCGGTTATCCATCCTATTCCAAAGAAGGGTGACCGCTCCAACCCGGCCAACTACCGCCCCATAGCGATCACATCAGTTCTGTCTAAGGTGATGGAACGTGTGATCAACGACAAACTGCTCACATACCTCGAGAAGAACAAAATTATCAACGACCGTCAATACGGATTCCGGCGGAACCGCTCGTGCGGTGATCTTCTCGCGTATGTGACGCATGTTTGGGGGCGATGCCTGGAACGTTTCGGTGAGACCCAAACGGTTGCACTGGACATCTCCAAGGCCTTTGACCGGGTTTGGCACCGAGGACTTGTCAACAAACTGCTTTCTTACGGACTTCCCGCATCCTTGTGTACGTGGATTGCCGACTTCTTGAGGGGGAGGTCGATTCAGACGGTAGTCGATGGTTTCACCTCTTCCTCACACTCGATAAATGCTGGCGTCCCGCAGGGATCGGTTCTGTCTCCAACTCTGTTTTTGTTGCACATCAACGACCTTTTGTCATGTGCACCAATTCACTGTTATGCGGATGACAGTACAGTTCATGATAGCTTTTTGTTTGACAAGCCCCCAAAGGGCTCACAAACTCCAACAGCTCGTAGGGCTTTGAAGCAAAGAATGGACGGCTACCTCGAGAGTGTTTTCTCTTGGGGTAAAAATAATCTCGTTGAATTTAATGTTTCAAAGACCCAATCTTGTCTGATTACGTCCAAAAGGGATCGAAATGAAAATCTAGTCTCTTTCAACGGAAGTTATCTTCCGAACAGGCCCTCCATTGATATGCTTGGTGTAACCCTAAGTGACCAGCTCAGGTATGGGGGCTCCATTGAAGCCAGAGTAAAGCTAGCCTCCCAAAAACTGGGCGTGCTGTACAGGGCCCGCAGATACTTTAATAGTACACAACTGCTAACCTTGTACAAATCACAAGTACGCCCCACGGTTGAATTTGGCAGCCATCTCTGGTCTGGAGCTCCAAAATACCTGAAAAATACCCTCGACTCTGTGCAGAAACGGGCGGTCCGTTTGATAGATTCTCCCATCTTAACAGACGGATTGCAATCTTTAGAGCACAGGCGTCGGGTGGGAATGCTATCCTTGTTCTACCGGTATTACAATGGAAGATGCTCCGAGGAACTAGCATCATTGATCCCTTCGGCACCGGTGCATAGTCGGGAAACACGCCAAACGCGTGCCCAACATTTGTACACGGTTGACATTTGTCACATGAGAACGGGTCGTTTCTTCGACTCGTTCTTGTGTTCAACAGCTCGGCTGTGGAATGATTTGCCGGCCTCTGTGTTTCCTCCTTCCTACAACATGGGTCTCTTCAAGACCAATGTTCATTCCTTCCTCTCCTCAAAAAGACCCTCCACACAGCATCCCAGATGACATAGGCCCTGAGGGAAATTATTTTCCTCAGGGCCTCCTGTGTGGAGTTAATGTAAAAAAAAAAAAATAAAAAAAAATATGTGAATAGCATAAAATATCTAGGAATTATCGTAGACAAGAACCTGAGATGGAACGAACATATCGACGCAATTTCCACAAAGGTCAGAAAACTCACGCATCTTTTCATGGCTATTAGAAATATTCTCAGCACAAAAGATCTGAAACTAATGTACTATGCCATGTGCAACTCATTACTTGAATATGCATCTTTAGGATGGGGAGGATGTACCAAATCAATTCTGGACCCCTTAGCCAAAGCACAGAAATCTTTACTAAGGGTAATCCTTAAAAAACCATACAGATACCCCAGTAATGATTTATTCAGAGAGATAGGAGTTCTGGATGTTAGGCAACTATTCATAAGAAAAGTTATATTGTACACAAAAAAATATCGTCACCTCTTCCACTCAGTAGAACATTATCATGACACTCGACATGCAGGGAGGAATCCAATAGTTCCACTTACTACTATGACATCCCTTGCTCAAAGACAATATTCTTACCTAGGTCCAAAAATGTTCAACCTTATACCTGGTTCTTGGAAATTGAAAAGTTCAAGCGTCATGCGTAAATTAGTCAATGATTGGATTCTGGACTTAGGGAGAGTCGAAAGTGAACGTATGCTGTTTAACTGATAAACAAAATCACCTAACTTTACTGATCACTAGACCAAAGTTCCTACCACACTTCATTGAGTTCTGATTTTGCTTCACAATGTTTCGACATCTTTTTGATGTTTTTATACCTGGGATTTATGGTTTTGCGCCCCTGAAGACTGTTTGCTTCAACACTGCTGCAAGCGACACAAGACACACATCGCTCATTAACATAATGCTACACTAGAAGTCTCGCTGTGTGAAACTTGGTACGGTATTAGTTCATTTATGCTTGGTACCTCATAGCGGTGATGATTTATAATAAATTTGAAATAGGTATATAACAATATATGACGTTTATTTGACGTTCGAAGTAATTTTTTTTTTTTTTTTTTTTTTACATTAACTCCACACAGGAGGCCCTGAGGAAAATAATTTCCCTCAGGGCCTATGTCATCTGGGATGCTGTGTGGAGAGTCTTTTTGAGGAGAGGAAGGAATGAACATTGGTCTTGAAGAGACCCATGTTGTAGGAAGGAGGAAACACAGAGGCCGGCAAATCATTCCACAGCCGAGCTGTTGAACACAAGAACGAGTCGAAGAAACGACCCGTTCTCATGTGACAAATGTCAACCGTGTACAAATGTTGGGCACGCGTTTGGCGTGTTTCCCGACTATGCACCGGTGCCGAAGGGATCAATGATGCTAGTTCTTCAGAGCATCTTCCATTGTAATACCGGTAGAACAAGGATAGCATTCCCACCCGACGCCTGTGCTCTAAAGATTGCAATCCGTCTGTTAAGATGGGAGAATCTATCAAACGGACCGCCCGTTTCTGCACAGAGTCGAGGGTATTTTTCAGGTATTTTGGAGCTCCAGACCAGAGATGGCTGCCAAATTCAACCGTGGGGCGTACTTGTGATTTGTACAAGGTTAGCAGTTGTGTACTATTAAAGTATCTGCGGGCCCTGTACAGTACGCCCAGTTTTTGGGAGGCTAACTTTACTCTGGCTTCGATGGAGCCCCCATACCTGAGCTGGTCACTTAGGGTTACACCAAGCATATCAATGGAGGGCCTGTTCGGAAGATTGCTTCCGTTGAAAGAGACTAGATTTTCATTTCGATCCCTTTTAGACGTAATCAGACAAGATTGGGTCTTTGAAACATTAAATTCAACGAGGTTATTTTTACCCCAAGAGAAAACACTCTCGAGGTAACCGTCCATTCTTTGCTTCAAAGCCCTACGAGCTGTTGGAGTTTGTGAGCCCTTTGGGGGCTTGTCAAACAAAAAGCTATCATGAACTGTACTGTCATCCGCGTAACAGTGAATTGGTGCACATGACAAAAGGTCGTTGATGTGCAACAAAAACAAAGTCGGAGACAGAACCGATCCCTGCGGGACGCCAGCATTTATCGAGTGTGAGGAAGAAGCGAAACCATCGACTACCGTCTGAATCGACCTCTCCCTCAAGAAGTCGGCAATCCACATACACAAGGATGCGGGAAGTCCGTAAGAATGCAGTTTGTTGACAAGTCCTCGGTGCCAAACCCGGTCAAAGGCCTTGGAGATGTCCAGTGCAACCGTTTGGGTCTCACCGAAACGTTCCAGGCATCGCCCCCAAACATGCGTCACATACGCGAGAAGATCACCGCACGAGCGGTTCCGCCGGAATCCGTATTGACGGTCGTTAATAATTTTGTTCTTCTCGAGGTATGTGAGCAGTTTGTCGTTGATCACACGTTCCATCACCTTAGACAGAACTGATGTGATCGCTATGGGGCGGTAGTTGGCCGGGTTGGAGCGGTCACCCTTCTTTGGAATAGGATGGATAACCGCTTTTTTCCAACCAGAGGGCACAGAGCCAGTCTTCAGGGACAATTTAAAAAGCTTCGTCAAAATTGGAGCTATTTCTGCAGCGCACCTCTGCAGTACCAGGGCAGGTATTCCGTCAGGCCCACTAGCTTTATTAACATCAAGCCCTCGTAAAACATGGAGTACTTCCCGATGCCGAATCCTCAGCTTTTTCATACGAAAACCGCAGTGAGGAACCGACGTCGGGACAGCACCTTGGTCATCGAGGGTTGAGTTATCCGCAAACATTTTACCTAATAAGTTTGCCTTTTCGGTGGCGGTGTTTGCTAGTGAGCCGTCAGGTCTGGTGAGAGGTGGCAAACTGGATTTGCAGAAATTGCGACCTATTGAGCTCGCAAGCGACCAGAATTGCCTGCTGCCATGCGGGCATGCAGCCAGCTTTCTGCTGATCTGCAGGTCGTGCTCCAATTTCGACCTATTTATGATTCTCTTGGTTTCCTTTGCCATTTTGTTGTAAGCTGTTCTGTCTTCGGATGTTCTAGATGTGTTGTAGGCTCGGTAAGCCGCGTTTTTTCGTCGCACTGCTTCAGCGCATTGTCGACTGAACCACGGCTTTGAGCCCACACCAGTTTCCTTAACAGTAGAATGGATGAAGCCATCCATCGCGGATGTGATGACTTCACCAATTTCCTGGGCACATCTTGAGGGATCCGAAGTCCGAAAACAGACAGCTGACCACGGAAAAGCATTAAAATGTGCCCGCAGACCGAACCAATCTGCTGACCTATAGTGCCACACTTTTCTCTTCAGCCTCTCGTTTGGTGGTCTGAAGTTTACAGGGATTGATGTCGTCACCAGGCAGTGGTCGGACGATCCTAAAGGCGCTGTGACTTCAATCCTGTAACCGTGTGGCACAGTAGTTAAAAATAGATCTAACAGATTGGAACGGTGAGTCTGGACATCAGGAACCCTTGTAGGCTCCTGAACCATTTGTTCCAATCCGTAGCAAAGGGCAAAGGATTCCGCTTGGCGTCCAGCCGAGTCTGTTGATCCTGAGAACTTCAACCAAGGTTCGTTATGAACATTGAAGTCCCCCAGGACCACAAACTCTGCCGTAGGGTAGCGGGGCAAGAGGTCATCAATAGTATCGCTTAAGTGTTTGAAGAGCTCGGACGTGTCTGATTCGCTAAGGTTCGGTGAGCGGTATAAACACGCGTAGAATCTTACCGTACTGGCAAGATTGACGCGTACCCACATTACGTCGAATCTGGAGTTTTCCAGATTCAACAGTCGCACACAGTTGACGTCAGCTCGACTATAGAGACAGACACCTCCTTTAGGTCTGAACTTAATGTAATGAAAACTGAAAGTAATGCACCAATTTCACTACATCGTTATCAAAGTAGCACTAAATCAGATTTATGTATATTCATAGTTTCTTTTTATATCTCTATCTATATTTATATTGTTTTCATATTTTAGCAGGAGTAGTTAGACATGAGCGCAGTGTATTCGTATTGTTGTATAATATAATTTTTACTGATAACATGTTTCAAATCAGTGAAAATATATGTAATCATGTTTGCACATAATTTACTAAGCACTGTAGTTCTAACGCATAAATAAATAATAATAAAAAAAAAACAATATATTATTACATACACAAATTCTATCTGATTTTGTAAATTTTAATATAGTTTCTCTTTAAATGTACTATGTATTATCTATAGGTTCACACTTCAAACACATAACCTAACATAACTTCATATCTTTATAATATTGTTTATAACAACTCCTTATGTTGTAAATCTTTATGTAATTCCTCCAAATTGTTATCAGGTACCTGGTTTATTCTTTTCAATACTTACAACTAACTTACCTGCTGATCTCACTGTAAATCCGAATATATTATGCGTTACCAGGTTAATTCGGTAAATCCGAGTATAATATTATATGCTACCAGGTTACCTTTTCTATTTTTATTTTGTTGGTTATGTAATTATGTACATTTATTGGAATAATATTATGAACTAAACCTGTCAATTTGTCTGTCCTGGAACGGGAAACTTTCCTAGTTGGACAGACAAAGCTGCCTAATATGTTATTTGTACTTTCTTTTGTATTATAAATAAATAAATAAATAAATAAATAAATAAATAAATAAATAAATAAAATAAATAAATATATCATAGCACCAAATCTGATAAGTACTTCTTTTTTATGTGTACGTTATTGTCAGGAAAAGGTTTGTATATAACTACTCGTGAGCTCTGGCATTATGAAATTTGTATAAAAAATTGCAATAGGTGGCAGGCGAGCTGTTTTATAACTAAATGTACTGGGACAGAATGTATGGAACACGAGAGGGGGGAGGGGAACTCGGGAGGGGGGAGGGGAACTTGGAAGGGGGATTCGCTAGATGGGGGAAGAGGGAAGGAGGGAGTGGAATTGCGAGAGGGAAGGTGGAGGAGGCAGGGAGGGAACGCGAGAAGGAAAGGGGAGGCGGGATAAATGGGAAAGGACATGCTGGGAGAAACATTTTTTTTAATTAAATGGCAAAACGCTTGCCGGGAACCAGTTAGTTTCCAACATAAAAATGTTCTTTTTCAGGAATTTTTGAACAAATTACCTGCCGCTACCACAGCAGGGCCATGGATCTACTAAATCCTGAGACTGTTTCCATCAAGACGGAACCAGAGCCCCAGGAAGAAGGCGAATGTGAAATGCTGCACACGGATATAGATTTCGACCTCCAAGATGTAAAGAAGGAATGTTTGCAATATGCGGAGATTACCCATATGGCCAGTTGGTTCCATTGAATATATTAAAAATGTAGCATGTTTAATTTGGAATTTTAACTAAATTTATTTCTCGCAATAAGTTCTCGATTTCTCAATTTTATACCTATTTTATTAGGCACATGTTGTAAGTTACACTTATTATTACGTGCGTAAATATTGATGAATTTAAAAACGTTTCCATTGACTTCTTCATGCAGATGATCCTTTATGAAGCATCGGCTCCTAAAGCGGACATATGGGGTTTTTATTATTATTATTATTTTTTTTAATTTAAAAAATTTAAAAGAAAGACAAACATTCCCGGGTTACGAATAACCCAACAATGTTTGAAAATCTCCTACTACCACCACAGAAAGCCGAAAATGTTGCTTGTGTTGTGATGGAGGACTTAGCCAGCCGAGGAATCGAACA
Source organism: Limnephilus marmoratus (assembly GCA_917880885.1). Taxonomy (NCBI): domain Eukaryota; kingdom Metazoa; phylum Arthropoda; class Insecta; order Trichoptera; family Limnephilidae; genus Limnephilus; species Limnephilus marmoratus. Next base: position 38,580,107 of record OU862907.1, on the reverse strand, counting down.
CGCGATGCTCGGGTGGGACCCAAGCGCTGTGCCCACTCAACCACTGACCAATCAAAATTATATTGATCTTATCAAAATTCCCTGCTGTACATGATAAATGATTGATATCTTAAATCTTTCAAATGAATAGATTTATTAAAAAAACAGTTTAGTTGCGCATCAATGATCAATGAATGTATTGTCATTTTGTTATTGCAGGCAGCATTAATGTGAAAAGAGTGGCCATCAAGGCGGATTTTGGATCCAGAGAGGAAGATGAAAGGAGTTTTCCCTGTATGGAAATCGACATAGACCTGTCGGATGTTAAAAAGGAATGCCTAGAACGAGTTGAAAGAACGAACCAGGCAGCAGGTAAAACCGATTTTCATAGTAAGATTTAACATTTAGCGGTATCCATTTTTTCCATTTGGCGAAGGTAGAAGTCTTAATGAACCTTTTGTATCCGTATTATTTTTCAAATTTGTCGACAGATCTGAAGATGCATCCTGTGGATAAACGATTCTCTTGTTCTCAATGTAACTACTCCTGCTCACAGAAGAATAATTTTGTACGTCATCTTCGCAATCATACTGGAGAAAAACCTATTTTCTGTTCCGATTGCAACTATTCATGTTCTCGAAACGGCGATCTGAAAAGGCACACGCTGACTCACAGTGGAGAAAAACCTTTTTCTTGTTCCGAGTGCAACTATTCATGTTCTCAAAAGGGCGGTCTGACAAGCCACATGCGGACTCACAGTGGAGAGAAACCTTTTTCCTGTTCCGAGTGCAACTATTCATGTTCTCGAAAGGGCTATCTGACAAGCCACATGCGGACTCACAGTGGAGAAAAACATTTTTCCTGTTCCGAGTGCAACTATTCATGTTCTCAAAAGGGCTATCTGACAAGCCACATGCGGACTCACAGTGGAGAAAAACCTTTTTCCTGTTCCGAGTGCAACTATTCATTTTCGCAAAATGGCTATCTGACAAGCCACATGCGGACTCACAGTGGAGAAAAACCATTTTCCTGTTCCGAGTGCAACTATTCATTTTCTATAATGGGCAACCTCACGAAGCACAAGCTAACTCACAGTGGAGAAAAACCTTTTTCTTGTTCCGAGTGCAACTATTCATGTTCTCGAAAGGGCGATCTGACAAGGCACATGCTGACTCACAGTGGAGAAAAACCTTTTTCCTGTTCCGAGTGCAACTATTCATGTTCTCAAAAGGGCCGTCTGACAAGCCACAAGCGGGCTCACAGTGGAGAAAAACCTTTTTCCTGTTCTGAGTTCAACTATTCATGTTCTCGAAAGGGCGATCTGACAAGCCACATGCGGACTCACAGTGGAGAAAAACCTTTTTCCTGTTCCGAGTGCAACTATTCATTTTCTATAAAGGGCAACCTCACGAAGCACAAGCTAACTCACAGTGGAGAAAAACCTTTTTCTTGTTCCGAGTGCAACTATTCATGTTCTCGAAAGGGCAAACTCACGAGGCACAAGCTGACTCACAGTGGAGAAAAACCTTTTTCTTTTTCCGAGAGCAATTATTCATTTTCTAAAAAGGGAGATTTATAGGAACACATGCATTTATAGCACAATGGGCGGAAAGGTTTTTTATGTTTAAAGTGCTACTATTCATGTTCTCAAACGAGCAATCTGACGAAGCACATGCTGACTCACGGTGAACAAAAACATTTTTCATGTTCAGAGTACATTTATTCATGTTCTTTTCCTTAATTGACAAACACTATTTCAAAACAATCATTTTAAATATTATGAGGGAACCGTTTCTCAGCAGGAGTTTAAAAATAGCAGAGTGATCTTAGCTTTGGTCAACACCCTCCTTATGTTTCGATAATAGTTTTGAATTTTCTCCTTTTTACATTGACATTGGCAGCTTTGAAATACAATTTGAAGGATTTAATAATCAAGGAAATATCGAATTCTAAATTTAAACATCTTTGTGCTGTGTGAGAAGAAGAAATGTGAGCTGAGTTCACAACACAAGTGGTCTGCTTTGAAAGGTTTGGAGAATGAAAACATGGTCATCTTCAACGCCTGAAATAGTGTTCTGACTCTTATGGTCAGCTGAAAAATCTCGCGATTGCTGTTCTTTCCCTTTCTACATATTAGCGCCGTTTACACGCACACTTCGGAGCGACCGAGTCCCGCGCCACTTCAGGCCGCCGCGCAGAAAAGTCTCACAGTGAACTGCGCTGTAAACCTATCGGGCTTTACTTTTCTGCGCGGCGGCCTGAAGTGGCGCGGGACTCGGTCGCTCCGAAGTGTGCGTGTAAACGGCGCTATTCATGCGATCATAATTAATGGTTCTACATATTCATGCGAACAATATTTTCAAGCATGAACTTTATCAAGAGTAAACTGAGAAGTACCTAGTCTTTAGTAATTTTTATTTTTTTTTTTTTATTAGCGTTATAAACAATCTTTATAAATTCATTAATGATTGTGTGTGTCAATGACCAACAAAATAACGACAAATTGAAATTTAAAACCATAAAACAAAATTACACAACAATAGCTATAATAGATATACCTAAACAATTCTGATAAAGTGCATCTTCTTCCTTAAATCTGCAAAATGTGTTAAATGAAATTTTTCGAGGGTTTACATTTAAATATTAATGGATATCAATATTTTTTTCTGGAAGTGATTTTATTTAAATTCGAACTGCTAAAAGTAGGAGAAAAATGTGGCGAACTAAAAATAAGAAAGAAAAGAGAAACACAGATATCAATGATATCTTAACTTGGTAAACTTTGGGGATCGTTGGAAACGGTTAATACGCACTTTTTTTTTTAAAATATCTTTTGATTCACCTTAATTACATCAAAAGACAACTATTTGCATTGGGGGAAGTGGAAAATATTTCATTCTAAATTTCGATTACGTAAAATTAAAATTAGCTTTCATTCTGTGAAACGAGACCGTCCATTTTCAAACATTATTTTCAAATGTCATTTTTTTGTGATGTTGGTATTCTTGTTACTGTACGAAAAGATGCTAGAGCAATTCGTAGCAGACTTCATGGGAATTCGGCTCGTAAAACCAACGGCTAGAGACAAAATCGCGCGGGAGTTTTTTAATGTTATAAAACTGAAATTCCGCCTAATTAGTAGGTACTTACCTAATACACATGTATTGCGTGCGTTGATTAAAATTTATTAGTTAAAATTTTTTTTGACTTTAAAATTTTATTTTTATCAGTCAACTATTTCTGCGATGTTGAGCGGCTACGTACGCTAATTTTATGTGATATGGTTTGTGATACAAAAGAAAGTGCCCCTTTACAACGCCCACTCGCGTCACGGCAAAAAAACATCCCAGTTTTCAAGTAGTTTAGCAGCTACGCTAGGTTTGTGTAACATGGTTTGTGATAGAAAAGAAAGTGCCCCCTTCGTAGCGCCTACTCGCGTCACGGCAAAAAAACATCCCAGTTTTCAAGTAGTTTAGCGGCTACGCTAGGTTTGTGTAACATGGTTTGTGATAGAAAAGAAAGTGCCCCCTTCGTAGCGCCTACTCGCGTCACGGCAAAAAACATCCCAGTTTTCAAGTAGTTTAGCGGCTACGCTAGGTTTGTGTAACATGGTTTGTGATAGAAAAGAAAGTGCCCCCTTCGTAGCGCCTACTCGCGTCACGGCAAAAAAACATCCCAGTTTTCAAGTAGTTTAGCGGCTACGCTAGGTTTGTGTAACATGGTTTGTGATACAAAAGAAAGTGCCCCTTTATAACGCCTACTCGCGTCAAGGCAAGAAAAACATCCCAGTTTTCAAGTAGTTTAACGGCTACGCTAGGTTTGTGTAACACGGTTTTTGATACAAAAGTGAATGTATTATTTATAAAAAATAATTAGGTACCGAAATTAAAAACATGTTTTTTTCCGTCATTTTATTCCCAAAACTCCGATAATTTAGTACTTACCTTTCCAGATTTCGTGGTACCTTCAAAATCTTCTAGCCGTTCGTTATACATTCAAGTGTATCGGGGATACCAACATACCAAAGTGATAATAACCATAATGGCGTACAATCTCACAAGACGAAAGCTAATTTTAATTTTACGTAATCGAAATTTAAAATGAAATATTTTCCACTTCCCCCAATGCAAAAAGTTGTCTTTTAATGTAATTAAGGTGAATCAAAAGATATTTAAAAAAAAAGTGCGTATTAACCGTTTCCAACGATCCCCAAAAATTAATCTTAACTTATTAGTTAAACATGTGTCTTTTAAGGGAGTGTTATTTTTTTATGAATGCTGTCAATTTAGCAAGGTTCATATTAAACACCTCGATATTTGGGCATAATCTGTTAAATGTGCTACAGCTTGTTCTTATAAATACATTTTCATGATAATTTGGGATGCTCTTAGGGATATAATATGTATCCGGAGATCGGGTAACTCTGAATGGACGTCTGAAATATTTTGTAGTAAATTTGGGCTATCAATGATGATACAAATAATTTTATAGAGCATCAATAGGTCTCTGATATCTCGGCGTTGATCAAGAGATAAAAGGTTTACGGGGACGCATTTTTCATAAACTTTTTCTGAAGTTTTTATATATTTGCTTTATATGTAGAACAATGAGGGTTCCACACTGTAGAAGCATAATCCAGATGGCTTCTAACATAGGATATTTAGAGAGTCTTAAATGTTTGTGGCTTTTTGAAAACTGAACTTTCTCTAAGAATAAATCCCAACATTTTCAAAGCCTTCGACGTGATATGCTCGACTGATGAGAACCTGGAATCGTGCTTAAAATTAAGAATAACGACAAACAAACCTGACTTACTCAAACTTTCCAAGGAAATGCAATGACATTATTCGCATTAAGTGTTTGTCAGTCATTGTCATGATTTAAATTTATGGATTCCCTCATTATATATTACAATTTATCAATGAATAACATTTTTATGTATGAAAACAAGTTTATTCAGCGTACACGTAATTTTACGAAGTGCTAAAAATATAATATTTTTTTGCTAAATCAATAAACAGATTTGGCTCTCAATTTTTTTTGTATCTTTGTAATGTACGCATTTGGCTCTTTAAGGCTAATAAGTTTGCCGACCCCTGGGTTAGACGTGATGTTACAGCGGGGAGTCTCTGATATTCAAAGCTAATATCATTAAAAATGGTTATAATGACGGAACTGCATCGTTAAATCTCTTACTCTCTCACAGTCTTTAGTCGGTCTTTGTTGAAGAGTATACTTCCAGATCTATGGAAACAGAGTTGAATAACACTGATCTATAAACATGGGATAAAAGCGAAGTAATCAATAAAATTATGCTTCGATTTGTTTAAAGCGATAATTTTTTCCCGGTGCCATTTTAAACTTGTCGCATGTACTCATTGAACTTGACGCATATTTAAAACAAACTTAACTCGTTGATCCCAATAATTATATCGGTCCTGATGATATTCGACCTTTATTCTTACGGCAGCGTGTCGCCGTTCACGCTTATCCCCTCTTACTCTCTCACAGTCTTTAGCCGGTCTTTGTAGAACAGTATACTTCCAGATCTATGGAAAAATAGTTAAATAACACTTGTCTATAAAAATGCGATAAAAGCGATGTAACCAATTATGCTTCGATTTGTTTATTTTCCACAATTTCAAAACATTTTGACGAACTTATTTTGGATAAATAATTGGCACAATTAAATACAGGATGTGTCCTGAACAGTTTTGTCTTATATCCGGCAAATCAACACTTTGTAAATTAAATATAGTTATTAATTACTTCTTCTACTAGTGCAAAATTATTTTGTGGTAACATTTTAAATTCAAATTAATTAATAAAGTTGTATTAACCACTTAACTATTTACAAAAACCGACATGTAGAAATTAAACTATTAATATTATTTTGTAAATATTTAGAGATTAGAAAGAGCGTTAATGCAAATTTAAATATTATTAATAATCAAAAATTGTTTTTAAATGACCCATTATTAAATCTATTCCCCTTTTAAATTTTTTAATTGTTCTATATTGCCCCTCGTCCCTTACACATTATTTTCTTTCAAATTTTATTATTGTTTATGTCTATTATTTTTCTCTATTACCTATTTATGTCTATTTTTAAAAATTAGTTCTGTCAAAACCCTGAAGAAGTCAGCTTTGCTGACGAAACATGTCAGTTTTTGTAAATAACTAAGTGGTTAATACAACGTTATTTATTAATTTGAATAGTTATTAATATAATCAATGCCCCTGAAATTAATGATTTAGGTGTAACTAATGACACTAAACTTAACTTCATACCACACCTTGAAAATATTTCAGCGTTGAGTTGGGTCCGTTGTACCAGTAGTGGAACGTTAATTAATACCCAGAATTTAGTTGTTTAATTTAAATTAGTTTTTAAGTAAATTGTGAGAATAACCCGAATCACAATAATTCGGGTTAACATATTGTTAATTGAAAGTTTTAAAAATATGATCAGAATTAATGACACCTGTGGTGTATTTTTTGTAATTCTTACTTTACCGAATAAAAGCCTTCAGTTGGATTTTGGATCAATGTTGCAGATATTTTGAGTCTGCATTTTTGTTTTTCCTTTGGTTTGTGTCTTGAAAAGGTAATTTTTATTTTATATGTCTTTCTTTAAATTCTGACAAATTTTTATATCGTACAGTTTATATCTATGTTATTTATAAAGCTAATAAACTTTAAACGAAACAATGTTACTTTGTTTGAACCCCTTATATATTTGTTTAAAGCCGACCGGTTTCGGAACGACCGTTCCTTCTTCAGGGCAAACGTAATCGGGACGGTCGTTCTGAAACCGGTCGGCTTTGAACAATTATACAAGTGGTTCAAACAAAGTAACATTGTTTCATTTATCTATAATGAATAACCACAAAGTTATAGCTGCATTCAAAATTAATAAAATTTGTTAATCATTATGTGTTTTATTTTTTTATCATTATGGGCTCTCCATTAACGGTAAAAAGCATTTAAGATTCTCGGATGATTTGATAATCCTCTCGCTGGCGAGTGCAGGCCTGCAGATGATGCTGAATGAACTAGATAGGTAAAGTCGAAAGGTGGGATTAGTCATGAACACAGAAAAGACAAATGGGAAGCAAGAACCTATCAGGATCAATAACAATCTGATTGACTATGTGGATGAGTAAGTATACCTAGGTCAAATAATTTCTCCTGTAGATCTAACCACAAAAGAAATAGAAAGACGTATTGAAAATGCTTGGAAACAATATTGGAGTTTTAATGAAATAATGAAAAACAGTGATACTAGGATAACTATTAAACGGAATCTTTTTGATACCTGCAAACTTCCTGTACTTACAAATGCTTGCCAAACTTGGGAACTCACAAAAATCACAATAGGAAACTCGAAACTTGCCAAAACTCCATGGAAAGAAGTATGTTAGGGAAAAGTCTGTCCGATAGAATAAAAATCGAAACTATTTAGAAACAAACAAGAACAAAAGATGTCACAAAAACAATAAAAAAGCTTAAGTGGAAGTGGTCAGGCCATACAATCAGAGGATGTGAATTTTGGTCAAAATTAGTCATGAATTGGTTCACAAGTGACAAAAAGAGAAAACGAGGTAGACCATTTAGGCGATGGGTTGACGACATCATAGCCAGGTGGTACACGGACAAGAGTAGCTAATGATAGAGAGAAATGGCGACAGTTGGAGGAGGCCTTTGTCAACTAGTGACATACAGAGAGGGAGTCGATGCATGATAAGTGTTATAAAGAATGAAATGTAATTTAGGTATGTTTATTATTATTTCAGAAATTTTAATTAGATTTCTATTTTAATGTTTTTTTTTTCACTTTTCATTATATGCGATCTATAATACATCAACGGTTAACCAATTTAGGCAGTGTAGTTTAGGGGATATCAAGACTGAAGCATTTTTAATTATTCGGTTAATATGGACATCATGTGCAGTAATGAAAACTTTCGTGTAGAGAGTTTTGTTCACCAAGGAGCCCGATGTATACAGTCAGTATATATATATATATATATATATATATATATATATATATATATCCTTAAAGTCAGTGGTCACAGGGTGGTCAATTGCATCTGGTAACCAACAAAGAATCAATTTGGAAGGCAGGCATGGGTACCGCCACCCCAGGAACGATTTATTGGACAACCAACATCTCTGCCAAAAGTCACCCCAAGGTGTTCGCTATAATCGCTATGTGTGGTGACTTAGCAGGGGAGTCCAGGTTTATGGTTGTCAGGTTTGTTCGGATCTTGTCAGGCCGGATCGACAGAGACTGGTCGAAGGAGATCTACTGACTTCTGCAGCAGGACTCTCAGCAGGATTTAGACTGCAGTGGATGGAATGATTTCATTCGTTCGTCACTTCTGGACACACTGACCCCCAGATTCCTTCCCACCCCTCATACCTTTTTCCTACTCAGTACTTCTTCTCCTTATTTCCCTAAAAAGACACTCCACGCAGCATCCCCAAAGATGACATGGGGAATATTTTCCTCAGGGCCTTTTGTGTGGAGCTAATGATTTAAAAAAATCAAAATCTTTATTTGAGATCGTGCTTACTGTTCACAGCCATCAACGTCCATCAACGTAGAAATGAAATAACCCGGTTTTAGGGTCTATTCTGAAGGATCAATCTCGTACTACACATTTCTCATTACTGGCGTAATCAGCAGTTTTTTTTTTACATTACCTAACTCCACACAGGAGGCCCTGAGGAAAATAATTTCTCTCAGGGCCTATGTCATCTGGGATGCTGTGCGGAGGGTCATTTTGAGAAGAGGGAGGAATGAACATTGGTCTTGAAGAGACCCATGTTGTAGGAAGGAGGAAACAAAGAGGCCGGCAAATCATTCCATAGCTGAGCTGTTGAACACAAGAACGAGTCGAAGAAACGACCTGTTCTCATGTGACAAATGTCAACTGTGCACAAATGTTGGGCACGCGTATGGCGTGTTTCCCGACTATGCACCGGTGCCGAAGGGAGCAATGATGCTATTTCCTCGGAGCATATTCCATTGTAATACCGGTAGAATAAGGATAGCATTCCCACCCGATGCCTGTTCTCTAAAGATTGCAATCCGTCTGTTAAGATGGGAGAATCTATCAAACGGACCGCCCGTTTCTGCACAGAGTCGTGTTTTTCAGGTATTTTGGAGCTCCAGACCAGAGTTGGCTGCCAAATTCAACCGTGGGGCGCACTTGTGATTTGTACAGGGTTAGGTATATTTGTACAGTTGTGTACTATTAAAGTATCTGCGGGCCCTGTACAGAACGCCCAGTTTTTGGGAGGCTAACTTTACTCTGGCTTCGATGGAGCCCCCATACCTGAGCTGGTCACTTAGGGTTAGACCAAGCATATCAATAAAGGGCCTTTTCGGAAGATTGCTTCCGTTGAAAGAGACTAGATTTTCATTTCGATCCCTTTTAGACGTAATCAGACATGATTGGGTATTTGAAACATTAAATTCAATGAGATTATTTTTACCCCAAGAGAAAAAACTCCATTCTTTGCTTCAAAGCCCTACAAGCTGTTGGAGTTTGTGAGCCCTTTGGGGGCATGTCAAACAAAAAGCTATCATGAACTGTACTGTCATCCGCGTAACAATGAATTGGTGTACATGACAAAAGGTCGTTGATGTGCAACAAAAACAATGTTGGAGACAGAACCGATCCCTGTGGGACGCCAGCATTTATCGAGTGTGAGGAAGAGGTGAAACCATCGGCTACCATCTGAATCGACCTCTCCCTCAAGAAGTCGGCAATCCACGTACACAAGGATGCGGGAAGTCCGTAAGAAGGCAGTTTGTTGAAAAGTCGTCGGTGCCAAACCAAGTCAAAGGCCTTGGAAATGTCCAGTGCCACCGTGTTATGAAGCGATTTTATTTATCGTGTAGTTAGGTACTATTTTTAATGCGTTTTAGTTGGGTAGGTTGGCAAGGCTGGAGAGTTTTGTTCAACGCGGCGGTAGGCGGCGTTTTGTTTTTTTCCGTTTCTGGACTCTCGATTGGTGCGAATCGCCGTGCAAATAACAGTCACTTAAGATTTAAGTTTTTGAAACAATGTGAGTGGAATCCGAGATTTTGGGCGTCTGCATTTGGGCGAAGAAAACACGTCGTGTATTTTTATATATAAGTTCAGAAGATTTATTCGCGTAAAATGCGAGTACTCGCGATGGGCCCAAAGTGACCCACGGGTATAATGGCGAGGTGTCAGTGAAACGATTATTGTACCTCATTATCCGAGGCATCGGGTTAAATAATAACACGCCACGCCCCTGATTGTATGCAGCGCATCATACAAATTCCCACCGGGGATTATTTATGGATTAAACACGGAAAAACCGCCGAGTCGAACAATTCTCCGCCGCCATTGCTGATGAGCCTTCCTTTCAAACTTGGAGGAGAGTCAGGGTACTCTCTCCTTTCTCTGAGGGTCCAGGACGATCATCCCTTCCATGCGACCGCTGTGGAGGTGGCTGGTCCAAGCTGTTCCGCAGAGTTTAGGACTTCCCTTGCCACCAGGAGGAGGTGATGGTTTTTCACGACATCGGGGGTACGGCGGCAGTAAATTTATTTAGTTTAGCTAGGCATAGCATTATATACGCAATTGGTCCCGGGGTGAGTCCATACATTTTATTTTTATATTTATTATCAACACAATATAGTTAACCGATTTTTCTACCCTACCACTTGTTTTATTGTATAGATTCCCTGTGCAGCCTTTTCAGAAATGCTTTAAATATGAATGGCCCATGCTCTGAGAAATGAGTATCGTGTTCTCCGCTTATTGACATACTCTGACACGAGTCTGAGTTTGGCGTCCGAGGTTTCCTGAGATGAAATCAAAGTTGACTTGCGGTTACCCCGAGCCAGACAAAGGCACATCATTACATTTCCCTATAACAATATGAAATTACATTCCTTTCTAACTACCGTTTGGGTCTCACTGAAATGTTCCAGGCATCGCCCACAAACATGCGTCACATTCGCGAGAAGATCACCGCACGAGCGGTTCCGCCGGAACCCGTATTGACGGTCGTTAATAATTTTGTTCTTCTCGAGGTATGTGAGCAGTTTGTCGTTGATCACACGTTCCATCACCTTAGACAGAACTGATGTGATCGCTATGGGGCGGTAGTTGGATGGGTTGGAGCGGTCACTCTTCTTTGGAATAGGATTGATAACCGCTTTTTTCAAACCAGAGGGCACAGAGCCAGTCTTCAGGGACATTTTTTCAGGCAGTGTTCCTGTATACAGCTGACTAATAAGCCGCTGTTATTTATATATACGGTTGCAAAGCGGAGACAGAAAAAACTTCTAGCTACCTGCCCTACGAGGACTTCAGTTTGTTCCGTCAGCAAGTCAGTAATACGGTGAAAGGAGAGTGAAGTACGACGAGCAGGGAAGGCGGTGAATTGCCGTTGGACTGCAAACTCGTAAGCCGAATCTACATTCTAAGTAATTTCATTATGGTTCCATGATAAGTTTATTTTTATTTATTTTAATTAAAATAAATAACATTAAAATCTTATCATTAATTAATGAATATGGCTGTTGATTGCTTAGCATATCTAGTTATTAAATGTTAATGAAATAAACGGTACATATACTTAAGAATATAGGTAATTGTTGTTTGCATTGCATATTATAAGCCTAATTTATATAATTATGAATAAGAAAGAGAAATAATAAAATAAAATCTCCAATTACATAAAGTTAACTGCTGCTTATTTAGTATTATTTTAAAATAAATAGCGTAGGTACATACATATACTTAATAATAATAAAGCTAAGGGTAATAAAGGTAAATACATCAATTTATTATTCACATTATTCATTATTCCACTACACATCTTGCTTTTCTTCATTGCTCCTCTTCTCCAGCACACCACCCTTGGCTGCAGTGTTCGTATTGGACAGCCTACGTCTACGTGCGCCCAGCTAGAGATGCACGGCGCACATGTGCGTGTCGAGCGCGGCCTTTTGGCGGAAGCGGCCATGACAGACCCCACACGCAAACGGCTTTTTACCCGTGTGGATTCAAATGTAGTTCTGCAGGACGTTCTGGGCCTGCAGACAGCAAAATATACAATAGGTATCACAGCGAGAGTTGAGGCGAAAAGAGAACTCACACAGATGCATTGCTTCTTTTAACTTTCTGACTATTTTTTTCGCTTTTGGAAACAGCTGTAACAGGTCTCATAGAAATCATTGTATCTCCCTTACTATGACGGTTAGTAATATAATCTTAACGGTGGAAGAAAGAGAAAACATCACGCTTTATATTCAAATCAAAAGTTAACTCTAAAATATGCTTAAGTACACCCTTATGAAATCAAAGTTTCCAACCTGAATAACTATGATCTCTTGGGATTTTTCCAATTAATTATTTTCACACGCAATGACAAAAAATTAGGTGACACTAACGTTTGTAGTACATTTGTCTGATAAAATATATATATTGATACACCCGCGCCTTATGGCGGGGTCAAATTAAAACTATAATCTTAAAATAAGGAGGAACAAATTAAAAAAGCTACTGATTTAAGAAACGATACATTTATTCTAGTAGGACACAAAAGGCAGGTGTTAATTATTAATCTAGTGTTAGTCTTAAAATTACTTAATTAATTAGCCTTAAAATTAGAAAGTCTGTTTGCTTAATTCTACGGTAAAGTCTTTGTGCAATTGTTCAAAATCGAATCACTTCGGTGGTTAATATAATTAAAATGTTCAGTCACTTCCCTTTGGATGCTGATGATGGAGTCTCCGCGTACGCATACAGTCACTAGGCACTTTAAACTTAGTTATCTATATCTTTCACTTTTTATTGCACAGATAGGAAGTTGCGAAAGTTCTTTGAAGTGAAAATTTGTGCAAAGTGGAACTTGCACAAATCCTTGGTCGGAATTTTCGCGGTCACTTGGTTGGACTTCTTGGCGGAAGTTCGCGAATGTATCGGCGGTTCCTGGTTGAAATCCGCGAGCGTGTCTTAATTTCCCTGGTCGGGAAATTGCGCGGGGGTCGCGTGTAGTTCGGAGAGCGTTTGCAAGCCCTGGCCGGGTTGCAAATCGCGGGACACTCCCTTGGCGGGGTGGAGTACTACCCCCTAGCCGGGTAAATGGTGACTTACTATCGTGGTGAAATTTTTTTAATCCCTGGCGTACATCTTCGGAATTATTTCCATCGGCGGCGGCGGGCGGCATCGAGTGTTAAACGAAAAGGTTTACGGCCCTTCGCTCGGTTCGGCGATATTGGGTTTTATTTTACTATTTTGTTTGTCCCTGCCGACAATATCCTGGCTTTCCAATTTTTATTGTGGTCCCGCTTTGCGTTCGCCGCTCCTTGTGTTCCCCGCTAGTTTAAGCTCCTTGTGTCTACCGCCAACTCCTAAGCTAGGTATCCATTTGTTCAGTTCCGTGAATTTTTGGAATTAAAATACCTAAAGGTATATCAATCGCCCCCGGGTGTTTTGTCGGAAATTAACGGTAATTAATATTATTAACGCACTAAGTAACTATTATTAAACTTAACTAAAACAATTCTACTATCTAAAAAAATAAAACTATAACTATGAAATTATTCTAACAACTTAATATTACCTAACGGTCTACGTATTTATCCAGCTACATAATACAATGGTCTCATTATCGGTATGAGATTGTCTGCTTTCATGTGATTCCGGGTGGTTGTTCTCCTGGGTTAGGTGCTGGTCGCAGCTGATCCGCGTGTACCTTACACGGTTTCCCTCTGCGCTCGATCCAGTAGATATTGCCTCGGCCCGTAGGTATTAGTATTTTGTGAGGCCCACTCCACGTGGGGGCAAAACCAGCGTGGAATCCCGTCGCCAGATCCGATTGAGGGTGTTCCCTCATAAAGACTTCTTGACCCGTCTCGTAGTGAGACCGTTCTTCAACCGGCGGGGCGTAGCCCTCACTGTACCTGCGTTGGGAGTCCCTGATTGCTTGGTCTTGCTCTGCGCGTTCGCGCCCGGTACTTGCAGGGTTCGTAAATTCATCCGACGTATGCACCATCCACTCGCCGGGTCGGGGAAGGTCGTAACCTAGGAGGGCTTGACTAGGTGTTATCCCAGTGGCGGCATTCCGGCGGCCGCGTAGGGCTCCGAGGATTGTAGGTAGGTGGGTATCCCATTGCACGTGAGCTTGACCTTGAAGGTAGATCCGTAATCCTTTTTTAATTTCTTGATTGCGCCGCTCCGTTACGTTAGCTCGGGCATGGTATATGGCTGTAGTCCAGTGCAGACATTGCCAGCGCTCGATAGCTTGGCTCCACCGGGTGTTTCTGAACTGGGGACCGTTGTCTGTAAGCACGGCTCGCGGGTAACCGAATCGATTGAAGACCTCGGTATCTAGCAGCGTTATTAGCTGCGGGGCCTTACTCGAACGAATCGGGAAGGCTTCAACCCACCTAGTGAAGAGATCCGTGACCACTAATATGAATCTTTTCCCTCTGGCGGTAGTGGGGTATGGTCCCATTAAGTCGACGGCCACGAGCTCGAATGGGGTTGAAGCTTGAGTACTGCCAAAGGGAGCCACGGGGCGTGTTGGACGGGCCCGTGTGGTTAAACATATCAGGCATTCTTGCACATGTTTTTCAATATCAGCGCGCATGTTAGGCCAGAAATAGTGAGCTTGGGCTGCCCTAAGGGTCTCCTTTGCTCCCGGGTGACCGGCCACGGGGCTATTATGATAGGCGGTGATAACCTTGCCGATCATACTTGATGGGACCACCAGCTGGGGCTCGTCGTGGTTCCTCCTTCTCCAGAGGTAATCACCTATTCGCTCGTAAATTCACATGTAGCGACGATCTTGTGCACTGGGGGCTTGTCGTGCGCTAATTTGGCGTAACCGCCTAATTTTCTGTTGCGTATCTGGGTCCGTCCTCTGACGTTCTCTAATTTCTTCCGCTAATGTTAAATGAATAGGCGCGTCAGCACGCTCGCTGTCCTGGTCTGCCACCTCCCGGAGATGCGAATCGCTCTCCTGAGCGCCTTCCAAGTGCATCACTTGAGCCTCTAATTCGTCGGCGTGGCTTCCTTGCGTGGGGTACATCATCCGGTCCAAGTCCTCTATGTCGGGCCGGGCTGGCGAGACAAAGCGTCGGGTAATTCATTATCCCGTCCCGGGCAATGTTCTACCGTGAAGTCGAACTCCTGAAGAAGCAATGCCCAGCGCATCAGTTTGGCTCGTTGATCTTTAGCGTGATTTAACCACGTGAGAGCTTGATTATCCGTGCGCAGTCTGAAATGCCTACCCTCTAGGTATGGCCTATATCGTTTGATCGCTCATACGGTGGCCAGCGCTTCTTGTTCGTTAGAATGTAGACGTTGTTCCGCTTCCGTGAATTTTGCACTCGCATAGGAAATAACATCTCTCCCTCCGTCCGGGCGGGAATGATACATTACGGCCGATATGCCGAATTTGCTTGCGTCCGTTTGGATAACAAATTCTCGACTAAAATCAGGTCGAGATAACGTGAGTGGGCCACTCAGCGCTTCCTTAATCTTTGTCATGGCGTCCTGGGCGGCCTGGGTCCAGCGGTATGGTTTCCGTGTACTTAGCAAGTCTGTCATTGGGGATGTTAGCTCCGAAAACCGCGGAACGTATTCCCGCAGCCAGTTGCATAACCCTAAAAATCCTCTTAGCTCCTTTCGTGTCCGGGGAGGCGTGGCAGCAGCTATCGCTTTTTCGTGAATGGGTTGTGGTTGGTTACCCCTGGCATTGACCGTATGACCCAAGTAATCAATTTGCTCTGCTATGAGGGTGCATTTTTTCGGGGCACAACGGAGTCCGAATTGTTGTAATCGTTCGAAGACCAGCCTCAGGTGGTACAGATGACTTTGTAAGTCTGGAGAGAATACTACGATATTGTTATGTCTGCCCTTTCCTCGGCAGATAGTAATTATTAAATACGGTTCTTTGAATATAAAAGTGTTTATTTACTGGAATAACCTAGCTGGTTAGCTACGACTGTTTACTATTCGGGGGTAGGTAAATCTCTGGAGCCTTGCCACGGGAGCTCGTAAAGTATATCTCCGAGACTGCTTCTTGTACGCCAATGCCATCTGGCGAGCTATGGTGCAAGCTACATGCTTACCGCCATCTATCGTATTCTTTCCATATGAAATACTTAATTACTCTACATCACACCCTCCCCCACCTAACCTCAAGCCCTGGCTACAATAAATACAAGACATGTTCTTTTCAAAGAAGTTATACAATTTGACAAAAAAAATAGGATTTTAAATATTTCATTTATACACGATTTTATACACTAAATTCAACCAAACATAGTCATGATTTTAAATATTTCAACTTAAATATTTCTGTTTCTCTGGGAGGGACCTTTATGAACGCCTTGAACGGAGCCTTCCTTCCCAAGGTCTTAGTTGAGTAGTTTGCTCTCGATCATCCGCTGGTAATCTGAAATCAAGAGAACTCCACGTTAGCCCCTTCAACAAAGCTGAGGTCCCCAACTCGTCTGAAGCGCATTTCGTGACCTCAGACGCGGTGGGTGGGTTATTATCTTCACTCTCCTCTTCCCATTTCACAGATAAACTCTTTAACTGATCAATATGCCTCTTTCAAGTCAACGGAGTACCACAGATCCTAACGATATAAACTTTTTTACCCACTTTCCTTTCTACAATACCTCTAACCCAACCAACTTTATTCACCTGACGGAAGTCCTTGACCAGACACTTCTGTCCAACATGTAAATTCCTAATTTTTACGCCCCCATAATTCCTTATTTGATTATCTTGACTCCTTTTTATATTATCGTTAGCTATTTTTCTCTGTTCTGACACATCTTCCTGAGTGGTTTTAGGAATTAAACTACTGAAAGTTGATTTCAGTCTCCTACCAAACATCAAGACTGCCGGTTCTAATCCCGTTGTGCAATGTGGCGAATTTCGATAATCCGATAGAAAATCACATAATCTACTTTCATAATTTACTGGAAAATTATTCCTAACCATAATTTTTTTTAAAAATTTTTTTACCGTTCTAACTGAATTTTCAGCTTGTCCATTACACTGAGGGAATTTTACCGGTGAATTTAAAAATTCTATGTTATTCTCTTTAAGAAATTCTTTAAACTCTACACTAGAAAATGCTGTTCCATTATCCGAAACTATGCAATCAGGGTTACCAAAATTAGAGAAAATTCTTCTCAATTCCTTAATCGTGTTAAACGAATCCGCCCTTGGAACCTCTAAGCAATCGATCCACTTGGAAAAAGCGTCACAAATTACAAGAAACATTTTTCCTGCTACCGGTCCGCAGTAGTCTACATGCACCCTACTCCAAGTTGCCCCAGGGTTCGGCCACACTGACAAATGACTCTTAGAAGGTGCCGGCCTCATAGCCGCGCAATCATCACATTTTAGAACCATTTTTTCAATGTCATTGTTCAGTGATGGCCACCAAAAATAAGCTTTTGCTAGGCCCTTCATTTTAACTATTCCTAAATGAGATCTGTGTAATAACTCAAGCACATGTTCGTGTAAGGAACTCGGAATGACAATTCTATGTTGCCAGAAAAGGCAATCCTTGACTATGGACATTTCGTTTCTCTTAACCCAGAATCTCCACAGTACATCATCTCGACCAACACGTTTTGGCCAGCCCTTACGCAAACACGTTAAAACTTCCTGAATAACCGTGTCTGTCTCTATAGCTGTGGAAATGAGCTTGATATCTATGTGCTCGCATTTATCTACATAACACACAAAATCTGATCCATAATCATCTTCAAATTCTTCTTGAGAATTTTCTACCGGAAGCCGAGATAGAAAATCCGCATGATTATGACATGATTTGACAAATTCTACCTTATACGCAAATCCGGCTAATATAATGCCATAACGCTGCAATCTGTTAGCCGCCAAAACTGGAATATTTTTGTGTTCCCCTAAAATCCTCATCAAAGGCATATTATCTACGCATAAAGTAAACTCCCGACCGAATAGGTATTGAAAGAATTTGTTCAAACCAAACACAATAGCTAACGCTTCTAAATCTAGAATACTGTACTTCTTCTCTGCACTAGACAAACTTCTTGATGCAAATTCGATCGGTCTCATTGAACCGTCCGCAAATGTGTGCAATAACACGGCCCCGAGGCCTGCGCTGCTCGCGTCTGTATATAACTTAAGAGGAAGGTTGGGAAAATAATGAGTGAGAATTCTATCAGAACCCATTAGATACTTTACTTTATCTACTGCGTCAATGCATGACTTCCCAAATTCAAACTTTGCATTCTTCTTTAAAAGATTATGCAAAGGTTCTAAAATTGATGACATGTTCGGTATGAAGTTCCGATAAAAATTAAAAAATCCCAAAAGACTCCTCAATTGATGCACGTCGCATGGGTACGGCGCATTCTTAATTGCTTCCAATTTATCTTTTTGCGGTTCAATGCCCCTTCCCGAAATAACGTATCCCAAAAATTCTATAGATTTAACAGAAAACTGACACTTCCCAGTATTGACACATAGACCACATTCTTTCAACCGCTCGCAGACCGCGCAAATATTATTATACAGATCAAGTTCATCGACCCCTGAAATAATAATATCGTCTAGGTAAAAACGCCTTTTAAACCTTGTAAACAACTTGATATTGTTCTTGCGAAGATGGCCGGAGCCGATTTAAACCCAAAAACCAACCTGTTATATTGGAACAGACCTAAGTGTGTGTTAATAGTTGTAAACTTTTTACAATGATCCGCTAATTCTAACTGTGAATATGCTTCCTTAAGGTCTAATTTTGCAAAAACTTTGCCCGAACTAACCTTATGTATGACCTCCTCAATCTTTGGCATCGGATATTTCTCTAAATTGGAAATCAAATTAAGACTCCTTTTATAATCTACACAAATTCTTATATCTCCATTTTTCTTGACCACCGGAACAATCGGAGAAGCGAACTCGCTACTTGTAACCGGGGAGATTATACCTTTTTCTACCATCGATCTTAATTCGGATTCGATCTTCCCTTTAATAGAAAAAGGAACCGGCCTTGCATTGAAAAAAATTGGATCCGATTCCTGGTTTACTTTAAAATGGACTTTATATTTGTTAAATCTTCCCAACTTTTGCGAAAACACTTCCGGGAAATCTTGAATAAACTTTTCTCCATTCCTCATTTGCGGCGTCACTAAATTAATTGTCTCCTGAGAAGTTATCCCAAGATCGAAACATTCCATAAAATCTCTTCCCACAATTAATTCTGTTCCTTTTATTACTACAATAAAATTAATATTTTTGTTCCTACCCTTAAATTTCACATCAAAAATCGCCTTTCCTACGATTTTTAAACGATTATTTCCATAACCTGAAATAATCCGCTTGTCTTGTGACAAAATGATTGAACTAAAATGTCGTTTAAAAATACCCTCCGGCATCACACATAAAGATGAACCGGAATCAATCATTGCCGTAAACTTCTTGTTATTAATTTCAATTTCAGCAGTAATCGGACTAATTGACGCAACTAAAACTTTACTATCCCTGTGATTTTCAAAAATGGGATTTATAGGATTATTCTTGCAGAATTTCTGTAAATGCCCAACGCCCTTACATTTAAAACATTTCGCATTACGAAATTTACAATCAAACGATAGATGATCATTCCTTTTGCAAATAAAACACTGTTTTTTAACACTACCCACGGGTGATCTAAAATTCGTACCTGAATTTGATCCTAACCTATAAGCTGGTTTCGTGTTAAAACTACCCTTGGGGCTCGTCGATCGTTCCCTACGCTGATCTCGCTTGAACCCATCGCTAGTAACTCGTTTTTTTACTAGGTTTACTTCTGATTTTACTGTATTAGCACTATCCAAAGTTGACATACTAACTGCAAGTCCTTCTATTTCATTAAACGACAACGTTTGCCCTTCTACGAAAATTTTCTCCTTCGCGCGTCCCGGTAACAACCCGATTGCAAACATGTCTATGAGGTTTTTTTCAAGCCTCGTTTCGAATTGACAATACGTTGCTAAAGAACGAAGTCTAACCGCGAAATCTCTTATCGTCTCGCTTTGTTGTTGCCTCGCTAAAAAAAAATTCTCCCGTTCTTTAAAAACTGAACGATTTTTGTTACAATGTTTGTCGAGAAGCGCTAAAAGTTTATCAAAAGATAAGTCCGTTACTTTACTTGGAAAACACAGATTAATTAGTAAGGTCAACGTTTCTGATTCTAGGAGATTCAATAAAAAAGCCCGTTTTTTCTCCACAGACGCTTTGTCATCATGGATCACGAAAAATTGCTCTATCCGAAGTCGAAACAACCCCCAGTCTCCGGAGAGATGGCAAAACGGTGGTATTCTACCCGATTCCATAACTCCCAACAAATAAATCGGCAAAGAAAAATCAACAAGAAAACAATAACAAATAATCCCTCTCAAAGAATCAAAAATACTTATCTCAGGAACTCTTCTGGTCTCCCTCTGGGTTTTATCCTTGTCTTCTGATTAATCCAATGATCCACAGATTCGTCCTTGAAACTATTAACCCAATGATCCGTTTTGACCTTGAAACTTCTGATTAATTCAACGATCCACAACCAGATCGCCTCCTTGCGGTTTTTCACTTATGTTCCTAAAACAAAAATCTTCTTATTCAGCCCGTAGCCACGGAACCAAATGCTCCTTAATCTCGAGCAGAATCTCTTCCGATTCCTTGCCAAAACTGCAAGTCACTCCAGCAGTGACTTAGTCCTCCATGTCCAGCACCAATTATTATTCGCACGCGTAACTTTCACACAATTATACTTATACGGCTGCGCCAATTGTTATGTCTGCCCTTTCCTCGGCAGATAGTAATTATTAAATACGGTTCTTTGAATATAAAAGTGTTTATTTACTGGAATAACCTAGCTGGTTAGCTACGACTGTTTACTATTCGGGGGTAGGTAAATCTCTGGAGCCTTGCCACGGGAGCTCGTAAAGTATATCTCCGAGACTGCTTCTTGTACGCCAATGCCATCTGGCGAGCTATCGTGCAAGCTACATGCTTACCGCCATCTATCGTATTCTTTCCATATGAAATACTTAATTACTCTACATCACAGATATCATCTATGTATACCATACAAAATTCTCTAAGGTAGCCGGCGAGCACCTCTTGACTCTTTTGTTTTTGGAAGGTTCCAGGAGCGCCCTTGAGCCCGAATGGCATTACTCGAAATTGATAACATGCACCATCAGGAGTAGCAAACGCGGTCAAGTGCGCTGATTGTGGGTCCATAGGCACTTGCCAATAACCCTTCTTTAAATCTAAGATAGTGAACACCTTGGCGGTTCCGAGATCCTTTAGGGTTTCGTGGATCACAGGGAGGGGAGATATCTCCCCTTCCGTAACCTCGTTCAGACGACGATAGTCTATGCAGAATCTGAATCCATCCCGTCCCTTCCGGGGGGCCATCACGACGGGGAAGCAATATGGGGATCGACTAGCTTCTATTACTCCATTCGCTAGCATTCCTTCTAGCTGATCGTATAGCGCCTTCTTCTTTGCATCGGACAATCGGTGGGGGGCAATGCGAATTGGTTTTGTATCTTTTAAGTGAATGACGTGTGGTTGCAAGGGCGCTGGTCCTGCATATGGGTGGAAAAGCTCCTCGAATTCACTTAACAGATTAGTGACGTCTCGTTTCTGGTCTTCGGGGAGGTTAGGTATCTTCGGCAGCTCAACATTTCCTTGACGGGGTGGAAGACGCCGTGGGATTAGATGCGTACTCAGCCGCTCGCATCGGCCAAAGTGCAAACATCCCCGATAAAAGTCCACAACGGCTCTCTGGGCGGTAAGCCAAGCCTTCCCTAAGATTATGGCCTCCCGTAAGCCTTCTATGACCAAGAAATTGTTTTCGAACTCCTTTCCTTGTATGGTCCACTGAAGCGTCGTCTCCGCTAAAATAGCCATGGATGCGGATGTGTGGGCCAAGTTTATCGTACTTAGCGATGATTTCTTGTAGTTGCTAACTGAAACCAGTTCGGCTCTAACGAGATTGTGGGAAGCTGCCGAATCGATGAGTGCTTCAAAATCTCGTCCTTGAATCTTATTTATTTATTTATTTATTTATTTATTTATTGTTTGAAACATTTACAGAGTGTTAACAAATTATTGCATTAATATTATTACGTTGGAATATGAACTGATATTAACACTCCAATTAGAAATGTTCACAGCATGCGTAATTAAGGTTTAGTTGTTGCTAGACGGAGATGCTAGTAGTGAAAAGAAAACAGAAATAATAATAATAATAAAAAAGAAATATAAGACATGAAATTTAAAACATGGTAAGTGTACAGAGAAAGAAACGTTTCTGGAAGGGATAATAAAGTTAAAATAAAGAAAAAACATAATAATAAAGCAATTAACAATCGTGACATATCATTAATCCTGACATATCATCAATTAACAATAATTAAAAATCTTCTTCCATGACATATCATGGTAGAAGATTTTTAATTTGTTTTTTAAAATATTCGAGACTGTTTGCAAAGATATCAATAAGGTCACATTCAATTGTGTTGTACAAACGACACATTCGAGACAGTGGATTGAAGTATGCAATATTGTTATTAAATATTTCAATATGGAATATATTTTGACTTCTTAAGTTACGTCTCTTAGGAACTTTAATAATATGTATGTTGCTCAGTCAATGAGTGGTTAAAAGTTTATCATGAATAATTTTATATAAACATATTAAGTCAGCAAATTGTCTTCTTTTTTCCAATGTTGTAAAATTAAAGTGTTGTAATCGTTCCTCATAAGATTGGAGTATGGCATTAAATCCAAGTTTAAATGATAGCAGTCTTAGGAATTTTTTTTGCACAGATTCAATTGTTTTAGAATATTTTAAATAATGTGGATTCCAGATCTTCTTCTTCTTCAATGGCGCTACAGCCCATTTCGAGCCTTGGCCTCCTTCAAAATAAGACTCCACCGCCCTCTGTCCTCGGCCGTCGTCTTCCAATCTGCAACATGGAGTAATCCTCTTGCATCCTTCCTGACATCATCCTCCCATCTCAGTCTAGGTCTGCCCGCCTTTCGTTTACCTCCCGGGTGTCCTGTCAGAACCTTCTTCGGTACTCGTGTGCTTGGCATTCGGTGCACATGTCCGGCCCATCTTAATCTTTGGAGTCTTAAATGGGTGGAGAGTCTGGGAGCTTGGTAAATATCATAGAGCTCATTATTGTGGCGGATTCTCCATGCCTCTCCCTCTCGGACCGCTCCTAAGATTCTTCGAAGTACCTTTCTTTCGAAGATGTCCAGCCGTTCCGCTGACTTTGCTGTCAGTGTTCCCGCCTCACATCCATAGGCCAAGACCGTTCTGATAATTGTTTTATATAAGGTTATTTTGGTTTTCCTATGGACGTTTCGGGATTTGAACACTGGCAGCAACGCGAAGTAAGTTTTGTTAGCGGCTGTAATGCGCTTTCTTACTTCTACTGGGTCTTCATTGTCCTGCGTTATGATGGAGCCCAGGTAGGTAAACTCTTCGACCACTTCGAAATTATAATTGTCTTTAAATTTCACTTTGTCTTTTATTCTGCGGTGAGGGGTTCTGGTTTGCATCATGATTTTTGTTTTATTTTCATTGATTTGCAAACCCACCTCTCTTGCCGCAGTCTCCAAAGGGTCAAACACTTCTCTTACAGCCTGTAGGGATCTTCCGACAATGTTAAGGTCATCTGCGTAGCCAACTATTTGATTGCTTCTGTAGCAGATGTTTGAGTCGGTACTGATCATTGTCTTCCTCACGACGTGCTCCAGTACAATATTGAAAAGGGTGGGTGCTAAGCCATCACCTTGTTTCAGCCCCTGGGAGACGTTAAAATCCTCCGTTGTTTCACCTCCTATCCTTACTCGACACCGTGATCCGACCATTGTTGCTTTTACAAGCTTGACTATTTTGGGCGGTATTCCAAAATTGAGGAGTATTTCATATATTTTCTCCCTATCTATACTGTCATACGCCTGTTTGAAGTCAACAAATAGTTGGTATATATCTATATCGAATTCCCAGCATTTTGTCAGGATTTGTCGAGTAGTGAAGAGTTGATCAGTGGTGGATCTCCCCCTCCTGAACCCTGCCTGATATTCTCCTAGTAAGTTTTCTGAGTAATATTCTAGTCTTTCTTTCAAAATCATTGTGAAAATTTTATACGCTGTACAAAGTAAAGATATTCCTCTGTGATTTTCACACTTCAATTTGTCTCCCTTTTTATGTATGGGGCATATTATGCTAGTTTTCCATTCTTCTGGTACTCTTTCGGCGGTCCATATTTTCACAATGAGATTGTGTAGCAGGTTCTTCAGTTGTTCGTTTCCATATTTATAGAGCTCTGCAGGGATATTATCTCCTCCCGGAGTTTTATTGTTTTTCAATTTCTTTAGGGCAGCCCTTATGGATTCCAGATAACACTCCCATATTCCAAATTACTTCTGACCAACGAGTTGTACAAGGTTATAATGGATTGGGGGTATTTAAATGGTTTTGATATTCTATGGATGAATCCAATCATTTTCAATGATTTACTTATAATTTTACTGATGTGTACATCAAACATAAACTTTGAATCAAGAGTGATTCCTAGATCTCTTATAGTGGTGACTGCATTTAATAGAACATTATTAATGGAATATGCATAATCCTTTCGTCTTCTGTTACGAGTAAAAGTAATAATGTAACATTTTTCAATATTTAAAAACATATCGTTTTGAATGCACCAGTTATTTAGTGTATAAAGGTCTTCTTGAAGCTTAACATGATCAGAATCAGTGGAAATTTTACGGTAAATCTTGAGATCATCGGCAAATAGAACAAAATCACAGCGTAACATGGGGCCAAGGTCGTTAATAAAGATTAAAAATAGCAGAGGGCCAAGGTTAGACCCCTGGGATACGCCTGATGTTACAATTACGGGAGGTGATTCGTACCCATTAATAAGTACTAATTGTGTTCTATGTTCCAAGTAAGACTTAAACCATCTAAATAGATCACCGTGAATACCAATTCGATCAAGTTTCTGTAGTAAAATAGAATGGTTAACTTTATCAAACGCCTTTTGAAAATCTGCGTAAATGGCATCTACTTGAGTTCTTTCATTAAAAGCATTACAAACGTAATCACAAAAGTCGAGAAGATTTGAGTTTGTGGATTTGTTGGGAACAAATCCATGTTGATTGATGCATAATTGGGGTTTAAAGTGTGAAAATATAGAAATATAAATTATAGATTCAAAGGCTTTTGCAAAACACGATAAAATGCTGATAGGTCGATAATTTTTCACAAAAGATTGATCACCAGATTTGTGTATTGGAACAATATTTGCATTTTTCCATAAATCTGGGAAAGTTCCTGTAGTTAATGATTCATTATAAATTATAAAAAGTGGCTTAATCAGCGCGCTGGAACAACATCTTACAAACAAGGGAGGTATTTTGTCAGGTCCTGGGCCTTTGGATGTATCAATTTTTTCTAAAAAAGATTTGATGGTTTCCATGCTAACGTTGATTTTGCCAAGATTAAATTTATTTATTTATTTATTTAACGCCCAATGGGCTTTTACATTTTGGTAGTACAAAAATAATTCATGACAGATAATTTAACATATACAGAATAATAAAAATAAAATTTGATAAAAAAGCACACAAGTCATAAAAATACAAAAATACAGCGATTTCATAGGTTTTCTGAAAAACAGATAGGTTTAGGAATAGTTTTGGAATAATAAGTTTTTTAAAAGATCAACAAATTTCGCCAAGTTTATGTTAAATATGTCTATATCACCTAATAACTGATTTCCCATAGTGTGAAATCGTTGTATCGGAGAGTGGGCAATGTAGTTCCGCTTATGAATGCTACAGTAGAATAGTGTATTTTGTCGTGTAGTTACTGTCGGTATTCGTAAGTTTATGAGTTGCAGTAGTTCGCAACAGTCAAATTTAGAGTTAAGTATTTTGAATAAAAAAGTTAAGTCGTTTATTTTACGTCTGTCTTCTAGTGTGTGTATTTTTAAAACATTTAATAATAAATTATATTTCAAGTCTTCTAGTGGGATATTTAGTTTAAAATTTATAAAACGCAGAAATTTTTTTTGTAT
Source organism: Limnephilus marmoratus (assembly GCA_917880885.1). NCBI lineage: Eukaryota > Metazoa > Arthropoda > Insecta > Trichoptera > Limnephilidae > Limnephilus > Limnephilus marmoratus. Next base: position 38,553,967 of record OU862907.1, on the reverse strand, counting down.
TCGCTCAATGTTATTAATGTGAATTTTGTAAGATGGAGACCAAACTACCGAGTTATATTCCATTAGACTTCTAACTAGAGATACATATAATAATTTAATGACTTGTATGGAATTAAAGTTTTTGGTTGTTCTTAGTACGAAGCCTAGTGTTTTCATACCTTTGTTTACAATTTGGTGGATATGATTGGCGAAACTTAGTTTTTCATCCAAAATAATTCCAAGATCTCTCATTTCCGTGACTCTTTCTAAAGCTGTATTATTGATGGAATATTCGAATAAAACAGGATTTTTATTTCTGAAGAAAGTCAAGGTTTTGCACTTTTCTACATTTAAGAATAAATTATTTTGAACGCACCAATCTTTAAACATACTAATATTTGACTGAAGTATATGGCAATGATTTACATCAGTTATTTTCTTGTATAGCTTGATGTCATCAGCAAAGAGCAATACCTCGACATCGTTGAAGCAATTGGTTATATCATTGATGAAAATGAGGAACAAAACCGGGCCAAGGTGACTACCTTGTGGTAGGCCACTAGTAGCCCAGAAAGCTTTCGACATCCATGATTTTATTTTCACGAACAGTTTACGATTTAATAAATAGCTAGTAAACCATTTTAGCATGTTATCCCTTATTCCTAGAGCAAATAGTTTTTGGATTAGTAGTTTATGGGATACTTTGTCAAATGCCTTCGAAAAGTCTGTATATATGCAGTCGACTTGTTTATTTTCTGCAAAAGATTGTGTTATGAAATTTTGAAATATTGTTAAATTAGTTGCGGTAGATCTACCTTTGATAAAACCGTGCTGTTTTTGGTCAATTAATTTTATTAATTTGGGATAGATTTCATCAAGGACCAGTGATTCAAAAAGCTTAGGTAGTACTGACTGTATACAAATGGGGCGATAATTGGCTATATTAGTGTCGTCTCCTTTTTTGTAGATAGGTGTAATGAAGCTAGATTTCCAGCGGTCTGGAAAGTGTCCAAGGGTCAAGAGACGGTTGAATAATAATGTGAGTGGTTTAGATAATGTATTAGAGCATTTTTTGAGGAATATTGGTGGAATGTTGTCTGGGCCAGTGGATTTGTCAGCGTCTAAGGAAAGTAATTTCTGTTCGCAGTGTTTTTGTGTGATATGGCAATGCGTTAAGTGTGTAGTCCTGCTAAATTTGTAATCAGGTATTTTGTCATCTGGGGTTTCTTCATCATAAACATTTTTGAAGAAATCCGAAAAAAGGTTTACAATGTCCTGTGTATTGTTTGCACTGGTTCCGTTCATTTGCATTATTGGCGGGTATTCTGTGTTTTCATTGTTTATTTTTTTAAGAAATTTCCAAAGATTTTTGGATTTAAAGGCAGTGTCCTCGATAGAGGTTATATACTTTTTGTAACATTTTTTGGAAAGATCTTTACATTTTTTCCTGGTTTCGCTAAATATTATATAATCACTTATGGATTTGCTGTGTTTGAATTTTTTGTGTTGACTCTTTTTTTGCTGAAGAGAGGCAGTAAGCTCTGGTGAGAACCAAACCGGGTAGGTATAGTTTCTCGGTGTATAAAAAGGTACATAGGATTCAATAGTATTAGAAAAGTTTAAATAAAGTTGGTCTATAGATTCATCAATGTTTTCATCGGATAAAAAAGACCAGTCTGTATTTGAGAGATAGCTGTTAATGGAGTCGAAGTCGGCTCGTTTAAAGTTGGTTGTTTTGTATAACTTTCGGCGTGGCAGTATATAATAAGGGATTAGATTGGGTATAAACGGATGCAAAATAATTAGAGAACAGATTGGCAATCTGTTGTCCATTATCTGCAGATATAGAGTCCAGGTGCATTAATTTGGGAATGCAATTAGTAGTGCGGCTATATAACTTTCGATAATTATAACTAATTATAACTTTCGGCGTGGCAGTATATAATAAGGGATTAGATTGGGTATAAACGGATGCAAAATAATTAGAGAACAGATTGGCAATCTGTTGTCCATTATCTGCAGATATAGAGTCCAGGTGCATTAATTTGGGAATGCAATTAGTAGTGCGCATTGATTTTGAGTATGCCCAGAAAGCTTTTACATTTTCCTTTATGCCTTGTTCAACAGAGTTAATGTATGATGAATAGCATTCTTTTTGCATTTTTTTCAACCTTTTTCTTAGAATAGCAAACTCAGCATAGTCTAGTGGGTTTTTATATTTATTAGCCCGCAGTCTTACCTTATTTTTCTCTTTGAGGAGCTTGATAAGAAACTGACTAAACCATCTGGGGTAGTGATTTACAATTTGTGTCTTTTTTTTTTGGAATATGTTTATCAATAATATCCCATAAAGTATCGTAGAATAATTGTACCTTATTGTTGACATTTGAGTTACTGAAAAGTGAGATCCAATTAACATTTGACAGGTCCAGACGACATCCTTCATAATTTCCTTTCTTAAAATTGTATTTAAAAGGGCAGTGATTATCTTTTAAGTATTTTAATTTTTCATGTTTTAAAATGATTTCAAAAGGGGGATGATGAATGTCGACATTAGATAACCCTGTTGTTCTGGACAGATTAATATTACAATGATCGCAAAAAATCAGGTCAAGAATATTAGAATTTCCATTAAGAACATAATTAAATTGGTGAAGGTTACACACCGAGGCCAAATTGACAACACAGTGAGCTTTATGGCTAATGTAGTTTGACGGAGCAAGAATTTTGTTGTTAAATGCTATGTCAGGTGTCCATTTAATCTCAGGTAAGTTAAAATCACCAATAATTATAAATTTAGATTTTTGATTACTATGTTGTAAATAAATATCCTGAATATTCTTGATTCTTTTAGAGTATTCATCAACAGACAAATTGGGGGGAATATAAAGTATACATATGTAAATAAATGAGTTCGAATATTCATGCAGTTTTATCGATAACCATAGATCCTCACCATCACTTTCCCAAGATGATTTGTTTGTTGTTATTAGTTTTTTATCAACTGCTGCTAAAACTCCACCGCCTTCTTTGGATGTAGAATTAGTGGATTCGCGATCTCTTCGAAAAACTAGATAACGCTCGTCAAACAATTCATTGCTAAATATTGATGAATTTAACCAAGTTTCAGTGAAGCAGATAACATCGTAATTGTTGATCATAATTTCATTTTTTATGTCATTTGTTTTTGTTCTAACTCCCCTTACATTTTGATAGAAAATTTTAATATCCATTTTGTTGTGAATTTGACATACATATTATACATTATATAGTTATATAACAATAGAAAAATTAGGTAAGAGAAGCCAAGGAGTCATGATTACGGATTAACACCACGCGCGCGGAGTTTTCATCCTTTCGAACGAAGATACGCCCATTTCTGATCCACACAAATTTATGATTAGTTTCTTTGGCTCTGATCCTTGTAGCTGCGTGCAGGGCCTTGTGTGCGGGAGAGAGGTGTTCGCTTACGTATATTGGTGATTTCGTGCCGTCAATGCCTAGGTGCGCAGAGTTTAGCTTGTTTGTCCTATTTTTCTTATTGAAGTTAGCCACTGCAGCCAGGACTTCATCCTTTACCCTCACGCTTGGGAGCTTTACTATGATTGCCTTGGGTCGGTTGGACTCTGGTTTGAACTTGGCAACACGGTGTATGTTTAGTATTTCCGACTCAGCAATGGGGCGCGTAATTAAGGCTCCAAGCCGTTGGACGATAGCTACCAAGTTCTCGGATCTATGCTCAGGTACACATTGAATCTCTACGTTAGTCTCTCTGGCCATCTGTTCCATGTGGGACACGCGTGTGTTAAGATCGTGTATTTGTGTGTGAAATTTGGTGTTATCGGCTTGCAAACTTTTGATAGTAGTCAGCGATTCCGAGAACATTTTCTTCAGGTCCTCGTACTCAGCCGAGATGTAGTTTACGGATTCTTTTAGCTCCGGCAGAATGTTGAGTTTTGCGTGGAAGGCCTCGAACTCCGATGCGATACACCGTCGAACTACTTGCATAATTTGCTCGACATCCAGATTCTGTAGTGACTTCGTACCGCAGGCAGGGGAGGCAGTCGAAGCACTGTTGGCGCTTGCTTGGTTGGCGCTCTGTTGGTTCCCCCTTAGATCATCTTTGCAGGCAGAACAGGTCCAGATATCACGCTTGGCTCCCATCTTCCGAAAGTAAGTTTCTTTCATATTCACACAGAAGAAGTGGAAATTTTGCAGGCATGTTGAGCATTTAATGCCATCACCGGAGAGTATTTCACTCTGACAGTGTTTACAAGACATATTTATATGAAATATTAATTAAATAGTTGATGTGGGATGTTTAATTATTGTTTTTTTTGCGCCTGTTGGTTGGCAAATTTCACAACACTTTCGCTAACTGGCAGGGGCGTGCACTCCATACAGGCATATAAGCACTGCCTACCCTACCATTTTTGTAAAGCATAAGTATGTAAATAATATTATAATTTATAGAATTTTTGCTAAAAATGAACACACACTTTCAAACATTAGGGCGAAAAAGCTGAGCAACCGAAACTAACGTGGCATAAACTGTAACTAGAAACTACACGCGCGCCCTCCGACTGCCTCACTAAAATGCGGCCTTAAGCAGGAATTAGTTTACGAAATGCACATAGAGTAGAACTGTCGTTTTGAATTTGCTTCTATGAGGTTTTTTTGTTAGTATTAGGCAGTGCTTTCTGGGACAAAATTAGCAAATGGCAATCAGTGACGACAGTGACATACGTTGTTATCTATTTCTATCAACTAATTATCAGCAGCAAGCACACTTAGCGAAAACTTGTACGAATGTTCTTATTTGTATTTATTATTTATTTATTATGTGTAGTTAGTTTTTATTTATTTATTTGAATCAATTCGGCGGTTTTCCAACTGCCTACCCTGATCAAAAACTCTGTGCACGCCTCTGCTAACTGGTACAAACGCCTGTTGGCAGGCAATCTGATAGGCACTGAGAGGTAAAAATGTTATTTACCCACAAACGAATCACCGCTTCAAGTTTTTAAATGGTGGAATCGCTGTTAAAAACATAGATTTGGGCACGGTTTTTGATGACTGTCGCATAAGCACTTTTGTGTTGTTATTATACAATGTTATCTTTTAATATGATTTACTGTAAGAAGATATTTAGGTAGAATAACGATAATCACTTTGGAGTTCAGTGTTATTTTTTAAATTGCACAAAAAACTGACACAGATGTCGATGATGAGTATAAAAATACGCTCATGCGGTACGCGGTAGTCACTTTATCCTTCTCTGACACTTTTTAACTTGTGCTGATTGGTATTTTGATTGTAAATTTCAAAAACACTACCGTAAACACTATTAAACACCACTGTCAGCTGACATCCATCCATCCATCTTAACCCGAATACGTGGCATGAGGGCGATACTTCCGTCTGCTGCTGTATTGCATGTTGGATATGTGGAGGGCACTTCCGTCTCGGGCGTATTTGAATCTGTGATCGCTTGAGTAGATACTCGTATATCCGGCCCGTATGAACCCGCAGGCAGCGGCACGTGGTTAAACCCGTTGTGCGTGCTATTCGTTGGAAGTGCGTGTTGGGCAATTTCTTGCAATAGTTCGGGTGCTCCGTCCATCGTAGCAGAGAGTGGTAATATCTGACGGCCGCTAGGCCCGGCGTACGGCTCTTCAAGAGGGAGTATATTGTGCAAAATATTGGAGGCGATATGCGGTGTAAATGGGCCGCGTGTGTACTGTGGTGGTTCCACGACGTGCGCGTACGCGACGGAGCACTGTGGAGGCTCTAGAGCGGTTTGTGATCTGGTTTGATCTACTTCTTGTGTACTCTGGTACTCTATGTGTCTATGTATGGGGGCCCTGGACGCGACGCTGTCCGATCTGGTCGGCGCCCGGGCCCTGCCAGTTTTCCGCCCTGCGGCGGTGAAGTTCTGGGCAATCTGCATTCCAATGCCTTCCTGGGCAGTTATGACACCAGGGCAACTGGTTACGCGGTCGCCTTGCGTCATTATTACGAGTATTCGCCCTTTGCCTAGTGAAGTCCTCGCTCCCACTACGCCGTAGCGCTTTCGTAGTTGCACGGTAAAATCCTCCCAGCTCCATCTCCCGCGTGTATGTGGCTGCCACCACCTTCGTGCTTCGCCATGCAATTGTTTTACAGCTTTCTTCACCTTAAGTGCTGATGAACAGCCTGTCGCACTGAAGAATTCCTCGCACGCGACGATAAACTCTTCGGGTTCTTCCTCGGGCAAACCTTCGAATCGATCTTCCAGAACCCTCGAATGGCACGAGGTCTGCCCCCTATTCTCCATCTTTTCTGACTCTGGTGTGAGGCTACCGACGTCTACAGTTGCCTGCAATGCATCTGCCGTGGTTTGTCGCGTGGTTCGCGTTGTGTTTCCTGATGCCATGTATAATTAATTTTTAAATCTATTTTTAAAACTATACCTAAACTAATTTGGGCGCCAAATACTCTTTGAGGCGGGAAGCATTAAACCCAGACATAAATTATTAATTAAAAAAAAAAACAAAAGAAAATTTGCAAAAAAAAAACCTATCGGTAATTTAGAACAATTAATATTAACACGTATCGTGAAAAGCTAACCTATCGGCATCCGTTTAGATTCTACCGCGTTTTTTGCTATATGTGAATTTAACTAATAATTAAATTATTTAATTACTATTGTTCCTCCTTTTCGATGACTACTCTAATCTCAGGGTTTGTGGGTCGGAAATCCACACTCGGATTTCTACCAGACAAAAAATGCCGGTAAGCCCCACGTCTGGGCCGCCAATTGATACACCCGCGCCTTATGGCGGGGTCAAATTAAAACTATAATCTTAAAATAAGGAGGAACAAATTAAAAAAAGCTACTGATTTAAGAAACGATACATTTATTCTAGTAGGACACAAAAGGCAGGTGTTAATTATTAATCTAGTGTTAGTCTTAAAATTACTTAATTAATTAGCCTTAAAATTAGAAAGTCTGTTTGCTTAATTCTACGGTAAAGTCTTTGTGCAATTGTTCAAATTCGAATCACTTCGGTGGTTAATATAATTAAAATGTTCAGTCACTTCCCTTTGGATGCTGATGATGGAGTCTCCGCGTACGCATACAGTCACTAGGCACTTTAAACTTAGTTATCTATATCTTTCACTTTTTATTGCACAGATAGGAAGTTGCGAAAGTTCTTTGAAGTGAAAATTTGTGCAAAGTGGAACTTGCACAAATCCTTGGTCGGAATTTTCGCGGTCACTTGGTTGGACTTCCTGGCGGAAGTTCGCGAATGTATCGGCGGTTCCTGGTTGAAATCCGCGAGCGTGTCTTAATTTCCCTGGTCGGGAAATTGCGCGGGGGTCGCGTGTAGTTCGGAGAGCGTTTGCAAGCCCTGGCCGGGTTGCAAATCGCGGGACACTCCCTTGGCGGAGTGGAGTACTACCCCCTAGCCGGGTAAATGGTGACTTACTATCGTGGTGAAATTTTTTTAATTCCTGGCGTACATCTTCGGAATTATTTCCATCGGCGGCGGCGGGCGGCATCGAGTGTTAAACGAAAAGGTTTACGGCCCTTTGCTCGGTTCGGCGATATTGGGTTTTATTTTACTATTTTGTTTGTCCCTGCCGACAATATCCTGGCTTTCCAATTTTTATTGTGGTCCCGCTTTGCGTTCGCCGCTCCTTGTGTTCCCCGCTAGTTTAAGCTCCTTGTGTCTACCGCCAACTCCTAAGCTAGGTATCCATTTGTTCAGTTCCGTGAATTTTTGGCATTAAAATACCTAAAAGTATATCAATTTGTTATTATTTTTTTCGTTATCAGTAATTTTAGTTAGACAATCTTAAGGTGAGCCGTTTTTAAAACTTTTTTATGTTTGCTATAAAAGAATTATATTTCAAAAAGTATACTTAACATTTATTTCGATTTATAAAATTTGAAAGCGCATTTAATCATCTTTCAAAAACAGTTTTTGGTATTCGGATACGTTTAAAGATATTCCATTTATTTGGATTTTTTTGTAAAGCGGAAATATTTCGAGTGGTTAATAAAACTCATCTTAAATTTTTTTATCACAATAAGTGCAAGCCTACTTGCCGGTAGGGTTGCCATACTTCCGAAATTTTCCGGACAAGTCTGGAAATATAGGTCTTTGTCCGGAATGCGGGGGAATCCTAAACATTCCGGAATTTCTATTATTAAGTGGAGATCGATATAAAAAAATTAAATAAACCAAATTATTTTTATTACAAATCAAAGTAAAATCATCACTTCTGATATTTAATGCTCCCAGAAATATTGTTCAACACTTCCGAATCTTTAATAATAGTTTTGTAGAACATTTCGCAAGTCATATTCGCAAGTCATATCACTTCTTCAAGGGTACTCTTGGGAAACCGGCTAAGGGACGCAGGAGTTTGGGCACGTTGCGGCCAGGCCGCTTGCCCACTCATTCTCGCCGAGAGTGCCCCGTGATAGTGGGACAAACTGCCCCCCATATTTTTCTTTTTATATATCGTCTTTGTTTTTAATCATACTTTCACCTGTAAATATTTTTCTTTTTCTTTATTAATTCACTCTAACTAGAAGCTGAACCAACAGGCGAACATATCTATGATGTATTTATCTTGTTAATTACTGCAAATGTAAGTTTACATACATATTTCTTTCTATACTAACAATCATGCATGCCGGAATATTGGAGGGTCTAGATTTGTTTTAAAAATAAATACCTTTTGCTTCCTTTTTACAAAAAAATTAGAGTCCTGACGTGTGCGGCTAAGGAGATTAACAGTTAACCCTTCCAAGGTTTCCCAACCTATTCTTTTAAAAACATCATATTTCTGTGCCGTTCGTTAACCACTAACCAGGGTGTAATTCTTAAAATTCAGTCAAATTCACGCAGTCCCTTGGTCTTTCAATCGGCAGAGTACACAGAACCCAAGTCCAATGAAATTTCTAGCACTGTAAGAGATGGGATCATTTTTGTTATTTTTTTTAAAGTTAGCTCCACACAGGAGGCCCTGAGGAAAAAATTCCCTTGTGGGTCTATATAGATAGAGAAATAAAGGAGTGGATGTTCTGGGCAGGAAAACGGTACGAGGTTGGGCAGGAATCTTGAGAACAACGTGTCCATGGGTGACAGAAGTATGAATCCATCCTTCCTACTGCGGTGCAAGACAACGAGCCGAGAGAGTCCTGCTGCAGAGGTCGAAGTGAAGTCTCCCTCAACGAGTGTATCTTGATCTGGCTCGCATGAAAAAGGTGGACATACATATTCGCGGCCATGACCTAGACACGACCACCGTAGTCCAGTGGCTAAGACTCTTGACTCACATTCCGGAGGTCGCGGGTTCGAACCCGGCATGCGCAAATAAATTTTATTTGATTAATTTGTGTTCTTTCACAATTAATTCATTTGAAATAATATATAGTATATTTGCGGCATGTTCCAGAGTGGAAGATACAATCAGTATCGCCCTGGTGTAAGACCACCATTCAGAATTGAAACGTTGCTTGAAAATGGCTTTAGCCGTGTTTAGTGACCAGATCTGAATAGCCAGGTACTTCCCAACCTTCCTCTTCCTCACCTCCTTCCCCTCCCCACTACCTTCAGCCTCACAACATACCCCAATTGGGGATGCCATAGTCTCACTGGCTCCAGACGGGAGCAGTTGAGATTCTTGTGCGGTATTCATTGTAGACAAACCTAACCGCATGAACCCGGGAACCCCCGCTAAGTCGTCAAAGGTTGCGAATCACTTGGTGTGACCCTATGGAAGAGGTTATCCGATAGATGGTTCCCGGTGCGATGGTACTCGTACCCGCCTCCAAAATTGTAAATATGTAGTTTAACCAAAGATATTCTAATGCAGAAGAGATATGCTATGGTGTCCGCGCAACTGTCGCCGGACTACGCGCTAATTAGCGTAGTTTTCATACAAAAAGAATTGGTTCATGTCGTTGATTTTTTGAAAATGTGCATTAATATTGGTTAACAATTTATTTTGAATAAGGTAAGAATTCGTTCATTTAGTTTAACGTTCGTTTGGTTTATTCGTTAATTATTTGTTCTTTTAGTTTATTTGTTAATTGGTAAACAATATCGGCGACACCCGGAAGCGCAGACCCACATAGTAAAAACAGCAGATAGCACATCTACTTATATTCCAATATCTTTGAGTTTAACAGATTTTTTAAGTAAATATTTAATAAGAATGTGGCCCTGTCTTGGAATGTCATTAGGGAAATGTTTTTAGAACCTTATGCAATGAATTATTATGCTAAAGCTATATCTGAACGTTTAGGTATGTTCTAAATGGTAGGATCACGTCCTATATAAATATTTTCCATTTAAATATTTTACCAAAATACTTGACGTAAGATTAAACCTCAAAATCAGACATTGGTAAATAGATGAATGAATAGATAGAAAATAAATTGTTAACCAATATTAATTGGTTAACAATTTATTTTCTAATTCAATTTATTTTTTATTTCACATAGCTTCCATGGTCAGGGGTAAGGCTCCCAACTGGCAATCCAAAGATCACGGGTTCAAATCCCAGAGAGAACAAAAACATTTTATTTGATTTATATCACAATTAATTAATAAGAAATAATGTATTGTATATTCGCGTCACGTTCCGGAGCGGAAGACACTCTCAGCATAGGCGGATTTAGGGGGGGGGGGGGGGCACGGGGGCACGTGCCCCCCCCAGACGGTATTTTTGTGTACTGTTGAACTTTGGAGATTCCATCACAGTTCATACATAGAAGCAGAAACTTTCTTTATTAAACACTAGCTGACCCGGCCACGCGTTGCTGTGGCTAATAAAACACTTTGTAAAATCCAACCTTTGTAAACACCGCCGTCTTTGAGTTTATCGCGAAGAGATAGACAGATGCCGCGGAGGACTTTAATTTATAATACGTAGAGATGGTGTGAAAGATTATAATAATGTGAATGAAATGCTTGGGTAACTAACGTATTTAAGATAATAAGGATTAATACTGTATCCGTCTAAATAACTTTCCAATTATCCCATTGTACGTTACCATTTTTTTAGAAGAATGGGTATAGTAAGCTATCCGTAAAAGATGCATGTGTGCCATCGCGGACTTTTTTGAAGATCTGTAAAAGAGGAATATCCCACCATGCATTGTTTTGTTATATCTCAAATGGATTAGGCAGTGTTTTTGATGAAATCTCCCAAGCGCGGCTTGACTTTTTCCGACACTTCTAACAATTATCGTTATGTTTCAACCAATTTACACACATCCTTGACAAATTATATACCTAACCTTCCTCACAAAACACTCAATCTATTGGTGAAAACCGCATGAAAATCCGTTCAGTAGTTTTCGAGTTTTTAATTTATCTTCATTATTATTCACTGTAGAACGCAAATCTGCCGTACCAATACGAATGTTATCAATGATAACTTATTATTATCTGTCTCTCGCTGGTCATCAGTGCGGTTTGCACGTGAGGTAGCTCGTGGCCCATTTGATTGACTTCGTCGATCTACGTCAGCTCGTCTTTTCCTTGGCATATTAAAACAGTAAATATAGTTCTCACGCACTGACAAACTGATGATAGAAGATTTTAAATGGTAACACAATGACAGGTAACGTTTGACAGTATGACAATATGACAATCAGATTTTTTTTTTGCATTCCTATTCTAGATTACGTTGTGCTTCTGAAAGTAAGTAGAACAGTAGAACTGTTTATATGAGAAAATGAAATTTTTGTTTTTACTATCTTCCTCACAATTTTTTCATTTTATCTCACTGTTTAAACCTTTCCTGGAATACGACAAACATTTCAAAACCAAAATCACCTAAATCGGTCAAGCCGTTCTCGAGTTTTAGCGAGACAAACGAACACCAATAGATGAGAATAATAAGATAAGAAGATAGAATGGGTATCGTAAGCTATCCGTAAAAGACAGATATATGCCTTCCCGAACTTTTTTGTGGATCTATAAAAGAGGAATATCCCACCACTAATTGTTTTGTTATATCCCTAAAGGATTAGGCAACGTTTTCGATGAAAGCTACCAGGCGGCTGGACTTTTTCCGACACTTCTAACAATTATCGTTATGTTTCAATCAATTTACACAAATTCTTGACAAATTACATACTTAAGCCTTCCTCACGAAACACTCTATCTATTGGTGAAAACCGCATGAAAATCCGTTCAGTAGTTTTCGAGTTTATCGCGAACAGACAGACAGACAGATGGCGCGGGGGACTTTACTTTATAATATTTAGAGATGTAGAGATTAAAAAAAATTCAGTTAGATTTTTTAATTTTTTTCTTTAATATAACATTTTGTCAATATTTTGAAGACCTCTCTTAGTCTTCTGTGTCATTCACGCACTCAATTTTCATATTATGACATTTAAAAAAAATCCGTTTGATTTTTTTAAATTTTTCTTTCATACAAACCTTGTCCTGACAATAACAAACACAACAAAAAAAGAATCATCTAATTTGGTGCAGTCTTTCGTAAGTTATGCGCGTACATTCATAGAAAAGATAGAAGATAGATAGATAGATAGATTTAATTTTAGTAATTGAAGGTTATAAGTCCATTTTGTATTTTGTATATAAGTCCATTTTGTATTTTGTAGATTAAAAGACATAAGGGGCCGTTCAAGTATAACGTAACGCACTTGGGGGGGGAGGGGGGGTCTGGTGAAACGTTACGGCGCGTTACGGGGGGGGGGGGGGGGGGGGGTTCGAAGGATGCGTTACGTAACATGTTTTTCTTTATTTAAATAAAAAACTAAGGAATTTAAATCTTCCAAGTTGGCAAGCCTTTTAGTTTATGTTGTACAAGGAATTCCTCGACTGTATTGTGCGTCATTTTTATTTTATTTTCGTTGTCAGTATTCGTTAGTGTTTTAAACACGAAATACGCATAAACACAATTTGCTGTAGTCAGTGTTGTTAATGTGAGTTTTTAGGAATTATAATGTCCTCCAAACCGGGAGATTTACATCATCAGCTGTTATTGGCCTATAAAGGCTCTCATGCTGACTTGCCAGCGCAGCGCAACCAAAAAATGCCAACCAAATTTGGAAGACAGCAAAAGAAAAATTAAAAAAATAAATGTTTGCAACATATGAATGAAGTTATACAAGAGTTTTTAGTAAGAACAACTCTTTTTAGTTATTACACACATGTTAGTTTACTGCTAAAATATAATATTATTACCTAAAGCTAGGTTTCGTAGTACATGCATAGTTACACTCAGAACATGAAGAAGGTTTTCTTCACTTTGAATCGTTGTGTGGATTTTTTAATCTCCCTTTCGAGAACTTGAAAAACCACGTTGGGACAAAAAAATTGTTTTGTCTGCTGAAGGTAAACATGTGATTTTTCGTGCTTCTTTGTAGAATACGAATAGTTGCAGTAGAAACATGTAAGTGGTTTTGTAGCACTGTGAGTCAGCAAATGATATCTAAGAAGTTCCTTTGTACAACATGAATAATTGCAGTCGGGACACGAAAAAGGTTTTGGTCCAGTGTGGGTAAACATGTGAATTTTTAGATACCGTTTTGTAGCGCCTGAATAGTCGCACTCGGGACAAGTAAAAGGTTTTTCATCACTGTGAATTAGCAAGTGCCGTTTTAGTTTTTTTTTCGAGAAGAAGAATATTTGCAGTCAGGGCATGAAATGGGTTTTTCACCACTGTGAGTAAACATGTGATTTTTTGATTTCTCTGAATAGTTACTGTCGGAACATGAAAAATGCTTTTCTCCACAATGAGTAGAGTCAGCAAGTGAATTCTTGGATATCCCTTTTAAGAACACAAATAGTTGCAGTCAGGACATGTAAAAGGTTTTCTCTTCTGTAAATCGCACGGTGGAGTTATAAATTGTCCTTTTGAGAACTTGTGTAACTGCATTCTGGACAGGAAAATGGTTTTTGTCCACTGTGCGTTAACATGTGATTTTTGGTGACTCTTTGTAGAACATGAATAGTGCAGTAGAAACATGAAAAACGTTTTATATCACTTTGAGTAAGCAAATGATTTCTAAGAAGTTCCTTTGCACTACATGAATAATTGCAGTCGGGACATGAAAAAGGTTTTTGTCCAGTGTGGTTCGACACGTGAACTTTTGGATACCGTTGTGTAGCGCATGAATAGTCGCAATCGGGACAAGAAAAAGGTTTTTCGTCACTGTGTAGTTAGCAAGTTAGCAAGTGCCGTTTTCGTTATTTTTTTTCGAGAAGTAGAATAGTTGCATTCAGGACATGAAATGGATTTTTCTCCACTGTGGGTAAACATGGGTAATTTTAGATTTCTCTTCGAAGTACATGAATAGTTGCAGTCGGAATATGAAAACGGTTTTTCTACACCGTGAGTCAGAAAGTGACTTCTTAGATATCTCTTTAGAGGACACGAATAGTTGCAGTCAGGACATGAACATGGTTTTTATCTTCTGTGAATCATACTGTTGATTTTTAAATCTTCCCTTTGAGAACTTGTATAACTGCATTCGGGATGTGGAAAAGGTGTAACTCTACTATGAGTCAGCTTGTGAATTATAGTGGAGTAAAGTGTTGCTCCACATGGAAAACTTAGGGAAATTACTTTCCTCAGGGCCTCCTCACTTAAGCTAATGTAAAAGAAAGTATGTTTTGTAAAATCATGTAGGTTTATTTTAGGTAAGACAGTGTTAAATTGTGAAGATCTGGAAGGAATACAAGGCCGATAAAAATTATAATATTCTCATTTTTTTCATAAATGACTATATGAATAAATAAAATGTATGTAATGTATCGCGAGTTAGAAATCTCTTGTTTTATTTATTACAGCAAACGCGATAAAATTAAGATAAGGGATGTTTAAGCGACATTTCAGTACGTTGCGCAACTTAATTGTGACTTTCAGGTAAAAATTGTTACTTGGGTGTTACGTAACGCTTAGGGGGGGGGGGGGGTTGAACAGGAAAACGTTACGGCGCGTTACATGGGGGGGAGGGGGGGTCAAAAATCTTCAAAAATTGCGTTACGTAATACTTGAACGCTCCCTAAAACCTCGCCCAAGAGGATAATATGTATAGAGTCACTAAGGCAGAAATTGAAGTTATAATTAAGGGTTTGAGTCCTAAGAAGGCACCAGGGCATGACAGGCTCAACGGCGTAATTGCAAAGCAAGTCTGGGTCCACGCCAAAGAGGAACTCCTCCAGGTGATGGACACATGCATGAGAAGAGGAGTTTTTCCCTCAGAATGGAAGCGTGGCGTGCTCCGGATTATACCCAAGGGTAATGATAAACCACTATCAGATATCAAAGCATATAGACCTATCACCTTACTCCCAGTTCTAGGTAAAATTCTGGAGAATATCATCAAGGAACGTCTACGGAGAAAGCTCTCACCGGCCAGCGAATTGCAGTGTTAGTTTCGTCCCTGGGAAATCCACGGTGCACGCCCTGTCGTATGTGCTTAACTGGGTGAAGGTTTGTCCAAAGAAGTATGTTGTGGCAATTTTCCTTGATATAACTGGTGCCTTCGATCACGCGTGGTGGGCAATGATACGTATGAAGGTGAAAAACAGGCAGTGCTCCAAACTTTTATTTAAGATCATTGATGACTATCTGGCTGATAGAACTATAACTATCTCATTTGGTGACTATTGCATCGAACGGGAAACTGATATGGGATGTCCACAAGGCTCCATTCTTGGACCTGACCTGTGGAATATTGCCTTTGACGACTCCTCCAGGTTACCCTTGCCTGAAGGATGTATCGCTGTCGACTACGCTGATGACAAAATGTATCTGGTCTCTGGGGACAGTAGAAAGGAAGTTGAAAAGAAAGGCAGTGATGGTTTGCAGATGTTCCTGGATTGGGGAACAAGAAACAAGATGACCTTTGCTCCCCATAAGACCAAGGGCCTCCTGATGAAGGGTTATCTCAGCAGAGACAGAAATCCAACCATCAAAATGGGAGAGTCCAATATCCGTTTCTTTGATAATGTTAAATATTTAGGTGTCACACTTGATCGATCGTCCTCTTTTTTGGCTCACGTCAAGGATGTATCCAGCAGGGCTCAGGCTCTCTTTTTGAAGTTAAGGAGACTCTCCACAGCTGAGTGGGGATTGCGTAATCCGGCATTGCGTATGCTTTATAGGTGCGTTTATGTGGCGCAAGTTTCATATGCTGCATCTGTTTGGGAACACCGCCTGGATAATTCGCTTATACTCTTGGCTTTGAAAAGAGGCCAACGTACCCCTCTCCTGGCACTATCTGGTGCGTATAGAACCGTTGCTTCGGACGCTTTGCCTGTTTTGGCTGGTATATTACCAATCGATCTTGAAATTAGGGAAGTGATTACTAAGCAAAAGCTCACTAGAGGAATCCCGGCAACTCATCTTGGTGTTATCCTAACTCCTGGTGGTTCGGGGACTCTCCCTGGTCTGCTTCGTGAAATGAGGGAACTGTCACTTCAAGAGTGGCAGCTGCGTTGGGATAGGTCGAATTTGGGGAGATGGACTTTCTCCTTATTCCCATCAGTTAAATTCAGAATGGAAGGGGCCTTTTTATTACTGGACCATTATGTGACCCAACTTTTGTCTGGTCATGGGGAATTCAGGGGGAGACTTCATTCTCTCTCCCTATCCCCTCATCCCAACTGTGCGTGCGGTTGCACCAACCAGTCGGCCGAGCACATTCTGTGGCATTGTGAGATTATGATGGATGCTAGAGAGGAAATGCTTGATGGTTTGGACGTTCCTATTAGACCAGTATGGAATACTGATCTAGTATCGAATAAGGTGAATTTCGAGTGCTTGCGTAAATTTGCAAAAATTTGGGTTGAAAGATGGCCTGCTCTTAGAGTTGCTGACTAGCTGAATTTAGGTCACCAGGTGTACTTGTTCCTGTAATTTCCACGGACTACGATCTGATCTTTCTCTACACTATTGCTTGGATGTACATATTTTTTCTACCTTTTTTGTGTTAATTATGTTATTTGTTATATTATTTCGTTATTGTACTATATTGTTATACTGTGATATTGTTATTTTGTTTCTTTTGATTTTTTGAATGTTTTTTGCTGAATTTAGATCACCAGGTATACTTGTTCCTGTAATTTCACGGACTACGATCTAATCTTTCTCTTACACTATTGCTTGGATATACATATTTATTCTAACTTTATTTGTGTTAATTATGTTATTTGTTATTTTATATTGTTATTGTACTATATTGTTATACTGTAATATTGTTATTTTGTTTCATTTATTATATTGTTACTTTTTTTTATTTTATTTGGAGGTTGGATAGAAACTCCTTTGTTTATTTTGTAATGTCCTTTTCCCCATCAAAGGGGTTGGACTTTGGGCCTTGTCCCTATTAACTTACATTTAGGTCTACCTTTTTGTGATGTACTATTGTTATCTCCTTCTTCTGCCTGCGCCACCCCCCCTGACATGATAAGGTTGGCGGAAAGATTGAATGGCATCTAGAGGTTTGTCCGTCCCTCCTCCAACTTCCCGACGCTTTTCTCTCTAGGGTCTTTCAATTGTAGTCCAATTACTTCTTCTAAGCACAACCGGCTAGCTGGCTAAAGGACGACTCCACTAGGTCCGTGACGTTGGACTAATAACCTTATACATTATCTGGGGGACTGCCGGGCAAACGACGCTCATGACGGTTATCCTCTATTTTTTTTACCTTTTTCAAATGTTATATGTTTTATTTACTACACTTTTTTTTCGCTTCACACGCAGATGCCTGCAGTCTCAGAGTGTGTGGTCTCCCTCTGTTTATTTTTCATATATATTCTGTTTTTTTTTTCTCTATATTATATTTTCATGTTTACTAACACCAGTAGTATTAGTTTTTCTTTTTGACTATTACAGCTTAGACTGTAGGCGATCCTACATTTCCGCCACCTAACAAAGCATGTAGGGACATTGAAGGTCTAGATTCGTTTTAATAAATGTAGAGTCGTTCAAAAAAAAAATTAGATTCTTGCGAGAGCTCCGAAGGGGCGACCATAAGTCGCCTATACCGGGGCGGGACAGTGGTGGGTACTTCAATGTCACTTCTTTTTAAGTTTTAAAATGGGATAATCGAATCCTGAGATTGGATTGATAACATACGGGCGAAGAATCATGTCAAAGTTAATAATTAAAAGTTTTTCAGTAAACATCCGCGCGTAAAGCGAGATTTTTAGTTTCGGAAAGAAACACGAACATAGTGCCGGTCGGCTTGTATGTGGAATAGTTTATTCTGCAATAATCGAATGAATCGTTCTATGGAAGAAGGCGATACGCCGGCGAATAATTAATCCGCAGCAAGTGATCTCCTGACGGGATTGTATTTAAAACGGAAGCCGTCGTGCTTCCGATAGAAAGTGCCGCTAAAATGCTACGAGTCTCTCATATAAATCTTCCGTTATAAAACGGCTGGAAACCTGCATGGTCTTCCCGAATGCAGATGGATTAAAGGGTCCCTTTCTACTTGGCGTCCGATACAGAGGACGTAATTTCTGGATGCCACGGATGACGAGGCGACGATGACACCACGTGGAGGCGAGATGGGCCTCTCCTCTCTTCACCAGCAGTTCTTCCGCCGTGCTCGTTTCATAGTTAGTTTAGCATAGGGTAAAAAGTACTATGGTCCCGGGGGTGAGTCCTAACCGTTATAATTGTTATTATATTTTTAACCGCACAATACAGTGTTTATATTTACTATTTACCTTGGTTTCATTTGTAGAGAAACCTTAAAACATTTACAGGAATGGCATGGCAATATATGACCCATGCTCTGATGATGGAGTACTTGTGTTCTTCGCATATTGACATACTCTGACTTTGTCAGGGTTTGGCGTCCAAGACTTCCTATTACGGAAGTCAAAGTTAATTTGCGGGACACCAGTGCCTGACATTGGCACACACCACATAATAACAACCTTTCCTATCGACCTTTCTATTTAACACTGTATTGGCTGAAAGGTCAACCTACTCGTTGGAGCACTTTCGTGGCCAATCGAGTAGCCGAAATACAAGAACTGAGTGATCCAGATCAATGGAGATACGTATCATCTTCCGACAATGCAGCGGATATACTTTCAAGAGGAACTACTGCAGATAAATTGATAAATTCTACAATATGGTGGAATGGACCAAGTTGGTTGACTGACGGAGTCAACGATTGGCCTATATCGAACATTTCCTGTTCAAACCCTCCGGAGCTCAAGAGCAAAAATATTCTATTATCTACAGATATTCAAGAATGGGAAATATTGGGAAAATTTTCCTCATTTATCAAATTGAAAAGGGTTACAGCATATGTGCTGCGGTTTGTAAATAACTGCAGAAATATTAAAAGTAAAATTTCGGGTAATTTAAGTGTAGCTGAACTAGAAGCAAGTTTGAATTGTCTACTTAAATCAGCTCAGACACATGCCTTTCAAAAGGAGTTGAAGACATTAAAAAACCAGGGAAACGTCAACAAAAATAGTAACTTAAAATCTCTTCATCCTTTTTTACGTGATGGTCTTATATATCTGGGCGGTAGACTAAATTTAGCTACACACCTATCGTACCAACAAAGACATCCAATTATATTGCCAGCTAAACATAAGCTGACCGAATTGATTATACGTCACTATCACTATGTAAACTTGCACGCAGGACCTCAAGCCCTATTAGCTGAAATAAGATTAAAGTTTTGGCCTATTTTTGGGAAAAATACTGTTAAAAAGATATTACATAAGTGTATTGTGTGTTTTTAGGTGTCATCCTCGTACTGGTAACCAAATCATGGGCAACTTACCGAGCGAAAGAATCACACCGAGCCGACCATTCGCTGTCACGGGGGTCGATTTTGCCGGACCGATTCCAACCAAAAGTAGGCCACTGAGGAAGGCCCCACTCGTGAAATCGTATTTATGTATTTTTGTCTGTTTTTCCACAAAAGCGGTTCACTTGGAATTAGTTTCGGATTTATCTAGCAATACTTTCTTGAACAGTTTAAAGAGTTTTATATCCCGTAGGGGAGAACCTGATAAGATCTTTTCCGACAACGCTAGCAACTTTCGGGGAGCCTGTAACAGGCTCAAGGAGCTGTATACCAGCTTGAGGGAAAACAACGACAAAATTCAAAATTATTTAGCCAACAGAGGTATTGAGTGGAGGTTCATAACCCCTCGATCCCCTAGTCAGGGAGGGCTGTGGGAAGCTGCGGTCAAGTCAGCAAAGTTTCATTTGTATAGAGTCACTAATAATTCTGCTTTAACATTTGAACTTTTGTATACCTTAATTTGTCAGATTGAGGCCTGTCTAAATTCCCGTCTATTGACTTCCTTGTCTGATGACATCCACGATTACCAACCCCTCACCCCAAACCATTTCCTCACAGGCACTAAATCCTCTATCATTCCGGAGAGAGATGTCCGAGCCATACCAGACAACAGGCTGACCCAATATCAGAGAATCCATGCGCTAATGTTATCCTTTTGGTCTAGATGGAAACGAGAGTACTTGATGGAACTACAAAAAAGAACTAAATGGCAAACCAGTAATCAACGGGCACTGCAAATGGATGATCTGGTTATTCTGAAGGAAGATAATTTACCTCCACCATTATGGAAAATGGCGCGAGTCATATGTACACATCCTGGCGCGGATGGTGTAGTGCGAGTGATTACCCTGAAAACCCCTCAAGGAATCTTTGTCAGGCCTGTCACAAAAATATGTCTGATGCCTCTGGATCCGGAAGCTGAACCTGTGACGGACTCCCCGGACCCTTCCGTCAGTCCGGACACCCCGGACGGCCATGATGAATAAATTAAAAAAATATTTTTTTAAGGTGAAGATATTTTAAAAAAAGACCCTTTAAAGGTACCAAACTCAGGAACAACATGACGACCTATTAATTGATGATTGATTATGCACCCCGCACTTTCTTGCTGCCCGACCGTCATACGATACGGACGTATCGCGCGTCAATTTTTCATTCCTGCACCCATCTCCGGCGAATTCTTTTTTTCAAAACACATTCTTGCCCTTCCTCTATTGTGCCCGAGTTCTCCCAAAGCCGGAACGGTCCCTGATTAAGTTAATTGCGAGAGTTTCCCCTGGAACACGTGTGTCCCTACCCGTGTACGGGATTTTGGCGGCAAGGTTTTCGCGGCAATCGTGTAAAAAAGTGTTTTGTTTGTGATAATTTCTTCAAGTTTAAAAGTACTTTTGTGCTAGTGAATCGCATCTGTTCAGTGTATCTGTGAGAGCATCTTTAGCAGATGTCGAATAACATGGAGCAGCAGTTTGACTTGGGTTTGTCTCAGGAGGGCCATGATCAAATCTTCGAGCCCGAAGACCAGGAGACCCAAAGTGTATTTAGAATGAAGCGAGGGACAACGACAATTATGGTGTGAAGTGATTAGTGACAGACTAAACAAGATTGGAGCAGCGTAACGCCAGACGCCACTTGAAGCTCAAGATAAGATATATTTATTTTTCAATAACCCCATTTTTTGTCAAACAAATTTATTGCTTTCAGGTTTAGTGAATTTTGTTTATTTACGAAGGTGACATCACAAGCTCTTTCCCTTTTGAATTCTTTCAATATTATTTCGTGAATGTACCTACGTCGCAGTCAAAAACATACATGAAGCAGTTATTAATTTTGGCTCACAAATTCTTTTTAAATTTAAAAAAAAAATAATTAAATGAAGACAGTACCTATAAGCGAGACTCAATCGAGGGTCTGGAGACAGAGGAATCAGAGTGAGAGATAGATTTTGGAACCTATGGGATTCTCCTTTATTTTATTATTTTTTTTGTGGAATGCCGCACGGGGTCCCAACTGCTCCCGCCTGAGGCCGGTGTGTGGTGTGTTGTGTGGCTGGGGGTAAGAGACGGGAGGGAGGAGATCTGGTCGCCGGAAGCGGCTGGGGCCATTTCGTTCAACGATTTGAGCAATGCACCGAGGCGATGCTGGGATGTGCACACGAAAACCAATTTTTTCTTCTTTGACAACATGTTTTTGGGTCCAGGTTCTTGGGTTTTCGGTTTTTAGGTTTATGGTTTTAGGATTTTACAGAATTTTTATTTCAGTCAAAAACCTGAGAGATGTTCTTCTCAAGTACACCTTTTATCATTAATTAATTCACTCGTTTATTACACTTCGGGGAGTGTCATCTATTCTCTTTTGGATTATCTGTTTCGAGTATTCAAGAAAATGATAGAAGATGGAAGAAGAAACACGAAGGGCCAAGAAAGGTCAAGAAGAACTAAGACGCAGCAAAAATAGACACAAAGAGTAAGAAAAACCAAGAAATCAGGAAGAGGCTAAAAGAAGCAAGAAGAGGCAAGAACAGAGTAGAAGAAACACAAAGATACAAGGAAATGGAGGCAAAACTGAGACGAGCCGACAATAGGTGAGAATTTGAAAGAAAGTGCAGTAAAAACAAAAATGAGTGAAGAAAACCTAAGAAAAAGCAAATATTAGACCAAAAGAGACAAGAAATAGCAAGCAGTACCGAAAATATCCAAGACACAAGAGAAAAGAGCCGAGAAGATCCAAGAAGAAGCAAGAAGAGCCAAAAAGAGGCAAAGAGAGCCATGAACATCCAAGAAGGAGCAAGAAAATGCGAGAACATTCAATAAGAGATAAGTAGAGACAAGATTAAGACAAGCAGAGGCCAGAAGAGACAAGAAGAGATGATAAGAGACAAGAAGAAGCAAGAAGAGACAAGAAGAAGACCATTAGAGGCAAGACGAGCCGAGAAGAGACGAGTAGATTCCAAAAGAGACAAGAAGAAACAAGAAAAGCGAGAAGAGACAAGAAGAGCCAAGCAGAGCCAAGAAGAGTCGAGAAGACCCAAGAAGATAGCAGAGGCAAGAAGAGACGCGAATTTGAAGAAGAAGCAAGAAGAAACAATCCGAGAAGAGACGAGGAAATCCCAAAAGAGACCAGAAGAAATAAGAAAAAGTAAGAAGAGACAAGGAAAGCTAAAAAGAGGCAAGCAGAGCCAAAAACAGTCAATAAGATCCAAGAAGATGCAAGAAGAAACAAGAAGATCTAAGAGCCGAGAAGAGGCAAGAAGAATATATATAACGCTCAATCCATTCCTTTATTCCTGCCCTTCCTAAATTCCAATATTGGCTTATTAGGTTGCCATGAATACCGGTCGATTAAACTCCAACCTCCTTCCTATCCTCAGAGCACGTGTTCCAAGTCCTAACAAACTAGTGCCCACTGGTGTACCGGTCTCACCGGGACAGGAGTGCTCCTGGCTGGGGTGGTACAATCGTATCGTATCGTATTTCACGGAAACTGGAAGATTCAGGAGGAAGAAATCGGATTATTTCAGAAGCCATTACCACTGGGTAAAAGTAATGAGAAAGTGAATGGGTGGGAGTGGGGTGGGGTTGCGTGGCGGAACAAAGTGGCTAGTTCCAATCCAAAGAGTACAGAAGAGCCAAGAATGGGCGGTAAGAAGTAAGAAGACTCAAAAAGAGTCAAGAAGAACCAAGAGGAGAAAAGGCGAGTAAAGAAGAGCCAATGGAGACAAGGCGTGAGGAAGAGATCCCAGGGGGGGGGGGGGGGGGGGGAGATGTAAGAAGAGTCACTAGAAGAGACAAGTAAAGATAAGAAGAGACGAGAATAACCAAGAAGAGACGAGAATATCTCGGAAGAGACAAGAAGACACAAGAAGAAGCATGAAGTGAATAGAAGAGCCGAGAAAAGAGGAGAAGAGACGAGACGATTCAAGAAGAGGCAAGAAGAGACAAAATTCCAAAAGAGCCAAGAAGAGGCGAGAAGATCGAAAAAGAAACCAAGAAGAGATAAGAAGCTCTCCGGAGAGACAAGATGACTCAAGAAGAAGCAAGAAGTGACAAGAAAAGCCAAGAAGAGCCGAGAAGATTCAAGAAGCGGCAAGAAGAGACAGAATACCAGAAGAGCCAAGAAGAAGCAAGAAGATCCAAGAAGCGAGAAGAGACTAGAAGATCCCAGAAGTCACAAGAGAGACAACAAAAGCCAAAGCGGCAAGAAGAGCCAAGAAAGGCAAGAAGAGACAAGAAGAAGCAAGAAAAAAAAAGAGAAGATCCATGAAGATGCAAGTGACAAGAAGAGTCAAGAAGATTCAAAAGAGCCGAGAAGAGGCAAGAAGAAGGAAGATACATAGAAAGGGGGGAAAAAACAACGCTCAATCCGTTCCTTTATTCCTGCCCATCCTTAATTCCAATATTGGCTTATTAGGTTGCCATGTATACCGGTCGATTAAACTCCAACCTCCTTCCCATCCTCAGAGCATGTGTTCCAGTCCTAACAAATCAGACGGGGACCAAGTCACTCTAGGTCCAGAGACTCCTGGTGGTCTATCTTGTCCAGTGTGCCGCCAGTCTTTCTGGACCCAGAAAGATCTTACTCAACATCTGCACCAGCATGTTGGACAGACCAACTGTTGCTCTGATTGTGAACAAAACTTCAAGCAAGTACACTTTATTATTATGAGGAAAAGGTAAAAAGGAATGAAGGAAGGAAGGAAAATGTAGAATTGTATAAATCCATCCCTCCCATTGCGGTGTAAGGCGATGGCTTGGGAGAGGACCTCCCTCAACCGGTATCTCCCTTTTCCGGCTCGTCACGCGGCTGGTGGGCAGATAAATCGGCCGCTAAGACCTAGACACCCCCCCCCCCCCCACCCCCCCCACCCCCCCACCCCACCGCAACCCACCGCAACCCCCTACCCCCCCCCAACCTCCCCCCCCCAACCTCCCCCAACCCCCCCCCCCCCACCCCCCCTATTCAACAAACAATGGTTTCGGACCAAATTTTGTCCGGCGAGTCGGATGGTGCGGGTCCCGACCCCGGGAAAGAAGCGGAAGTTTGGAGAAACTCCATCCAAATCCAAATTGACGCTCTAAACAAGTCGCTTACCCTGGGCCCGCGTCCTAAAGGTAAACGCAGAACCAAAAAAGCGGTGAAAATCACTGACATTGGCACCGATTCTGACTCTGAGATGGATACTGAGAGTAACCCCCTTCCTGGACCCAGTGGAGTATCCATTGTGGGGATCCTCCCCCCTACCCCAATTGCCGGGAATAAGAAGAGACCTAGAATAAGTGACTCCCCTAATAGTCAACAGACTCTTGCTGAGACCACTCTCAAGGCCATCCCGGCCATTGAGAAGTGCCACAAAATCAGAGGAATTGTAACTGACGGCAAACTTAATAAGTCGGACAAAGGCGCTCTCAACTCACTGCTGGATGACCTTATGAACGATATAACCTATTTAATGTTGGAGATAAACACCTTATCGACCAGGAGCGCCACCATAGAACAGGTGTTAAACATCCAAGCCTCCATGACTCAGAAGTTGGACACGGCCATCAAGGCTCGCCCAATCTTGAGCACTGCTCCAATCTCTTATGCATCAGCAGCGGCTGGCTTGCCCTCGTCTAAGAAGGTTTTAGTGAACGGATGAGCGACCCTTGCCCCCCAAACCGCTGACGGTACTGGTGTACCCTGAGATTCCTGAGGGGAAAACCTCGGAGGGAACTCAGAAAGACATGGAGAAGCTGATAAACCCGAGGACGGATGACTTCCAGGTCGTTCGCGTACGAAAAATCAAAGGCGCTGGTATGGCCCTGCAAGCCAAGGGGAAAAAGGACCTCGAAAATATCCTTAAGGCAGGAACCATGCTGGCAGCTAGTGGCCTTAAACTTGTGAACCCCCTGGGTCGTCTGCCCAAAATTGTTGTATACAATGTCCCCAAAGGCGATCCATCTGCTGACCAGGCCCTTTTCGGGGAAATATACACCAATAACCTGGAAGGACGGACCACGTTATCCCGGGAAGACCACCTCCGCACCATGAGGAGGGTTTCCCTCTTTGGGAAGCGTGATGGTGGTTTTATGAATCTGGTCCTGACGTGCCACCCGGCCGCCTGGGAGGTACTTATTGACAGCGGGCTGTGCTATCTTGGGTGGAACGCTTGTCGGACCCGCGACTACACTGGCGCCACCAGATGTTTTAAATGCCATTTATATGGCCATATTTCTAAGAGTTGTTCGCAAGACAAGGAAACTTGCCGCCACTGCGCCGCTGTGGGTCATGGCTTCGAGGATTGCCCCAAGAGGGCACAGCCTGCTGTCTGCGCCACCTGTTCGCGCTTTAAGAAGCCGGCGGATCACCCTACGGGTGACAGGGACTGTCCGGCCCAAAAAGCAGCGGTGGAGGCAGCTTTCCGTATGACGGACTATGGCTCCTCCTAATCCCCTTTCCCTAGGTCAGGTTGTAACGGTATATTTACCTAATATGTATCTTTACTTATCACCGCCATCCAAATACTCTCAATATTTCTCTCGTATTCAAATAAAACAAGTGCAGACATGTGGGTAGATCAGTGTAAGAAAAGACGGATTATACCAGTAACAAAGATGCAACATTTATTTAAATACTTTCAAACAATTATGGGTAGAGCATGATTAAATTGATTTAAATCTACAGGGGTGGTTGATTACCATAGGTAAGTCAAATTAATGTGAAAACTATAATCTCTGAACATGTGGGTCTCAATAAATGGAAGCATAATATTTGTTAATCCTGAAGGGCGCCTGTACGGATAACCGAACATATTTAGAAGGATTTAAATTAAATGCTAAGGATAATAAAATACCAAAGTTAAGCTATACTATCTCGTGATGATCCATTACTAATTATTAATTCGCTCACGTGTGTTTCGGCCATGACCTTTGGCGGCTTGTAGTTCAGCTGTCACACCATGAAACTCCCCAGAACCAACTGACGAACGTATCGAAACTTCTTCTCGATTCGCCCTCTACCGGCGCCTGTACATTAAAGGCTGTCAAATTCATCAGGTACCCGCGTGGCTAGAAACTCCGTCTAAATTAGGCCAGTACTTGCCCAAACTGTTGCATTACCCCCATGGCCAAGAGAATTTTTGCAAAAAATTCCACTACGCCACCTGGCGTCAGAAATCCTGAAGAGCGAAGGTACCGCTGCCACCAAGAATTCCAAAGTGCTTAACGAGATTTGTGGTGAATGAGTTTGAGCTTCTAGTGCCTTCCCAGCTGTGTCACTTCTCGTAATGTTCTTCCCAAATATGTAGAGATGAATTATCCTCAAGATGATGTTGTAAACCAGTAAGCCTCCCTCGATAATGATTCAGTGAAGCAGTGAATGAAACTTCAAACTGCCCAAATAATAAGGGCTCAAACCTCTGCTTATATCAGAGCCACAATCTGTAGGTTGATGCAAATAAGTGCTGATCCCTGTAGTTAAAGAAATCCATTTGATGCAGACCAATGCTTGGGTTAAACTTCTGCCTATTCAAGAGCAACTGAAAGTAGGTTGACATAAATAAGTGATGTGCCATGTTATTGTAGAATTTCCCTTTAGACGCAGTCCAAATGCTTGTGTTAAAACTTCTGCCTATTCAAGAGCAACTGAAGGTAGGTTGACATAAATAATTGATGTGCCATGTTGTTGTAGAATTTCCATTTGACGCAGTCCAAATGTTTGGGTTAACCTTCTGCCAATTCAAGAGCAACTGAAAGTCGGTTGACATAAATAAGTGATGTGCCATGTTATTCTAGAATTTCCCTTTTGACGCAGTCCAAATGTTTGGGTTAAAACTTCTGCCTATTCAAGAGCAACTGAAGGTAGGTTGACATAAATAAGTGATGTGCCATGTTGTTGTAGAATTTCCATTTGACGCAGTCCAAATGTTTGGGTTAAACTTCTGCCAATTCAAGAGCAACTGAAAGTCGGTTGACATAAATAAGTGATGTGCCATGTTATTCTAGAATTTCCCTTTTGACGCAGTCCAAATGTTTGGGTTAAAACTTCCTCGAAGAACGTAGAAAACCACGTGAGCGAAAAATAATTACTGAGCTATCGTTAAGAAGAAACAATTACTACGTATTAAAGGTGAAATAAAAACTTATATAAAGCAAATATTTAGATTGAGCTAAAAATAATTTGACCTAAACATGAAAAGATTTAAACAAAAGAAACTTGACTCTAAACCCACATTCCACTCAAAACTTATGGAAATATTTATCCAAAATACTGTTATAATACCATTGAAAATTTAATAACATCTAAAATCTTGACACCTACCAATAAAAATTCCAAATTGTAGAAAACCAACCCCTCAAAAGAAAATAACATAAAGTTAAGGTAATGAAACAACCACTGACATCTGTTGAACAGCGGAGAAAGATGAATAATCCTGTCAATATTAAATGGTTGAGATCCCGGAATAAAACTCCAAGATTGTGTAAGAAAATATAAGAATTTAAATCAGTCATACAGTTCCATTTTAAAAGACAAACATGTGCCTTCAAATGAGTTCCGAGCTCTAGAACCGACTTAAAGTCACATGCCGTGTCAAAAAGGAACTGTGCAAGAATTGTTAAAAATTAACTGTGAAACTAAACATCTAATATTATGTACTCACTCTATAGAGATACTAATTAAATTTCCATTTAGAATGCATATATAATTAAAACTTATGAAATATGAATTGTTATTATTATTTTAATTTATTAATTGGTAATAATTATGTTACCCGAAGTAAATTTATACATTTCGTATGTCTCAAGAACTCGTTCCTGACTATTTGAAATAAACATGCAACGGAGCTTCCTAAAACTCAAAATAGATAGTTTCTGAGAACTTCTGAGATTATGCGCAAGTATCAAAGTAAGATCGTATGACTATAAACACAAATTATCCGTAAAGTTTCTCTATGGAGAATTATTTTAATAATTTGTGTAAAATAATCAATAAATTTAAATCTTATAAAATAAGAATACTGTTTTATCTGTATTTCTTTGAAGAATGCATCACCCGAGCTAACATTATTATAACATATATAAGTAAAGAAAACCCATTTCCTTGACTTGGAAAATTCCCATGCTGCGAAACTTCCTAAAGCTCCCAAATAGATTATTGTCAGCTTCTGAGGCTATTGATTATGTATAATTATCACCATGAAAATACATGTGGAATTTTCCAAGGTAGAAACCGTATGCACGACACCATTCAAGTCAATAATTACTACATGTAACCATAAATTATCAACCATGTACAAAACCATGTAGTATCATTATAAACACAATTCATATTTTACAAATAGCAAGGTTTACCTACAGGGAAAGGAACCCACTAATTTTATCAGTTCAAAGCATGAGCGTAATGGCCAATTACCCCCATGCTCTGAAGGAAAATTTTCATACAAATTACAATATTCATATACTACACTAACTATCACAAATACAAAGGACAAACAACCACAAAACAATTAACATATAGCACTCAATGTGTGGACACAAGTTTCATGTCAAAGTCATGTCATCACATTGAATGTATTTTGCAAACATAAGGTCAAAATGCATGCAAAATTTTACTAACTATCGGTACTTTAGACCGAATTAAATCCCATTACGGAAAGATTCTATTTTCTTACTGAAAGGAAATAAATTAAACCGCTGACTCCTCAGCATGCTCAGACTTTAAAATGTCCTTCGCGTGGAAAATACCTAAAAGCTTCCCATCCATGTCAGCCAACTGGTATGCCACAGGGGAAATTTTCCGCACAACTTTACTTCTAATAAATTTTGGAGCCAGTTTAGCTGAAAAGTGTTTAGAAGCATCTGAAAGAACGAAAGACCTCCGCCACACTACGTCGCCTTCCGCGTACTGAACCTCCCTCCGACGAAGATCATATTGACGTTTGTTGCGTTCATACGACTGTCGCAAAGATGTGCGCACCTGTGAAAAAATATCATTTAACTCTTGCAAACCTGCAGCCCAGGAATCCCGTTCAGCAAATTTAATTTCCTCCGCGTTGAAGTCAGCTCCTATGTAGTCCTTCCCTGAAATGATAATTTCCCTGCCAAAATTGAGGAAGAAAGGAGTGTAACCAGTGACTTCGTGCACAGCAGTGTTGATCGCTAATTCTATCTCAGGTAAATAATTTGCCCACATTCTGTGGTCAGTGCCTACATATGAAGCGAGGGCAGAGACTAAAACCTTATTAACTCGCTCAACAGGATTGTTTTGAGGGTGATATCTACAGTTGTAGAAAAGGTGCCGAATGTGAAATTTGCTAACCAAAGCCTTCATGTCCCGAGATATGTACTGCGGACCATTATCTAACACAATAGTATCTGGCACTCCAAACTTGTAGAATATTTCATTTTCTAAAATACTAGCGATATTGCTACCCGTTGCCTTCCTTAGAGGGAATAGCCTAGTAAATTTGGAGAAAAAATCAGAAACTACTAACAAGTATGTATAGCCTTTTTTGTAAGAATTCGGATACGGACCCAGCAGATCTGTGGCAATCATCTGCCAAGGACGCTGCACCAACTTGGGATTTCCCATTAGCCCTGGCGGTAACAAATTGGTGCTTTTATACCCTAAGCAAATCTGACATTTACTAATGAACCGTTTGACATCAGCTGACATTTTAGGCCAATAATATTTAAGTTTAATCCTATTCAAGGTTTTCATAATCCCGAAGTGCGCACACACTGGAGGAACGTGGTGTTCTAAAATAATGTTCTTTCTAACCTCCTTTGGCATAACTTCCTTCCAGTCATATGACCTGTGAAGAGCGTCCATGCTTTGGATGTGTTTAAAAATCCTATCATTTTCCACTTTCCAAGCTGAATATTTGTCCGGATTAGCTAAAATTTTCTCTCTAAGCCTGATGTACCACGAGTCGGAAGTACTAAACTTTTGCGCTAATGCATTTACTTGTAGGGGATCACGCGATAACGCATCCGGAATGACATTGTCTTTACCCTTTCGGTGAATAATTTCAAAATTAAATTGCTGCAGTCTTACTGCCCAGCGTGCGAGTCGTCCACTGGGCGACTTTAATTGTGTTAACCACTTGAGACTATAGTGATCTGTAATTATTCTAACCGGAATAGGTGAACCCTCAATGTAACCTCTAAACTTTTCCAGAGCAAAAATCATAGCGTTTAACTCCCTCTCCGTTGTGGAGTGATTCCTCTCTTGTGCAGATAACGACCTTGAAATGAATGAAATCGGGTGCTCTATTTGATTTTCATCAAATTGACTTAAAACTGCCCCGAGGCCTACGCTCGATGCGTCACAACTAATAGTGAAAGGCTTACTAAAGTCAGGGCATGCGAGAACCGGAGCGTTAACTAGGATATTCTTTAATTTAACAAAAGCCAATTGCGCCTGTTGATTCCACGCAAACTTTTTTCCCGCGAATTCCTTCTTTGTTAAGTTGTGTAAAGGAGACGCAATAATTGAAAAGTTATGGATAAACCTTTTGTACCACGATAGCACCCCAATGAATCTACGTAGACTCTTTTGAGACGTAGGGGTGGGAAAATCCACAATTGCTTTTACTTTCTCGGGATCAGTGCGAAGCCCTTTACTGTCTACAATGAAACCTAAATATTTTAAAGAGTCCCTGCAGAAAACAGACTTTTCCACATTTATAGTAAGGCCTGCGGCTTGTAATTTCTGTTTCACCTGTCTTAGAAGTTCTATATGTTCTTCAAATGAAGAACTTATTATAATAATGTCATCCAGATAACAGAACACTTTGCCATCAAATTGTGGCCCTAGCACCTTGTCCATTAACCTCATCATGCGGGAACTCGCCCCGTGGAGGCCAAAAGGCATGGTCACAAAGTGAAACAAGCCTCTTTTAGGGATTGTAAATGCGGTTTTTTCTTTTGAATTCTCTTCTAAAGGAATTTGAAAAAAAGCGTCATTCAAGTCTAGCGTTGTTAAATACCGAGCACCCCCCAAGCTATTCAAGATGTCAGAAATGAACGGTGTCGCGTAGGCGTCGCGTTTAGAGTTTGCGTTCAAAAGTCTACTATCAAGACATAACCGGTACGTGCCATTCTTTTTTGGTACTAAAACAATTGGATTATTCCACGCGCTATTGCTGGGTTCAACCACTCCCAAAGCTAACAGTCTGTCTAATTCCTTGTGTACCTGCGGAAGTAGGTGCGGTGAAATCGGATAAATGCGTTGCTTCATCGGAGAGCAATTACCTGTGTCAATGACATGCTTCTCTAAGGATGTTCTACCTAACCGATTACCCGAATAGGAAACATACTCCCGAATTACTTTATTTAAGACTGAGCGTTGCGAAATGGATAAGTTTTCTGCATTTTCTAAACCTATTACATCAGCTCTACACTGTGTTTTGACCGACTCCTTAGAAGCCATCAATTTTGATATTCTTGGACAAATATTGAAGATTTTCCAAAAATCACAGCCTAGAATAATGTTAGCATTTATCTGAGGCATAACCACAAAACTGAAAACCCTCTCTGTGTTATCAAAACGAATCGGTACCGTAATTTTATACGAACAAACAACAGAATGACCTGTAGCCGAAACTAAAGAAAACTTAGTGTCAAGCTTGGAAAGCTTGAAACCCAAATCTAAGAATTTCCTATGAAAATTGTTACCTAAAATGGAAATGTGAGAGCCCGAATCTAAAAGACCAGAAAAATTTAACCCTAAAACTTGAAAAGAAATGTGAGGACGGTTGTCCCTGTTTACCGCTCCCATCTCCTTTGAAGTATTTAAGTTTTTATAAAAATCTCTTACTACAGCCAGCCAGGAAGCCCATTCCCCGGACGTCTCCTCGGCGAGCGTCGACGTCTTAACGCCCGCTGTCTGGAACTCCGGGGTATTCAGTTTTTTGAACGGCGGCAGCCACAATCTGGAGACTTCAGTCCTGGTCTTCCGCAGCGGAAACAATGCACGCCCCTGGAAACGTTATTAGACGGGCTAAGATTATCATGGTTCATAAAACGACGGTTATTTCTAAAATTGGGATTGACATTTCCTGAATTATTATTATTCCTACCATTGTTCCTGTTATGTGAATTGTTATTCCTGACAAAATTTTGATTAATAGATGAAACAGTAGTAGAAGGAACCCTGTCACTGGAGCGGCTGTCCGCTAACTCAATCATTTTCCCAAGTTTTTGTACTGATGTAAGTTGATGAAGTTGAGTACTGATATCCGGAATTACCGATAGCGATAACTTTTGAATATATCTAGGCAACATATTACATTGTAAAATCTCCAATAATTCATCATCAGGTAATTTCGATGACAAACGATTATTTAAAATGAGAATGCGAGTAATAAAAGAGTTTAAATTCTCCTTCTGCATTTGACCGGTAGCTCTCAGTTGAGCCAACAGTCGCCTCTCGTGATCCAGAAACTCATATTCCTCTTTCAGAGCCACGACGATGTCAGACCATGATGCAAATGAGGAGCGATTTACTCTGTACCATAAGAGTGCATCACCAGAAAACAATTCAACAGCAGATGTAAAAAGTGAAACTTTACTCACATTTCGAGCTAGTGCGAGCTCTTCGATTCTCTCTATAAAATCGTGTACGCCAGCTGAGCCGTCAAACGTAATGTTCCACTTGTGAACAGGAACCGACAAAGGGGACGAAACGGGAATCGCTGCAGCTAAGTTATCACCAGGTTTCGCCATGTTGATTGTATCTGCTTTACTCCTTGTGACAATTGTATATTCCATAACCTAACTACAAAGGGATTATAAAACAAAAAGTTATTAGAACATGCGACAACACAAGATGTTACACCAATACTCGGAAATATTTCCCATGCATCTCAAGATAAAATTATAAATAAAATGTCGCTAGATAACTGGAGACGTTTGAAAAGCGCAAAAAAAACGCCGGTGAGTTGGTTCCTTTGCAAAGCAAAATTGTAAACTTAAAAACTACCGGGAGACACGTGTCTATGCAGGTGTTCAACAAGCCGCCGTTGACCACAACACACATGACGAACAACAAATCATCACGAGATAATACAAATGAAGGAACAATAAAATACACGAGCACATGTCCGAGACGCCACATTAAGTTCTTTTATAACGTTGGGCCCAGATTGTAACGGTGATATTTACCTAATATGTATCTTTACTTATCACCGCCATCCAAATACTCTCAATATTTCTCTCGTATTCAAATAAAACAAGTGCAGACATGTGGGTAGATCAGTGTAAGAAAAGACGGATTATACCAGTAACAAAGATGCAACATTTATTTAAATACTTTCAAACAATTATGGGTAGAGCATGATTAAATTGATTTAAATCTACAGGGGTGGTTGATTACCATAGGTAAGTCAAATTAATGTGAAAACTATAATCTCGGAACATGTGGGTCTCAATAAATGGAAGCATAATATTTGTTAATCCTGAAGGGCGCCTGTACGGATAACCGAACATATTTAGAAGGATTTAAATTAAATGCTAAGGATAATAAAATACCAAAGTTAAGCTATACTATCTCGTGATGATCCATTACTAATTATTAATTCGCTCACGTGTGTTTCGGCCATGACCTTTGGCGGCTTGTAGTTCAGCTGTCACACCATGAAACTCCCCAGAACCAACTGACGAACGTATCGAAACTTCTTCTCGATTCGCCCTCTACTGGCGCCTGTACATTAAAGGCTGTCAAATTCATCAGGTACCCGCGTGGCTAGAAACTCCGTCTAAATTAGGCCAGTACTTGCCCAAACTGTTGCAAGGTCAACCTTCAGCGTTCCCGGATGGCCACACTGGAAGTACTGAAGGTCATGTCTGACCTCAACATCGATATCATGCTTATTCAGGAGCAGTACACCTGGGAAGGTAAGACCCCCATTAATTTTCCGGGTGCGGTACTCGAAGTTGGCCGCTCACCAGGGGCGGGAGTCCTGGTCAACACTTCATTGATCAGTCCCCTCCTTCTAGCTGGTCTTTCTGACGAATACCAAACCTGTGTATGTATTAGATTTGGCGACACTGAGATCTTCTTGATCTCAGTTTACTTTAAATTTGGGAATCCGGTAGGACCCCACATCCTGAGTCTGACGCGCGCGCTCAACGCGCTTAAAGGCCGTAACATAGTTATCGGAGGTGACTTTAATGCACGCTCACCATTATGGTTCGACTCTAGCGATTGTAGAACGGAGCGATCAGACGCCGTTGAGGACCTGATTGCTGCGCAAGGTCTTAGTATCATCAACGAACAGAGTTCTTTTTGTACCTTCTCGAACATACATGGTGAGAGCAACATTGATCTAACTCTTTGCTCTGGATCAGTTGCGACCAGGATTTCAAAGTGGACAGTCCATGAGTGCGAGATTAATTCGGATCAAAGGTTAATTACTTTTACGGTTGGTGTCAGAAAAACTGAAGCTCCAAGATCCTCCTGGAATTTCAACACCACTAGGGCGAATTGGGATAACTTTGGGGAAGCGCTACGAGATACGTTAAGGGATTTTCACCACGTAGCAGCTACGGAACCGGATAATTTGGGGAATTTCTTCAACAGGGCAGTTGTATCTGCTGCCAACTCGTCTTTGGGAAGATCAAACCCAAAGACTAGTATTAGGTCGCCGTGGTGGTCACCTGAGCTGACTTCGCTGAAGGGGGCCTACAAGAGGGCCTACAGGGCGCTGGGGCTGTCCAGGAGTGGCAACTGTACGGAGGAGGAGACGGTTGCGCTTCAGGCGAGCCTCAGGTCTGCCAGGTCGGCTTTCAAACGGGCCGTTCTCCTAGCGAAACGAGCTGCTTGGCATAATTGGGTTAAAGACGTGGGTAACGCCAACCCGTGGGAAATCAACAGCGCGATTGCAAAATCCGGTAAAGGCTCTGACCGGTACTTGTCAACCGTAATTGGGATCACAGATGGGAGGAATGTTGAGACGGTGGATGTGGCCTCTACCCTCAAAACACTTTTGGGTGAGTTAGTTCCTGTAGAGTCAGTAGTTGGGGAAAGTGACCACCATAAACAGATCAGAAATCTGTCACGGCTGCCACCTAGAGACCTCGCCCAAGAGGATAACTTCATTCGAGTCACTAAAGCGGAAATTGAAGTGATAATTAAGGGTTTGGGTCCTAAGAAGGCACCAGGGCATGATAGGCTCAATGGCGTAATTGCGAAGCAAGTCTGGGTCCACGCCAAGGAGGAGCTCTTCCAGGTGATGGACACGTGCTTGAGGAGGGGAGTTTTCCCCTCTGAGTGGAAGCGTGGCGTGCTCCGGATTATACCAAAGGGGAACGGAAAACCCCTAACGGACATCAAGGCCTACCGGCCGATTACCCTCCTTCCCGTTTTAGGCAAGATCCTTGAAAAATTGATTAGGCAGCGACTCCGACAAACCCTGTCTCCGGCCAGTGACCTGCAGTTCGGCTTCGTCCCCGGTAGATCCACGGTGCACGCCCTGTCGTATGCGCTTGAATGGGTGAAGGCTTGCCCAAAGAGGTATGTAGTTGCAATCTTCCTCGACATCACTGGTGCCTTCGATCACGCGTGGTGGGCAATGATACGTACAAAGGTGAAAAACAGGCAGTGTTCCAACTTATTGTTCAAAGCCATCGATGACTACCTTTCTGATCGTACCATTACGATCAGCTTCGGTGACTTTTGTATCCAGAGAGAATCAGACATGGGATGCCCGCAGGGCTCCATCCTTGGACCTGACTTGTGGAACATCTCCTTTGATGACTCTTCCAGGTTACCCTTGCCTGAAGGATGTATCGCTGTCGACTACGCTGATGATAAGTTGTATCTGGTCGCTGGGGACAGTAGAAAGGAAGTGGAGAGCAAAGGCAGTGAAGGTTTGCAGATGTTCGTGGACTGGGGTGAAAGAAACAAGATGACCTTCGCCTCCTGATGAAGGGCCGTCTCAGTAGAGAAAGAAATCCTACCATCAGAATGTGTTAAAAAGAGTGAAGACTACTGCCATCTAGCGGCATATTTTTTGTAGCATATTGTTAGTTGATATTGCATTTTACAGATTAGCGACGTAAGACTAAACTAAAACGAAATGTTAGTCGGTAAAGTAGATTTCTGGTTTTTATATCATATAATGTGTTATGGTGACACGAAAGTGTTGTTTATTTTGATTGTGTTGGAAAAAACATTCTTATAAATAGTCTGCTTTTCTAGTTTAACTCTCTCTTAATTCGTGGATCTCCTATAAACAGCTAGCATTGTCTAGCAAATGGTCAAAGTGACCAAATTTAGTGTTTTGTCGGGTCGGGACAAATTATTGTAACAAATGTGCTTGTGAATAAAACAAAGGAATTCCTCCATTGAAACCAGATGTTTTTCCTTGACGTCCTTCTGCTAAATTCCAATTTATAACATGATCCGGCTCGAAGGACCAGTCGGCCGAGCACATTCTGTGGCACTGCGAGATCTTGACGGATGCCAGAGAGGAAATGCTCGATGGTTTGGACGTAGCTATCAGACCAGTGTGGAACACTGATCTGGTATCGAACAAGACAAACTTCGAGTGCCTGAGGAAGTTTACAAGGATCTGGGTTGAGAGATGGCCTGAGCTTAGAGTCGCTGATTAGTAGATTTTGACACCAGGTGTACTTGTTCCTGACTTACCACGGACTTTCTTTGCATCTTCTCTACGACCAATATTGCCCAGGATGTTCAGCTTTATATTTTATTTTACATTTTTTGTTTATTATTTACACCTTCACATTTTTATGTTTTTTTTTTGCTTTTACAGTATTTATACATATATATACATATATATCTCCTTTTTTTACATTTTTAAGTTTATTATTTACACCTTTACATCTTTATGTTTTTATGCTTTTACATTTTTATGTTCATGGTCTACTGTTTACAGATGCCCTGCGTAATTTAACGATCATGTCTATTTTATGTTTTTTTTTTCTTTCTAAATCGCCATTTTATTTTACATGTTTATGATCTTTAGTTTGGTTATATGGTGCATTCACATGCCCAGCGCTGACTTCCACACGCTCTTGTTTATTTTTTTTTCTTTTTTGCGATTTACTATGTAATCAATAAATTTTTCTTTTTAGTTATGTTTTTTTTGTTAGAACTGAACTCAGTTGCTCGTTTTGTGCCGTCCTTCTTCCCATATTAGGGGTTCGACCCTGGACCGTGTCCCCGCCTACATACCATGGCCGGTCTTCTGGAAATGGTGGAGCTGCACCTGTCTGCCGCGCCACCCCCTGTGACATGAGGAGGCTGGGGAGAAGGCTGAACGACATCTGGAGGCTGTCCGTCCCGCCTCCGGCGATCCGACGCTTCTCTCCCTAGGGTCTTCTTCTATGATTTCCAATTACTCTCGTCTAGGCACCACCGGCTAACTGGCTTACGGACGACGCTGCCGGTTGTCGGGAGGCCGGACAATCAGCCTCCTTCACTGTCTCGGGGACCTCCGGTAGCCAGTTTGCGGTAACATCAGTTCTACTCTGTACAAATGTTATTTTACTTTTGTTGCTTTTTTTATGAACAGTGCTTGGTGCCGCCCGCTGGATTGCGTATGGTCTTTCGCTGTCATGAGCTGATTACTCATGACGGCTGCTGACTATTTTGTTCATTTTACTTTTTTTATGTCGATGTTACTAACCACTTGTTTGACTGTCCACGAGGCTCACTGCTTTGGCGGTGACTACCTCCATGGACTTATGAATTGTAGAAATGACCATTACAGTACAGTCCTGTAGGCGCGACCGCATACCGCCACCTAACACAGTATGAGGGGACATTGAAGGTCTAGATTCGTTACATTAAATGTAGAGCCGTTTATTCAAAAAAATTAGATTCTTGTGAGAACTCCGAAGGGGCGACCATAAGTTGCCTATACCGGGGTGGGACAGTGGTGGGTACTTCAATGACCTATGGTAGAGGTGTTGGTTATCCAATGAATGCTTCCTGGGGCATCGGTACTCATACCAGTCTCACAAATAGTTTCACCATTTTTAAACATTATATGGTAATGTGGGTATATGGTAATATATATATAATATATAACAATATATGGTAATGTGGGCCTAGCTGGGTACTTTGTCCGTTTGCGACACCACCAACTGTAAATTTAACAATGTCAAGCTGAAAGTACCCACCCTGAGCGGCTCCTGCACAAATTGACAATGGATATATTAGCCCTTAGTCTAAAAAGATTGATATGACTATTGATTGATTGATTGAGAAGATTGGTGACTAAAGATTTCTGTGATAACTGTTCTGGATGTGTAAAATATGAGTTATATTTTGTATATCTATATATATAAAAATTTAGGTTCCGTATGTTTGCGTTCGCTACTCTCGGAAAGTAATCGATGGATTGATTAAAAATTTTTACAGAACATTGCATTTTAGCAGAAGAGCATTATTTATACATACTTTTTATTTGGAAGTTACAAAGGAAAAGAATAATTTTATGCGTTTTAAATTGACTCATAATTTATCATAGTAAACAACGGAATGACAGTTATAGACAGAATGGCATTTTGCATTTGCATGATTGTTAAATAAAATTGTATTTTTGAAAATCTTTAAGTTGATAAATTTATTTAGTAGGTACTTCCCTAATAGTGTGAATCGAATCATGAATTTTAGATATTTTAAATGGGTACCTATGTTAGATACCAAATTTAATATACCTACATGAAAAATTGAAATTTGAATAAAATTATAAAAGGTGGAACGCGGGCTGTTTAAAAACTGAATGTACTGGGATTGAATATAAATATGGAACGCGGGAGGAGGGTTGGCGGGACGAGGGAGCGGTAAAGGGAAGAGGGAAGGCGGGGAAGGTGGAAGGTGGGGAAGGTGGAAGGCGAAGGCGAGAGGGGGGAGGGGAACCTGGGAAGGGGAGGGGAACCTGGGAGGGCGGAGGAGAACTCGGGAGAAGGGTTTGCGGGACGGAGGGAGGGGGTGGGGAGTGGAGTGGGGAGAGTGAAGGTGGAGGTGACGGAGTGGGAACGCGAGAGGGGAAGAGGATGCAGGAGAAGAAGGGGAGGCGGAAGGGGAACGGGTCGAATGGGAAAGAACACTCAGGGAGAAACAATTTCTTTATTAAATGGCATTGCAACGCATTTCGAGAGACTGAAGAGAAAAGTGTGGCACTATAGGTCAGCAGATTGGTTCGGTCTGCGGGCACATTTTAATGCTTTCCGTGGTCAGCTGTCTGTTTTCGGACTTCGGATCCCTCAAGATGTGCCCAGGAAATTGGTGAAGTCATCACATCCGCGATGGATGGCTTCATCCAATCTACTGTTAAGGAAACTGGTGTAGGCTCAAAGCCGTGGTTCAGTCGACAATGTGCTGAAGCAGTGCGACGAAAAAACGCGGCTTACCGAGCCTACAACACATCTAGAACATCCGAAGACAGAACAGCTTACAACAAAATGGCAAAGGAATCCAAGAGAATCATAAATAGGTCAAAATTCGAGCAAGACCAGCAGATCAGCAGAAAGCTGACTGCATGCACTGCAGTCTGCCACCTCTTACCAGACCTGACGGCTCACTAGCAAACACCGCCACCGAAAAGGCTAACTTACTAGGTAAAATGTTTGCGGATAACTCAACCCTCGATGACCAAGGTGCTGTCCCGACGTCAGTTCCTCACTGCGGTTTTCGTATGAAAAAGCTGAGGATCCGGCATCGGTAAGTACTCCATGTTTTACGAGGGCTTGATGTTAATAAAGCTAGTGGGCCTGACGGAATACCTGCCCTGGTACTGCAAAGGTGCGCTGCAGAAATAGCTCCAATTTTGACGAAGCTTTTTAAACTGTCCCTGAAGACTGGCTCTGTGCCCTCTGGTTGGAAAAAAGCGGTTATCCATCCTATTCCAAAGAAGGGGGACCGCTCCAATCCGGCCAACTACCGCCCCATAGCGATCACATCAGTTCTGTCTAAGGTGATGGAACGTGTGATCAACGACAAACTGCTCACATACCTCGAGAAGAACAAAATCATTAACGACCGTCAATACGGATTTCGGCGGAACCGCTCGTGCAGTGATCTTCTCGCGTATGTGACGCATGTTTGGGGGCGATGCCTGGAACGTTTCGGTGAGACCCAAACGGTTGCACAGGACATCTCAAAGACCTTTGACCGGGTTTGGCACCGAGGACTTGTCAACAAACTGCATTCTTACGGACTTCCCGCATCCTTGTGTACGTGGATTGCCGACTTCTTGAGGGAGAGGTCGATTCAGACGGTATTCGATGGTTTCACCTCTTCCTCACACTCAATAAATGCTGGCGTCCCACAAGGATCGGTTCTGTCTCCGACTTTGTTTTTGTCATGTGCACCAATTCATTGTTACGCGGATGACAGTACAGTTCATGATAGCTTTTTGTTTGACAAGCCCCCAAAGGGCTCACAAACTCCAACAGCTCGTAAGGCTTTGAAGCAAAGAATGGACGGTTACCTCGAGAGTGTTTTCTCTTGGGGTAAAAATAATCTCGTTGAATTTAATGTTTCAAAGACCCAATCTTGTCTGATTACCTCTAAAAGGGATCGAAATGAAAATCTTGTCTCTTTCAACGGAAGAAATCTTCCGAACAGGCCCTCCATTGATATGCTTGGTGTAACCCTAAGTGACCAGCTGAGGTATGGGGGCTCCATCGAAGCCAGAGTAAAGTTAGCCTCCCAAAACTGGGCGTACTGTACAGGGCCCGCAGATACTTTAATAGTACACAACTGCTAACCCTGTACAAATCGCAAGTGCGCCCCACGGTTGAA
Source organism: Limnephilus marmoratus (assembly GCA_917880885.1). Classification (NCBI taxonomy): domain Eukaryota; kingdom Metazoa; phylum Arthropoda; class Insecta; order Trichoptera; family Limnephilidae; genus Limnephilus; species Limnephilus marmoratus. The sequence goes on along the minus strand of OU862907.1, from coordinate 38,512,398 downwards.
TTTGGCAGCCACCTCTGTGAAAAATACCCTCGACTCTGTGCAGAAACGGGCGGTCCGTTTGATAGATTCTCCCCATCTTAACAAACGGATTGCAATCTTTAGAGCACAGGCGTCGGGTGGGAATGCTATCCTTGTTCTACCGGTATTACAATGGAAGATGCTCCGAGGAACTAGCATCATTAATCCCTTCGGCACCGGTGCATAGTCGGGAAACACGCCAAACGCGTGTCCAACATTTGTACACAGTTGACATTTGTCACATGAGAACGGGTCGTTTCTTCGACTCGTTCTTGTGTTCAACAGCTCGGCTGTGGAATGATTTGCCGGCCTCTGTGTGTCCTCCTTCCTACAACATGGGTCTCTTCAAGACCAATGTTCATTCCTTCCTCTCCTCAAAAAGACCCTCCACACAGCATCCCAGATGACATAGGCCCTGAGGGAATCTATTTTCCTCAGGGCCGCCTGTGTGGAGTTAATATTAAAAAAAAAAAAATAAAAATAACGTGATATTGTAAAAGCCTTTAAAGTCTGAATAAATAAATAATTTAAAAAAATTATACTACAGCATAGTCACAGCAGATGTTCAATTAAGCAATGTGTCTTCTTGGAAAATGCACAGTTGCTAGACAATTTTTGTTAACTCCTCTAATAATTAAAATCAGACAAAGCCACAGCAAAGCGTGGTCGGGTTCAGCTAGTAGTTTATATATAAGACAAACCTTCTGCTGTGACAAATGTGGGAAAAAGTTTCTAAGGAAAAATCTACTGATCTCCCATATACGGTAAGACTATTTTCTTATAAAGATTTTTTCATATAGACATTTTTCTTTCAATTAGAAGCGAAGGCGGTTTATGGGTATCGCCGCCCCGGGAATCATTTACTTGATAGGTCGCCCAAAGTGGGTCGCTCTTTTGGTGACCTAGCAAGGGGGTTTGTTTGGAATTGAGCGGCGGATGCGTCTATCAGCTGTGTGGCAGGCCGGATCGGGAGAGACTGGTTGAGGGAGTTGACCTCTCCATCAGGACTCTCTCGGAACATCACCTTGCACCGCAGTGGTTAGATAGATTCTCCGCAGATAGATTCATACGTCACTCCCGAACACACTGTCCCCCAGATTCTTACCCACCCTTATTGCCTTTTCCTTCCCAGAACTTCCTCTCCTTCCTTTCCTGAAAAAGCTCTCCACCCAGCATCCCCAAAGATGAGGATAGCCCCTGAGAGGAATTATTTTCGTCAGGCCTCCTCCGTGGAACTAATGTAAAAAACAATGTTGTGGTTGTCGGACGTTCTACATGTAGATGACTTTAGTGCCAGTAGCTCATAAAGTTTATAATATAGTTCTCCAATGGATGTCTCTAGTATATAGGTTTGCCCCTCCAGTTGAGAGGCGAGGCGGGCTTGCAGTTTCCACCAATGGAGTATTTGAGATCATGAGAGAATGGACATTACACAATCGTTCCCAATTATAAAAGTTTCTGGTTTAGTTTTTTTTTCCTTTTACTACAATTAAAATTTCAATTCCTGCTATAGACACGTTTGGACATACCCCCACTTTCTTCTGTTGAAAATTAACCCTACTTCCCACATTGTGAAATATATCTCAATGTGAACAGTAAACCGTTCCAAGGTTCCCCAAGCTATTCTTTTAAAAACGTCCTATTTCTGTGCCGTTCGTTAACCACTAACCAGGGTATAATTCTTAAAATGCAGTCAAAATCACGCTGTGCTTTGGCCTTCCAATCGGCAGAGTACACAGAACCCAAGTTCTGAAAATTTCAAGCACTGTAAGAGATGGGATCATTTTTGTTATTTTTTTAAAGTTAACTCCACACAAGAGGCCCTGAGGAAAAAATTCCCTTGTGGGTGTATTTAGAGAAATAAAGGAGTGGATGTTCTGGGCAGGAAAACGGTACGAGGGTGGGCAGGAATCTGGAGATCAACGTGTCCTGGGGTGACAGAAGTATGAATCCATCCTTCCCACTGCGGTGCAAGGCAATGGGTCGAGAGAGTCCTGCTGCAGAGGTCGAAGTGAAGTCTCCCTCAATGAGTGTATCTTGATATGGCTCGCATGAAAAAGGTGGACATACAGATTCGCCGCCATGACCTAGACAAACCTCACCGCAATATGAAACCGGGAAACCCCGCTAAGTCGTCAAACGTAGCGAATCACTTGGTGTGACCCTATGGAAGAGGTAATCCGAGAGATGGTTCCCGGTGCGGTGGTACTCGTACCCGCCTCCAAAATTGTAAATATGTAGTTTAACAGATTTTTAAAGGAAATATTAAATAAGAACGTGGCCCTGTCTTGGAATGTCATTAGGGAAATATTTTTAGAACCTTATGCAATGAATTATTATGCTAAGGCTATATCTGAACGTTTAGGTATGTTCTAAATGGTAGGTTCACGTCCAATATAAATATTTTCCATTTAAATATTTTACCAAAATACTTGACATAAGATTAAACCTCAAAATCAGACATTGGTAAATAGATAATGAAACATTGTCTTTACAAAGTTTGATACCATATCTCAGAACAAGGTAGGCTGAAGTTAGAACCCTGACCAACCAAAGTGACGTACTGGTGGACATCGGTCGTCCAGTTGATTAGTAGGCTGAAGTTCGAACCCTGACCAACCAAAGTGACGTACTGGTGGACATCGGTCGTCCAGTTGATTAGTAGGCTGAAGTTAGAACCCTGACCAACCAAAGTGACGTACTGGGGGACATCGGTCGTCCAGTTGATTAGTAGGCTGAAGTTAGAACCCTGACCAACCAAAGTGACGTACTGGTGGACATCGGTCGTACAGTTGATTAGTAGGCTGAAGTTAGAACCCTGACTAACCAAAGTGACGTACTGGTGGACATCGGTCGTCCAGTTGATTAGTAGGCTGAAGTTAGAACCCTGACCAACCAAAGTGACGTACTGGTGGACATCGGTCGTCCAGTTGATTAGTAGGCTGAAGTTAGAACCCTGACCAACCAAAGTGACGTACTGGTGGACATCAGTCGTCCAGTTGATTAGTCAGACATCTCCAAATACCAAGCTTTCTGATAATGAGAAAAGCAGTATTCGGATGCTCACCATAAATCAAATAGTTTTTACACATGTCTGTGTTTTACATACTAACTATGCTATAAAATAACACCGGGAGCATATGTTAATGAGTATTTTGAATATTGTACAACATTGAGGGCATACTTTTACATAGATTGTTCGAGATGTCGGACAAATCAACTGGACCATCGACATGTATTATTATTATGGTTGTTGTTTTTAATCATTTATCAGTCGGTGTGCAGTGGGGGCGCTCCACTCGCCAACCCCCCCCCCCCCTCCCGGTCCAATAATGCGTGGAGTGTGACCGCCACTACAAGTCGGCCTACATCCTGCGGCAGCACTTCCGCCGCACCACTTCACACCCTCACCAGAATATCTACAGGCGCGTGACAGACAATACATCCAACATGGCATCACACTTTATTTTCTTGATATATTATGAAATTATTTCCTATACTATTCATCCGATTGTTATGGTTTCTATGTACACTGGTGACCTCTGGCATTATTTTTAATTATTTATTTGCGCCCTAGTGGGCTTTTACACGAAAATTTTACAAAATTGATTAACGTAATTCAGTGTAAAATGATAAATGCAGTTCTAGTATTTGTAATAAAATAACCCATATGTATATAATAAAATTTAGTGTCAATTAAAAAATATTTATAGAATGATATAGCTTAAAATAGTATGTAAAAGAAAGTATAAAATCAAAAAATTAGAATGAAATTTAAAAAATAAAAGTTATGAAACTGGTATAAAAAAATTGCAATAGGTGGCGCGCGAGTTGTTTAAAAAATTTGTGCAATCCATTGGCTTAGTGGCAGGGAGGGACGGAGGGATGGGGATTTTGGAGAAGGGGAGGGGAACGATAGAGTGGGGGTTCACAGGAGGGATGGATGGATGGAAGGCGGGGAATGTGGGAAAGGAACGCGGGATGGTGAAGGAGTACGCGGGATGGAGAAGGGGAGGCGGGAACAAGGGCATTACAACGCATGGTTCGCTAGTTATTTAATAAACAGGCCAGCGTAGGGAGTGTGGCGAATCCATCGCTCAGGGAGCGGAAAAACACAAACCTGCAATAGCCATCCCAAGCCAAGGTGTGAGCTACCGTGCTCAGGCTGAATGTCCTGGGAAACAGTGTCACTAACGGTGCCTCCGAGAAACATGATCGCATCTCGGAGTATTTAGACCTTACTACAGCATTCGGGGCTCTACTGGAGTGGACCCTCTATTTCCATAGAAATTCGTGGGATAGAAAAAAATGGACCATTCGAAAACTAGGGGCCTTTTGGGAACCTAGGAGTGCTGAGGTCACCTCTGTGGACTTCCTTCCTGGGGCCTGTAGGGGGAACCAAGAAGAGAAGCCGAACAGAGGCGAGCTGAGGCCACCTCCATGAACTCTTCCCTAGTGGGTCTTCAGGGAACCAAAGGGAAGGGCACTCTGAGGGCCTTTGAGGAACCAAGGAGGAGTGAAGTGGAGAGTTGATGTCCTCTTCCCATGTGGAACCATGTAGACGTGAAGAGGAGAAATGAGAAATATACAAGTGGTTCAAACAAAGTAACAAAATGCTGGCGTCCCGCAGGGATCGGTTCTGTCTCCAACTTTGTTTTTGTTGCACATCAACGACCTTTTGTCATGTGCACCAATTCACTGTTATGCGGATGACAGTACAGTTCATGATAGCTTTTTGTTTGACAACCCCCAAAGGGCTCACAAACTCCAACAGCTTGTAGGGCTTTGAAGCAAAGAATGGACGGCTACCTCGAGAGTGTTTTCTCTTGGGGTAAGAATAATCTCGTTGAATTTAATGTTTCAAAGACCCAATCTTGTCTGATTACGTCCAAAAGGGATCGAAATGAAAATCTAGTCTCTTTCAACGGAAGCAATCTTCCGAACAGGCCCTCCATTGATATGCTTGGTGTAACCCTAAGTGACCAGCTCAGGTATGGGGGCTCCATTGAAGCCAGAGTAAAGCTAGCCTCCCAAAAACTGGGCGTACTGTACAGGGCCCGCAGATACTTTAATAATACACAACTGCTAACCTTGTACAAATCACAAGTACGCCCCACGGTTGAATTTGGCAGCCATCTCTGGTCTGGAGCTCCAAAATACCTGAAAAATACCCTCGACTCTGTGCAGAAACGGGCGGTCCGTTTGATAGATTCTCCCATCTTAACAGACGGATTGCAATCTTTAGAGCACAGGCGTCGGGTGGGAATGCTATCCTTGTTCTACCGGTATTACAATGGAAGATGCTCCGAGGAACTAGCATCATTGATCCCTTCGGCACCGGTGCATAGTCGGGAAACACGCCAAACGCGTGCCCAACATTTGTACACGGTTGACATTTGTCACATGAGAACGGGTCGTTTCTTCGACTCGTTCTTGTGTTCAACAGCTCGGCTGTGGAATGATTTGCCGGCCTCTGTGTTTCCTCCTTCCTACAACATGGGTCTCTTCAAGACCAATGTTCATTCCTTCCTCTCCTCAAAAAGACCCTCCACACAGCATCCCAGATGACATAGGCCCTGAGGGAAATTATTTTCCTCAGGGCCGCCTGTGTGGAGTTAATGAAAAAAAAAAAAAAAAACATTGTTTCATTTATATTTTATTAGCTTTATAAATAACATAGATATAAACAGTACGAAAGAAAAAATTTGTCAGAATTTAAAGAAAGATATATAAAATAAAAATTACCTATTCAAGACACAAACAAAAGGAAAAAGAAAAATGCAGACTCGAATATCCGTAACATTGACCAAGAATCCAACTGAAGGTTTATTCGATAAAATAAGAATTACAAAAAAAATACACCACAGGTGTCATTAATTCAGATCATATTTTTAAAACTTTTAAATAACAATATGTTAACCCGAATTATTGTTAAATATATAATATATAATTAAAATAAAACAACTACATTCTGTGTTTTAATTAACGTTTCAACGGACTGTAAACTGGTACAACGGACCCAACTCATCGTTGAAATATTTTCAAGGTGTGGTATGAAGTTAAGTTTAGAGTCATTAGTTACACCTAAATCATTCATTTCAGAGACATTGATTATATTAGTAACTTACATTGATTACATTATAACTTACTTGATTATATTAGTAATTAATTACATTAATAACGATTTTTAATTTACTTAGTGTTGATTTGCCGGTTATAAGACAATGCTGTTCGGGACACATCCTGGATTTAATTTTGAAAATTGTTTTATCCAAAATAAGCTCGTCACAATGTTTTGAAATTGTAGAAAATATCAAATCGAATCATAATTGATTACTTCGCTTTTATCCCATTTTTACAGATCAGTGTTATTTAACTCGGTTTCCATAGATCTGGAAGTATACTCTTCAACTAAGACCGACTAAAGACTGTGAGAGAGTAAGAGGGAATAAGCGTGAACGGCGACACGCTGCCGTAAGAATAAAGGTGGAATATCATCAGGACCGATATTATTATTGGGATCAACGAGTTAAGTTTGTTTTAAATGTGCGTCAAGTTCAATGAGTACATGCAACAAGTTTAAAATGGCACCGGAAATTATCGCTTTTTTCAAAAAAATTATCAGAACATATAACTGCGTGAATGTTCATATGAATTTTTATTTGTTCATGTAGGAGGAAGGTCGGCATAAGATTTTTTAAATAATTCGAAACTTCACTCTTACCAGGAAAAAATTACAAATCGTTTACATAGCGATTCAGAATAATTTCAAACGATGCAGCAGGTTCCGTCATTATAACTATTTTTTAATGATACTAGTTTTGAATATCAGAGACTCCCCGCTGTAACATCAGGTCTAACCCAGGGGTCGGCAAACTTATTAGCCAAAGAGCCAAATGCGTACAAAACAAAGATACAAAAAAATTTTGAGAGCCAAATCTGTTCATTGCTTTAGCAAAAAATAATATATATTTAACACTTCGTAAAATTACGGGTACGCCGAATAAACTTGTTTTCATACATAAAATTTTTATTCATTGATAAAATATAGTATGTAATAAGGGAATCCATAAATTTAAATCATGACAATGACTGAAACACTTAATGCGAATAATGTCCTTGCATCTCCTTGGAAAGTTTGAGTAAGTCAGTTTTGTGTGTCATTATTCTTAATTTTAAGCACGATTCCAGGTTCTCATCAGTCGAGCATATCACGTCGAAGGCTTTGAAAATGTTGGGATTTATTCTTAGAGTAAGTTCAGTTTTCAAAAAGCCACAAACATTTAAGACTCTCTACATATCCTATGTTAGAAGCCATCTGGATTATGCTTCTACAGTGTGAAACCCTCATTGTTCTACATTTAAAGCAAATATACAAAGAGTTCAGAAAAAGTTTATGAAATTTGTCTCTTATGGCGTGAGGCATGATGAAAACTATGTCACCGTAAACCTTTAATATCTCGATCAACACCGAGATATCAGAGACCAATTGATACCCTATAATATTATTCAGAACTTCTTTGATAGCCCATATTTACTACAAAATATTTCAGATGTTCATTAAGAGTTACTCGATCTCCGGATACATATTATATCCCTAAGAGCATCCTGAATTATCTTGAAAATGTGTTTATAAGAACAAGCTGTAGCATATTTAACAGATTATGCCCAAATATCGATGTACATATTTAATATGAACCTAGCTAAATTCACAGCATTCATTAAAAATAACACTCCATTGAAAGCGACATATTTAACTAATAACTTAAGATATCATTGATATCTGTGTTTCTCTTTTTTTCTGTTTTTAGTTCGTCACATTTTCTCTCCTACTTTAAGCAGTTCGACTTTAAATAAAATCACTTCCTGTAAAAAAATATTGATATCCAAAGGGTAACAATTATTATAAGCAATAATTATCAGCCTGAAACACTCAATCTACATTGAAAAAATCTTCCGAGAAAAGATACTTGCCGCCAACGGGACTTGAACCCGTGTCCTTCTGATTGCCGGTCAGGTGCTCTGACGTCAATCAGAAGGACTCAGGTTTTTCTCCGCTGTGAGTCAGCTTGTGCCAAGTGAGTTTACTCATTTCAGAACATGAATAGTTGCACTCGGAACAGGAAATAGGTTTTTCTCCGCTGTGAATCAGCATGTGGCTTCTCAGAATGCCCTTTTGCGAACATGAAAAGTTGCACTCGGAACAGGAAAAAGGTTTTTCTCCACTGTGACTCAGCATGTGTATCGTTAGACTGCTCTTTTGAGAACATGAATAGTTGCACTCGGAAAAGGAAAATGGTTTTTCTCCACTGTGAGTCAGCTTGTGCCTCGTGAGTGCACTCTTTAGAGAACAAGAATAATTGCACTTGGAACAAGAAAAATGTTTTTCTCCACTGTGAGTCAGCCTATGCCTCGTGAATTTGCTCTTTAAAGAACATGAATAGTTACACTCGGAACAGGAAAAAGGTTTTTCTCCAATGTGAGTCAGCATGTGGCTTGTCAGATGGCCCTTTCGAGAACATGAACAGTTGCACTCGGAACAGGAAAAAGGTTTTTCTCCACTGTGAGTCCGCATGTGGCTTTTTTTTTTTTTTTTTTAAGTATGTTTATTCAGTTTTTTTAATTTTACAATATTTATCTTAAAAATCTTACAAAACTGATCAATCAGTTTGATTGTAAGAAATCTCTCATTTTTCCTATTTAATTAATACTATTGTACTTTTATGTTTTACATTGTAATAACTGTGTAAAATTTACAATACTAATTATTATAAACTACTAATTACGAATACAGTGGGTGATAGTAATTTCCAGGTATTTGATCAATATTCGATTTGGGTATTTGTATACAATATTATTTGCTTTCATGTTCTACGGAGATAGAATGATTTAACATTTTTTTTGATATTTGAATAAGATGTCTCATTTTTAATATTTTCAGGTAATGCGTTAAATATTTTCGGAATTCTATGCCTCTTTGTTCTATCACCGTATACATTTTGAGATTTATTAATAATAAGCATTTGTGCTTCTCTATGCCTAGTAGGGTAGTTGTGGTTTACAGGTTTTTTGAATTCTGTATTCCAGAATTCATCTAGCGTTAATTGATAATCTACCTTACTGTGTATAGAGAGGACATTACACAAGGAGAAAATTTTTTTATAATCGCCATCACATAATTGAACTTTTTTTTTGCCTGATATCAATTTTAGGAAACGGATTTGTAATTGTTCTATTTTATTTAAGTACGTTTTGTACGTTAATCCGTAACTATTTATTCCGTATCCTATAATTGATTCTGCTAATGCGTTGTATATACAGTATAATATATTTTTATCAACAAAGTTTTTTAGGTGATAAAATTTCCCTAATATGGATCTTAATCTATTACATACATTTTCAATATGATTTGACCAGTTAAAATTGACATCTATTGTAAGACCAAGGTATGTATATTGGTACACTTTTTCAATATTTGGGCAATTACACTGCAGGGATTGGTTTTTTGTGTGTAAACAATCATATGAATGACTTTTTATATGCAATTCCTTATCCTGACAATTTGTATATGGTGAGTGAATAAGCATATATTTGGTTTTTTTGCGTTTATTATAATGCCATTATCGTGTGACCATTTAAATATGTTGTTTAGGTCTTCTTGTAAAATTTCCTCAATTTTTTGTGGATTTTTGTCAGCGCATATAATGCAAGTATCGTCTGCAAACATGTAGCATTTACAACGTTTTATTACGTTTGGTAAACTGTTTACTTGCATTATATAACACGTAGGTCCCGATATCGAGCCCGTAGCTACTTCAGTGCTTGCCAACATTTCATCACTTAAAATTCCGTCAATTTTAACTTTAATTTTTCTATTAAACAGATAATTTTTAAACAATTTTTTTAAAGGACCTCTAATACCACATTCCTCCATTGCCCTTAATAGTGTTTCATGGTCCAAAGTGTCAAAGGCCTTTTTAAAATCTATAAAAATTATACCAATATAATATTTTTCATTTAATTGACAATTTATATAATCAGTGAATTTAGAAAGTAATTGTGTAGTACTTTTTACTTTTTGAAATCCGTACTGTATGGGATTAATGATTCTATTTTTTTCTATAAAATTCTGTACTTGGTTAAAGATAGCTCTTTCAATAATTTTATCAATACACGAGAGAATCGCTATTGGTCGATAGTTTGTGAAATCTTTGTGGTTTCCTGATTTATATATAGGTCTGATGATGGATGTTTTAAGTTCGCCAGGCATGATACTTTTACTTACACAAAGGTTAATTAATTTAGTCAGTACTGGGATTATATTATCAGCAATTAATATATATATCAGCAATATATTATCGCCCTTTCGAGAACATGAATAGTTGCACTCGGAATAGGAAAAAGGTTTTTCTCCGCTGTGCGTCAGCATGTGGCTTGTCAGATGGCCCTTTTGCGATAATGAATAATTGCACTCGGAACAGAAAAAAGGTTTTCTCCACTGTGAGTCAGCATGTGGCTTGTCAGATAGCCCTATCGCGAAAACGAATAGTTGCACTCGGTACAGGAAAAAGGTTTTTCTCCACTGTGAGTGCGCATGTGGCTTTTCAGACTGCCCTTTCGAGAACATGAATAGTTGCACTCGGAACAGGAAAAAGGTTTTTCTCCACTGTGAGTCAGGATGTGGCTTATCAGATGGCCCTTTTGCGAACATGAATAGTTGCACTCGGAACAGGAAAAAGGTTTTTCTCCACTGTGAGTCCGCATGTGGCTTTTCAGACTGCCCTTTCGAGAACATGAATAGTTGCACTCGGAACAGGAAAAAGGTTTTTCTCCACTGTGAGTCAGCATGTGGCTTTTCAGATCGCCGTTTCGAGAACATGAATAGTTGCACTCGGAACAGGAATAAGGTTTTTCTCCACTGTGAGTCAGCGTGTGGCTTGTCAGTTGGCCCTTTTGCGAAAATGAATAGTTGCACTCGGAACAGGAAAAAGGTTTTTCTCCACTGTGAGTTCGCATGTGGCTTTTCAGACTGCCCTTTCGAGAACATGTATAGTTGCACTCGGAACAGGAAAAAGGTTTTTCTCCACTGTGAGTCAGCATGTGGCTTTTCAGGTCGCCCTTTCGAGAACATGAATAGTTGCACTCGGAACAGGGAAAAGGTTTTTCTCCGCTGTGGGTCAGCATGTGGCATCTCAGAATGCCCTTATGCGAACATGAATAGTTGCACTCGGAGCAGGAAAAAGGTTTTTCTCCACTGTGAGTCAGCATGTGGCTTTTCAGATCGCCCTTTCGAGAACATGAATAGTTGCACTCGGAACAGGCAAAAGGTTTTTCTCCACTGTGAGTCAGCTTGTGCCTCGTAAGTGCACTCTTTTGAGAACAAGAATATTTGCACTCGGAACAGGAAAAAGGTTTTTCTCCACTGTGAGTCCACATGTGGCTTTTCAGATCGCCGTTTCGAGAACATGAATAGTTGCACTCGGAACAGGAAAAAGGTTTTTCTCCACTGTGAGTCCGCATGTGGCTTGTCAGATGGCCCTTTTGCGAAAATGAATAGTTGCACTCGGAACAGGAAAAAGGTTTTTCTCCACTGTGAGTTCGCATGTGGCTTTTCAGACTGCCCTTTCGAGAACATGTATAGTTGCACTCGGAACAGAAAAAAGGTTTTTCTCCACTGTGAGTCAGCATGTGGCTTTTCAGATCGCCCTTTCGAGAACATGAATAGTTGCACTCGGAACAGGGAAAAGGTTTTTCTCCGCTGTGAGTCAGCATGTGGCTTCTCAGAATGCCCTTTTGCGAAAATGAATAGTTGCACTCGGAACAGGAAAAAGGTTTTTCTGCACTGTGTGTCAGATTGTGCCTCGTGAGTGCACTCTTTTGAGAACAAGAATAATTGCACTCGGAACAGGAAAAAGGTTTTTTTCTACTGTGAGTCAGCATGTGGCTTGTCAGATGGCCCTTTTGCGAAAATGAATAGTTGCACTCGGAACAGGAAAAAGGTTTTTCTCCACTGTGAGTCCGCATGTGGCTTGTCAGATGGCCCTTTTGCGAAAATGAATAGTTGCACTCGGAACAGGAAAAAGGTTTTTCTACACTGTGAGTCCGCATGTGGCTTTTCAGATTGCTCTTTCGAGAACATGAATAGTTGCACTCGGAACAGAAAAAATGTTTTTCTCCAGTATGATTGCGAAGGTGACTTACAAAATTATTCTTATGTGAGCAGGAGTAGTTACATTGAGAACAAGAGAATCGTTTATCCACAGGATGCATCTTCACATCTGTCGACAAATTTGAAAAAGAATACGGATAAAAAAGGCTCATTAAGACTTCTACCTTCGCTAAGTGGAAAAAATGGATACCGCTAAATGTTAAATCTTACTATGAAAATCGGTTTTACCTGCTGCCTGGTTCGTTCTTTCAATGCGTTCTAGGCATTCTTTTTTAACATCCGACAGGTCTATGTCAATTTCTATACTGGGAAAACTCCTTTCATCTTCCTCGCGGGATCCAAAATCCGCCTTGATGGCCACTCTTTTCACATAAGCGCTGCCTGCAATAAAAAAATGACAAAACATTCATGGATCATTGATTCACAACTAAACTGTTTTTTTTTATAATACTATTAATTTGAATGATTTAAGATATCAATCATTTATCATGTATAGCCGGGAATTTTGATAAAATTAATAAAATAATAAAAAACCCATATGTTCACTTTAAGGGCCGATGCTTCATAAAGGACCATGTGCACGAAGAAGTCAATGGAAACGTTTTTAATTTTATCAATATTGACGCACGTAATAATAATTGTAACATGTGCCTAATAATAAAGGTATACAATTGAGAAATCGAGAACATATTGCGAGAAATAAATTTAGTTAAAATTCCAAATTAAACATGCTACATCTTTAATATATTCAATGGAACTAACTGGCCATATGAGTAATCTCCGCATATTGCAAACATTCCTTCTTTACATCTTGGAGGTCGAAATCTATATCCGTGTGCGGCATTTCACATTCGCCTTCTTCCTGGGGCTCTGTTTCCGTCTTGATGGAAACAGTCTTAGGATTTAGTAGATCCATGGCCCTGCTGTGGTAGCGGCAGTTCAATAATTCCTGAAATAGTACATTTTTATGTTGGAAACAAGCTGGTTTCCGGCAAGCATTATGCCATTAAATAATTAAAATATTCTTATTCCTAGCCAATTTGGATTTAGAGAGAGACTTAGTACTCATGATGCTATAGCTGAACTCTCCTCAACTATGTACAACGCATAAGATAAACAAAAAAAAACAAATGCCTTGGCATTTTCATTGATTTACGCAAGGCTTTTGGCAGTGTCTCCCACACAAAACTAATTAATAAATTAAATGATATCGGTATTATTGTTAAGGTTAGGTATTGGCTGAAAAGTTATCTTACTCAAAGAAATCAAAAAGTAAAATTAAATAACTCAGTTTAGATTAAACTTTAGAATCCCCAGGGGACTGTTATTGGACCAATTTTATTAATAATATACGTAAACCAAATGATTAAATTATCACTTAATGGTAAACTTATATCCTTTGCTGACGACACTGCGATAATTATCGAAAAAAGACGTGGAACGATATTACCAACGCAGTAAATCAAGACATGAAAATTTTAAAAATTGGTTCGATAACAATTTACTATCACTCAACACAGAAAAAACTTATAACATTACATTCTTTCTACAAGAAGATGTGCCAAATAATTTAATTAACATAACAATTCATTCCAAAAATTGTGCAAATGACGGTACATGTAATACGGACTGCGCTAAGCTGAATCATAAATCTAATGTAAAATATCTTGGAATCTAAATAGATAAAAATGTTAAATGGAAAGATCATATCAATCTTACTGTGGAAAGAATAAGAAAACTTATCTATGTTTTCTATAACATACGAAATATTTTAAACAAGAAAACTATCAAAATTGTCTATTATGCATTAATTCAGTGTTTATAACAGTACGGCATTATTGGGTGGGGAGGGGCCTTTAAGGCTTCCTTAAAGCCCATAATTATAATTCAAAGAATAATTATAAAAACCATACGACTTCCCTACTATACAGATATTTCGGGAATTTAATGTACCATCTATTACAGAATTGTATAAGCAATAGATTTAAAACTAATGGTTTAATAGCCATCCCTATACTTAGAACGACCACGGCTCAGCACCACTCTTTGTATTTAGGTGTAAGATGGTACAATATATTTTTATCCAATAACAAAATTTATATAACAGATAAGCTGAAATATGAATTATTAAAAACACAAATTAAGTCCCTTAAATTGGATAATGACATATTGTACCCTTAATGTTTACCCTTTATGTAATTAATCAATTTTCCCTTACTTAAACAGCAATATTTAATATTAAAAAAAATGAATTGATATTGTCCTTATGTAACTATTATTGTCTAAATTGTGTACTAAGATATTTATTTCATTAGTTCTTTGAAAATTGTTTACATAATGAACATTATTATTATTTTTTTGCATGTAAAATACTCCTCCCATAAACACGAGCTCCTAGAGCTCAACTTATGGAGTAGTAGAATAAAACATGAATTATTTTATAATCTTGCATATATTATCATTGTAATGTATAAACATAAGTCTTGAGATAAATAAATAAATAAAAAAATAAATATTTATAGTTTATTTGTTTATTAAGACATACCTACACAGTACATTACAATACAAGTTATAAGATGTTAATTTTTTACATGGATATGTACCTATTACGTAAGTCAAAGAATGTCAGTTGGTAGTCACGCTTGACATTTGTAATAACGGGTTTTAAAACTTAATTAAAACTAGATATAGAAGAAGAAGATTTAATTCGCATGAGCTTTGAATATTTGGTTTTGCTTGGAATACTTTGCCAAAACAAAAACTCATATTTGAAACGAGGATACAATAATGACTGTAACTGTATTTCAAGCTCACGTTTGCCATTTGAAAACGGCTGGGAATCGCCATCAATAGTGACAAAACTCAATATTATGTAGGGTGAGTTGGGGTAACACCGTGTGCTTTTTTGATGAGATGAATTTTTTTGATCATTGGTCCACTTTGGAATTTTTAATGAAGAATCCATGGTGTTCCCGCAAAGTTTTTAATTTTATTTTGTTACCTTTAGCTCTTAACTATGTGAGTAAATTTTTATTTATCGAGTTTTCCACAGTAAAACACCCAAAATCTGCCGATCGATCAAAACTTCTGGTAAAATATTTTACAATGAGGGGTTATATCGGAAATTTTTGGGGTAAGACATTCATTATAAATTTGCAATTAAGCATATTAGCCATAAGATTTACTAAAAACGGTACTTCATCTTACCTTTTGTTGCCAAATTAGCATATGTAACATTTTAATTGTTTACCTATACAAATAAATGAGGCATTTATAATTTTGGTATACCGGTCTTCCCCCTTACGGGGTAAGATCGGCAAAGTGTTCTCAGAGTGTTTTGGAAACAAGTGTTATGAAGCAATTCTTAAAAATGTATTATTCCGTCAAGTACTTTAAAAAAAATGATAATGTTGGCGACACTCTCAGGATTTTGTTGTCTATAGAGGCGCGAGAGGGCGTTGTTCCGGTTCCGGACACTTCGATTTTGAAGCGAGGAGAGCGGCTCGCTTTGGAATCGACGAGTCACACATTGGGAGTAAAATGTGCTAATTATACGAAAAAAGAATTTAAGAAAGTATAATAATAAAATTTATATAACAGATATTAAACAAAATTAATTAATATTAAAATTAATTAATTAATATTATTAATATTAAACAAAAATTTGAAGATTTATAACTACAAGAAAAAAGTACATCTTACAATATTTTAAAAGTAACATTAGTACAAAAGTTAATAACAAAAAACACTATACATATAAACAGTAGGTACTTAGAGAGTAGAGATTTGTAATTATACATTTAGGTTTCTCGTAACCTGCCTCACTAGGCTAGCCTGTGTTGAGGCAGTTATTTTACATCAATTTATAATGCTGTGGACATACCTACACTTATATTAGAATGTAATCACATAATAAATTGGTTGCATTAACAATAACAATAACATTGGTAATAATAACAGCATTGGTTCATTACTAATTTCGAATTTGGGTGAGTGCACCGGTAAATGCTCTATCATTATTTTTTATCCAAATTTTTATGTTTTTTTTGAAATTTTTTTGTGAATCACATTTTTTTACACTAATTGGAAGAATGTTGTAAAGTCTTGTTGCAAGGTATCTGAAGCTTCGTTGACCAAAAGTAGTATGAGTTATGGGAATTTGTAGTAAATCTTTGTTATTGTTTCGAGTACAGCGAGAATTTAGTCTTTTTTCATAGTATTTATGTATGTTTGTGTATAAATGAGTGAGGATTGTTTTTGCATATATCTGACGAACGTCAAACACATTCATAATATTAAAGATAAAGTTCGAGTCCGTAATTAGGGGTAGTCTAAGAATTATTTTTATAATCGTTTTTTGTGCCCTTATGATTGGATCTAGTGCTGATGCAGTACCGCCTCCCCATGCTATGATACCATACTCAATAACAGATTGACAGACTGCAAAATAAATCATTTTCAAGTGTTGCAAGTCTAGAAAGTTTCGTATCGTTCTGAAAAAGTGCATGGTTTTTCTTATTTTGTTTGCAATTATTTGTGTGTGAAAATTCCATTTGAGATATGGATCAATTGTGAGGCCGAGATACTTCATCTGTGTAGTGCGCTCAATGTACGGACACTGACAAGATTCATCGGAATTCATACATGTGTGTATCCTAATAGAGGCATCATCATGAGGTTGACCTGTTATATTTATGCTTGATGTGACATATTTAGTTTTCTCGGTGTTCAATGTGAGTGTATTTGTATCTAACCACTTTTTTACGATGTTTATTTCCGTTTCTGCTTTATTGTAGACAGCTAGCCAAGTGTCAGCTTCGAACAGTAAAACAGTATCATCGGCAAAACTAACTATTTTTCCCTGAATGTTAATGTTACATAAGTCGTTGATATATAAAAGGAACAAGGACGGTCCTAATATGCTACCTTGTGGTATACCATAGTTAGTTGAGCGCTGATTGCTAAGTGTGTTCATTATTTTCACTTGTTGCTTGCGTTCATCAAGGTAGCTGTTAAAAAAGTTAAGTTCGTTGCCTGTAATACCGATTATTTGAAGTTTGTTTATTAATTTACTGTGTGATATTGTATCAAAGGCTTTAGAAAGGTCTAAAAAAATTGAAATACATTTTTTGCTTTTGTCAAGGTTTTTTACAATAAAGTCAGTTACGGCGGCCATAGCGTCTGAGGTACTCTTGCTTTCTTGAAACCCGTATTGATTTGCTGAGAGTAGTTTATGGCTGTCTAGAAATTTTACTAACTGAGCATTGATAATTTTGTCAAATACTTTGGATAGACTGGTCAGTAGAGTTATTGGTCTGTAATTGTTTATGTCTGTCTTGTTACCTGTTTTATGTATGGGAATAACAATACCTTGTTTCAGGTTTGAGGGGAAGTGTCCTTGACTGATACTAAGGTTAATTAGGTGTTCTAGGGGCAATGTAATTTCCGTAGACAGTGTTTTCAAAATCTTAGCTGTGATTCCATCAACCCCGGCAGAA